>CM060690.1:125821737-126349237 GCA_030686995.1 Artemisia argyi
CTTGTTACAATTGCATGGATGACGGGTTATATTCCTTAATACCAGTCGTAGAGCCGTGTACAATATTCCCTAACTCTATAAGATCCTACTTCACTCCTATGTCGAGCCGTTAAAAGCTCCTAACATGGGATCATTAGAATTCTCTTATGCATTAAATACAACCAAAATTCATAGTACACCTCCGATCATGTTTCTTAAGACGTTCAAGCAAGTTACCAATGGAAGTCTGCCAGTTTTCTTAAGCCTAACATCGAATACAATCATCCGTAACAATTATAAACAAATAATCAACCCATAATCAACATCTAGGTTTCACTACATCTAAGCAAACACAATAAAAGCCTAGCCTAACATGTTAAAAGAAAGATACACATAAGATAGAATCAAACAATACATAGACATATTGAGTGATTAATGAAGTACTTATCTTTATTCAAACATGGAAGAAAGAAGGGTTTGAAACCCCTTCAAGATGCAGGAAATTCGACCTAGGGTTTTTACAAAACTTGTTCCCCAAAAGTTCCACACTTTACAATGAAAAATTGGAAAAAAATTTATAGATTATGCATCCTGACGGTGTCATGCATTAGCCTCTGACGCCGTCAACTCGCCGCCATGATGAAATTCGTATTGCCTAGATCCATTTCTGACGCCGTCATGTAGGAATGAGCTCTGGGCCGTCACGTGTATTTGGACCCTGACGGCTTTGGTGATGCCGTCAGGCCAATAAGCCTAAAAACTTTCTGGATCGTCACGTGTATTTTCTACTTCCACCTCTTTTGCCACTCTTGACGCCGTCATGTATAAACCCTTGACGTCGTCAGGTACTGTTCCCAGCAAGGAATTTGAGACTTTGCCGTTTTCTTCACTTTTATGCTCTAAAAACGTCCAAAATGCTTCCTTTTCCAGATTTCTCCTCAAAAGTACCTAAAATGACAATGATGAGGCGAAAAATGATCCGTTTTTAGGGGGTCATTTAAGCCCGAATTCGAATTTATTTGATCAAATATTGCCCTAAATCGTTCCTTTTGTGATTTTAGGTACTTTGGGAGTGAAATCTGGAAAAAGGAAGCAATTCGGACGTTTTTGGAGCATAAAAGTGAAGAAAACGCCAAAGTCTTAATTTTCCATGCTGGGAACAGTGCATGACGGCGTCAAGAGTAGTTCCCTGACGGCGTCAAGAGTAAAATTCCATGGCGATCCAGAAGAGTTTTGACGGCGTCATGAAGGTAGGGCGTCAAGAGTAAAAGTCATGACGGCCTGGAAATAAATTGTTCTTGACGGCGTCAAATGTAGATCTAGGCAGTCCGAGGATTGTTTTGGCGGCGAGGTGACGGCGTCGCCTAATTGGTCTTGACGCTGTCAGACCCCTTTTCCTATATATAGTTTTCTAATTTTTCACATTTAAAGAGAGACGTTTTGGGAGAAACCCTAAGTACGATTTTGGTGTAACTTTACAGGTTTTTCAAGGGTTCCAACCCCTTGATACCTTGCATGATTAATCAAGATAAGTGTTCTTCTAATTCAATCAATATGTCTATGTGTTGGTTGTCTATATCTTGTTCTTGTCTTAATTCCATCATGCTAGGCTAGATCTATCTTGTGTTTGCTTAGATCTAATGAAACCTAGATATTGATTATGTGTTGATTACTTGTTTATTCTTGTCTTGGATGAATGATTTATATGTTAGGCTTAAGAAAACTGGCAGATCTCCAATTGGTAACATGCTTGAACGTCTTAAGAAACATGAACCAACGCGCACTAGGTCTTTATTGGTTGTATTTAATGCATGAGCCACTGTTTACAATCCCTATAGTTGTGCTGGGCATGGTGTAGGAGGAGATAAGAGCTCATAGAATTGGGGAGTTATGTGTGCCACCCTATGAATGGTATTAAGGAATACGATCCGTCATCCATGCAATTATAACAAGTAATTAACGTGTAAAAGATATCTAGGGAGTAGTGAAATCTAAGTAAACACATTTTCTCCAATTACTGCTCACAACCTTAGTATAAATTAGTTTATTTTCATTTCTAGTATTTTATTTTGATTGCATCTTAGTATTGGGTTAGTTGATTAGCAACTAATTCCGCCCAAATCCTTCAAACCCGAGATTTTAATTTGCTTTCCATAAAATATAAAAACACAAAAATAATCATCCCTCACCTTTAGAACTAGTATTTAGGCTTTCTAATCCTAGCGACACTATTCCTAAGCTGAACGATCAATCCCTCGGTACTTGTCACTATACTATACTACAACGATCAGGTACACTGCCTGGTGGGGGTTGTAAGCTTCTCAAGATCCCTTGAGAGGTAAAGCCTGTTGCGATTCCCACGCATCAGACAAAAGGAACGATTTAGAGCAATAATCTCGAATTCGGGCTTAAATAACCCCTTAAAAGCCGTACACTTTTCGCCTCATCAAGTACCCTTACACTTGAGATTTGCTTGTCCTCGTGTAAATTCGCTTTTATTCTAATCAAATTACAAGTTAGGGGTCATTTAACACTAATATAAAAGTAATTACAACAAATAATCGTTCCACTAAAAACCAAAAACAAGCACGGAGGTCATACACTAGCACCTCACAAATAGTGTTTAGATACTCACATCTCTCGGGTGTAATAAAGTATATATCACAATATGGAAATGGAAAACATCTCTCACTACCTGTCATAGCAAATAGATTACCATAGGCTTTGGAAAGGATCAAACCTCCTCCACATGGCGTAAGCACCTAGGATAAACTATCAAAGAGGTCTTTTAAAGGGTTGTAACGTTAGGTGTAGGGATATGAAATACACGGTTTTGTTGGATAAAGGAAGTTTTACTGATGGCGAGTTAACAATCTTGGTTAATTACATGTACAAGATGGCGTTGCTAAGCCAAGACTCGACTCAACTTAAGCGAATAAATCAAAAATAACAAAAAACATAAAACAAACATAGAATGAAACGGGATGGTAGTCCGTATGTTTTTCTCTTTTTCTTTTTTTCTTTTTTTTTTTTTTTTTTTTTTTTTGGTTTTTTGCATACACTCTTACCCTACCATCCAAAATAATACATCATAGGGAATGTACATTCCCCTTACACTTGAATTTTTACATACTTTATAATAAACTACTCTAATGACTCGAATCAAGATAATCAAAACACTTGGAGTACTTTTTAAGATTAATGCGCACATGGGGGTAATAATTTGGTGTTATTCCCCATTACTCCAGAACACTAGTACTTTACCCATGAGTCCCAATCATCCTAAAACAATATGTACAAGATACGACTCGACTTAGCAACCATGTAATCAATTAGATAATTAACTAAGGGTTTAAACATGTAACAATAATGCACTAAAGATGAGTGCATACACGGAAGGCTAAGGCGATTTGGGTGGACGTTTGGGTGGGTTGTAACAAATTCTTCCTTTAAGTAAGATGCTTAAAGTTAGAAACAAAAAGATAGGCTCGGAGGGGTGTACTAGGGGTATCGTGTACTAAAAATGAGTACAACGCTAAGGTGTGGGAAAAATTAATTGACTTTACTAGTCAAGTAATATGACTTAAATGGTCAAATAATTATGATACGGGTTTAAACACACGGGTGATCCTAATGCCTTTTATCAGGTAGTAAATCCTACTACACGAATGTAGTCTCGCTAGCGGTCTCGGGATGCATCACTAACGCAAGTTCTAGAATCTAAATGCTATGAGTACATACATAAGCACTAATAATGAATGCTTTTCCTATACAATCTAAAGGCGAACCTCACATATTTGGGTGGAAAATTTTACTGAATGGTACGGTTTTGTGCTATTCATACAACTACTATCCATGAGACGCTTGTTAAGGTTAAAGTTTCACTCCTAAATGTTGTAAAAAATTTTAAATTTTGGCGCTAAAATTACACTAACAAGTATTTCTCTTAGTTTTATTACACACCTACCATCGAACAAACAAACTCAAGTGCAATTGTATCTTATAAGGTATCATCATTTACTCTCCCCTTACAGTTAGGATGAACATTGTCCCCAATGTTTAATTAAAGGATGTAAAATTAAAATAGGTAAAAGAATGAAAACAAATACTCCCCTAATTCGTTCGATGTGGATAGTGTGTTAACAAGGTTAGATCTTCCTCCAAGAAAATGAACGTTCAAAGCTTCCCTTCTAGAAATATAAATCATATTCTTATCATATATAACCTGTTAAACCTGAGAAAACAATCAAGGCAACCTCGCGTAAAATCGGCAACAATCTATATATACTAACACATCCTAGAAAGCAATTTAAGATGTAATGCTTATCGAATGAATGTTCGCAGATTTCCTGGAGTTTACAAAACTAAAGAATCAACAAAAACTTTAAGACTCCGGTAGAAAAACAAAACTCACCAAATTTCCAAAATTATACACGTGACGCCGTCAGGTGTTAAACCCTGACGCCGTCAGAAGTGACCTGCAGAAATCTTTATGTTAAGTTTCCGGAAAATTTCTGGAAAAACTTATGTCCTATTTCCTGGAAAACCCTGCAAAACATCATTATGACTCGATAAAAGCATTTGGCTCTAACAATTACTAATATACATGTGTTGATATAAATAATGCCTAAAAACATTATTAACATATATCGATATCTCTATGTTTTGATAAACAAAACGTAAACTCATTGAACTACAAATTATGACATAAACAAGTATTTAGTCGTAAATATTTGCTTTAGCATCATATCACTTAATGTATGAATAAATAAAGTGTCTAATGCATTTTATGATCAAAGAAATTTTTATTTTTACAAACCTTACATTTTATTAAAGTGGGACAAACATTTTTAAACTTATACAAAACAATTTTGTATTTATAAGAAATGTTTTATTTAAAATAAATAGTTTGAATTCAAATTTCAACCCAAAAAACGGCTACATTCTTCAGGAAAAACCTCCCCCACAAAAAAACAAAAAATCTGAAGAAAAAATATTTTTTATTAGGCGGCCCCTTTAATTATACTAGGCGGTCCCCTTAATTATTAAGGGGACCGGCCACACTTCCAAACAGTATTTTTCCCCTTATAAATACTGATTCATTCCACAGATTTTTCTCACCTTTTGCACCCCAAAACTTTCTGTTCTAGATCTCATTTCTATTCTCTAAAATCCTTTGATCATACATACATAAATCTTTGTTTCAAAGTGATCCAAACCTCTACCTTTCAAGTGCAAGAGAAGAACACTTCAATCCTTCAAGAGACAAAGTATTACAACTTGTTGTGACCTCCACATCTAAGTTGTTAGAGCATCATCCATTATATCTATTTCTTTGTGTAACTAGTTGTGAATATTTGATAGAAGATAGATTAGCAAGGTGTGTAGATAGAGTGAGTGTGTAGTAGATAGTTGTGAAGTAGAGAAGTTGGGAAGTAGATAGTTGTGAAGAAGATTGTTGTGAAGTAGATAGTTTTGAAGATAGATAGGTGTGAAGAAGTAGTGTTGTGATTAAGTAGTGATTAGGTGTGAAGAAGTTGTGTAGAAGGTGTGAATAAGTTGTGACGAAGTTGTGGTGTGTATATTGGTATGTAAGGTTTTCTCCGCCATAAGGGAGCTTGTTGACATAGTGAAGAAAACTCTCGAGTAGGTGACTCGAGGAGTGGAGTAGGGTAAGGAAGGTGTCCTTGTAGCCGAACCACTATAAATCCTTTGTCTCGCGGTTAGATCTTTCCATATCTTACTTATTATCTTGCTTATATCGTTATTACTTTTGTAGATGTAGACGTATATATATATATTTGCTCATATAGTGCTAGTATTGATTTTACTTAAAGATCAAACGAAAGTTTCATTCACAAAACAAAGTTTTTACAATCAAACTAAAAAGGTAACATACATATAATTGATCATTTCGATCAAGTAAAGTTTTCATACAAAATATAACTAAGGATTATAAAATAAACGATTACTTACTTATCTCTCGTATATAGCTATAATTGTTTATATTGTGCATGTGTTGATTTCACATACTTAGCTTATATTATTATTATTCATACTTCGATATAGTTGTTCATATTGTTCAAGATTTGAGTTCACATAAGATTGAATCAAAGTTTTAAAAGCAAACAAGGTTTTAAAACTAAACTAAGTTTTCATAATAAAATTAAAAATACGTAAAACTATTCAACCCCCCCTTTTAGTTTTCCACAATTGGTATCAGAGCCAGGTTAAACAAGATTTTTAAAATATACTGTATTTTAAAACTTGTATCGATCTATGGAATCGGAAAAATATTTAGAAGGGCAATCTATGCAAAGACCACCACTATTTGAAAGTGATGGTTTTCTTTATTGGAAAAATAGATTCGAAACTTGTGTGAAATCAAAAGATCTTGATCTTTGGCATGTCATTACCTTTGGTGATTTTCCCCCTATTCAATATAATTTTGAAACTAAAATGGATGAAATTGTATCTTTTGAAAAACAAAATGATGATTTGAAAAAGAAACTAGCAAAAAAATAATGAGGCTAAAATGGTTATTTATAATGCGTTACCACGCAAAGAATATGAAAGAATTTTTATGTGTAAAACCGCAAAAGAAATTTGGGATTCTTTACTAATCACTCACCAAGGTAATAGTCAAGTTAAAGATAACAAAATAGATCTTTTTGTTCAACAATATGAACAATTTACGATTCCGGAGGAGGAATCAATAAATAATGTTTTTGCTAGGTTTAACAATATAATCACACGTTTAAAAGCATTTGTTGAGAATTTTTCTAGTAAGAATTTTGTTAGGAAAGTTCTTAGGGCTCTTCATCCAAAATGGCGAGCTAAAGTTACGGCAATTGAAGAATCGAAGAACTTGTCAACTCTTCAACTTGATGAGTTGATCAGCAACCTGAAAGTCTACGAAGCAATAACAAAGAAAAACTCTGAGATGGTCAATGGAAAAAGAGAGCAAAGCAAGTCAATTGCGTTGAAAGCTAGGAAGGAATCTAGCAACGAGGATAGCTCAACCTCCGAAAGTGATGACGAAGAATATGCGATGGCCGTAAGAGACTTCAAGAAATTCTTCAAAAGGCGAGGAAGATTCGTTAGACAACCGCATAATGAAAGGAAAGCAAACCAAAGAAATAAAGATGACAAAAATGGCAAAAGTGATAGGAAGTGCTTCAAATGTGGTGATCCAAATCATCTCATCGGAAAATGTCCAATGATGTCAAGAAATCTAAATCAAAAGGCGTTTGTTGGAGGAGCTTGGAGTGATAGCGATGACGATGAGAAAGAAATCACAAATGAGGAGAAATGTCTTATGGCTAAGACATCAAGTGAGGTACGTTCCGAAATCGAATACTTTAGTGACGAAAATTTATCATTAGACGAAAAAGACCTAGATAGTGAATATAATAGGTTATGCAAATTAGGTCAAAAGGTTATAGCTAAAAATAAGTCACTAAAACATATTAATAATCTATTAGAAAATGAAGTACTCGAATTAAAAATTAGACTACAACATTTGGAAAAAGGAAAAGAAGTTTTTATAGAATGTAAAACATGCATAGAGGTTAATAATGAAAACGAAAAACTTAAAGATGAAATTTTCAAACTTGACAAGTTTAAAAATAGTAGTAACCCACTTAAGAAAATAATAAGTGTTCAAGAAACTTCGGGAGATAAAACCGGTCTAGGATTAACCTCAACTAATGTTTCAACTAGTGAAAATAAAAGTATAAAGTTTGAATGTGAATCTAGTAAAAAAAAATCATTAGAATCAAAACCTAAGTATACACTTACAAAAGATAGAAAAATACCCATTGCGAATGATGAAAAAGTAAAAACTTTTTATAAACCATCCTTAAAGACCGAAGTAGGATCCTCTAAATTTAAATTAAGATCTAAAACTCCACCACCGAGAAAATCAAATAATCTTCATACTCGATCTAAAACACCTCAAACTAGAAGAAACCAAAATAGACAGAACTACAATAATACTAGTCATCAAATGTGGAATTATCAACCAAGTTACAATCCTTGGGGAATGCTACCACCATACATGCATCCTAGCCAAATGTTGAATATGTTTGGACCAAACAACTTTGGACCAATGAGACAATGGGAACCAAGTGGCTAAGCTTTCAATCTTAGAAGAAGTTGGAATATCATCTACAAATGACTTCTATAAGTCAACATGGTCACTTGAAGTGCTTGAAGATATTCCATTGAAGACTAAAAGGTACGCGTTTCTTTTAAGTTCATCACTATAATTTGCATGCTTAGATATATGATTAGTTAGATTAATGCTTAGCTATACATATATGTGTACATAATAGCTTATATTCTTATAACCTATAATTATCATTGGTTGACTCTCCTAGGAATAAGATAAAATTGTTCATTGCCGAACGAAATAGAAAATGAAAATCTTCTATATCCACTATTAGCAAACTCATGGTGATGAAGTGCAATGAGTTAAGTGGATCGATCGTTAATATAGAAGTAGGATTAGATCCCTCGCGAAAGAAAACTATGGATGAAACAAGCTCTCGTAGACTATGGCATTAAGTTAGATAAGCGTGCGAAAACAAAGGAACTATAGATGTTAGGTTATACCCCATTCAACACTCTCGCATCTAACACATAAATTATCGTCTTCATTTCCTTTAGGATCATAGGATATGTAGAAACGATAGAATGAAATAATAATAGGCTTAACCAATCCTCTTGAGCATCAGATCTTTAATAAACATTTTTTAAAATATTTGATTTAGGATATTTGTTGTCAAAAATCTAATATCTCTAAAAATATGCAAAAACCTCACATTTTGGAAAATAGTTTTTCAAATAACTATCCTACTTTTAAATAACATGTTTTCACTATCAATATCCACAATTTTGTTTTGATCAAAACTAAAGATTGGGAAAATATTCTTTACCGTTCATTCACACATTTTGAAGTAAAAACCCAATCTATTTTATTCAAATAACTCTCACATCTAAGTGAAAACTTACTTTCAAACATTGTTGAATAATGCTAAAACGTCTCTTTTAAAATCATGCATGGTGATCTCATATTTGTCATCTATATTTATATAAATGACACTTATAAGTGAACTAAATCAAATCAAGAGGACCATGGTTTGTTCATTAAGACTTTGTTTGTAACAAGTCTAGAAATCCATGCTATCATAACTACCCACTTATTGCACATTGATACACATTAGGATTAATCCTCATAGTTATGTAGTTATGAAATACTTGATGTTGCTTATTGTTTCCTAGCACTTATATTTTACTTGCTTGATAAGTATATTTGCATGCTAGATGAAATTGCCTGTTTACTTAATCTCTTTGATTAACATGCTTTGGCTACATAATTGCCTACATAATTAGTATATGCATAATTACCTCAAAGAGTTGGACTTGTTTGAAACAAAAAACACAACCTTTCTGCAATTCACTACCAAAAACCGTTTTCTGGCAATCTGGGAATCACCAGATGGGCGGCCCCCTTAATTACTAAGGGGACCGACCTCCAATTAAGGGGACCGGCCATCTGATGGTCGAAGGTGTTGTTTCCTTTTTTTACTTTTTAGCCCATTTCATCCTACACTTCCCAAAATTCATAAACCTATTTTATCCTAAACCTTCTATCAAAATTTATACATCCTTAATCCCACCAATCCTACATTATAAACACTCTCATTCCTCTCAATCTATACTCATCTCTTCATGACCTTTCCCATTAAACCAAAACCACCAAATAACCTGTTTGGAGAAGAAAGCCTAACTTCCATTAAAAGCCCGTCAAACCAAATGATGTTGTCAAACATCCAACACCAAATTCCTCCTATGTCTTCAACATTACATACCTAACACCTCACTCTCCTTCTCACCAACATTACATATCAAAAACCTTTACTCACCCATATCCTTCTACATTACACTCAAACCTCATAATCTTTTCACAACTCAAGCGATGTTGTTCATAATCAACCAACACTTAAACCTCACTCTCACACAAATGATCCATTTAACAACAAATCATCCATTCGTGCTTCCACTAATGCTTCTTCTTATGATGAGCATGCACAATACCAAAACAATAATCCCAACCTCATTACCAACACTTTACATGTTGCTCATTCAACAAAAACACCATCCACTCATGAAGCATCTCTTCCACCCATATCATGTTTTCATGATTACCCAAGCTCAAACATGTCTCCACCACCAAGAGTATCACCACCACATCCTACAACTTCACATGTCATTCCTATGTTGCATGTTCAAACCCTCACCCAAGACAACTATCATGCTCCACCACCATCACGTTCCTCCGAACACTTAATGTTCATTGAGGCACTAAAAGAATCTCATGAGCTTAGTGCTCTTTTAGCCTTACATCTTGCTCAACACAATTTGGATCCACCTTCATCTAGATCACCCTCATCACCACACAACATAAATCAACTTGAGAAGCATGTCAATAATTGACCTTGTTGCATCTTTCTCCTAAAAACCATTGCATTCAATGAACACTTCACTTGGATTGAATATCTTCTCACTAGATCACATCCAATACCCTCACTTGAACAACATCCAAAACCTTAATCAACCTCTTCCGCTACAAACTCTCCACAACCAAACTCTCCAACATTCATGAACCAAACATATACCTCCATTAATCCAACAACCTTACCCTAACTCAACCATCTTCATTCCAAACACTCCATCATCAACCATCTAAGCATACTATATGCTTATGATTTTCACTTTCAAATACGAATCAACCAACCTTTTGTTACAAGCAAGTCCGATGGCTCTCTTTGGCAAATTAGGATCTTTAACATAATCTCTTTGAATTAATTGTTATGTATCCTTAATATTTGTTTGCTATGCTTGTTATTTGTATATTGCATATTCTTCCATATATGCTTGTGCTTCTAATATTTTTCTTGCGAGCATTCCATATCTCGATCCCTTGGTGCCATCGAACGAGAGGTAGCACATATCAAGGGGGAGCTTTCATCCCGTCTAACTTCATTTATGAAGCTAGCCGGCATAACCTTTTTGATTCTACAAAAAGGGGGAGAAGTGAATATAAACTCACTAAGTACTTGTCTAAAAAAAATAATTTTTAGACTTAATGAGTTTAGGTTTTGTAATCATCAAAAAGGGGGAGATTGTTGATATAAATAATGCCTAAAAACATTATTAACATATATCGATATCTCTATGTTTTGATAATCACAAAACGTAAACTCGTTGAACTACAAATTATGACGTAAACAAGTATTTAGTCGTAAATATTTGCTTTAGCATCCATATCACTTAAGGTATGAATAAACAAAGTGTCTAATGCATTTTATGATCAAAGGAATTTTTATTTTTACAAACCTTACATTTTATTAAAGTGGGACAAACATTTTTAAACTTATACAAAACAATTTTGTATTTATAATAAATGTTTTATTCAAAATAAATAGTTTGAATTCAAATTTCAACCCAAAAAATGGCTACATTCTTCAGGAAAAACCTCTCCCACAAAAAGACAAAAAATCTGAAGAAAAAATATTTTTTATTAGGCGGCCCCCTTAATTATACCGGCCACGCTCCCAAACAATATTTTTCCCCTTATAAATACTGGTTCATTCCACAAATTTTTCTCACCTTTTGCACCCCAAAACTTTCTGTTCTAGATCTCATTTCTATTCTCTAAAATCCTTTGATCATACATACATAAATCTTTGTTTCAAAGTGATCCAAACCTCTACCATTCAAGTGCAAGAGAAGAATACTTCAATCCTTCAAGAGAAGAAGTATTATAACTTGTTGTGACCTCCACATTCAAGTTGTTAGAGCATCATCCATTATATCTATTTCTTTGTGTAACTAGTTGTGAATATTTGATAGAAGATAGATTAGCAAGGTGTGTAGATAGAGTGAGTGTGTAGTAGATAGTTGTGAAGTAGAGAAGTTGGGAAGTAGATAGTTGTGAAGAAGATTGTTGTGAAGTAGATAGTTGTGAAGATAGATAGGTGTGAAGAAGTAGTGTTGTGATTAAGTAGTGACTAGGTGTGAAGAAGTTGTGTAGAAGGTGTGAATAAGTTGTGACGAAGTTGTGGTGTGTATATTGGTGTGTAAGGTTTTCTCCGCCATAAGGGAGCTTGTTGACATAGTGAAGAAAACTCTCGAGTAGGTGACTCGAGGAGTGGAGTAGGGCAAGGAAGGTGTCCTTGTAGCCGAACCACTATAAATCCTTTGTCTCGCGGTTAGATCTTTCCATATCTTACTTATTATCTTGCTTATATCGTTATTACTTTTGTAGACGTAGACGTATATATATATTTGCTCATATAGTGCTGGTATTGATTTTACTTAAAGATCAAACGAAAGTTTCATTCACAAAACAAAGTTTTTACAATCAAACTAAAAAGGTAACATACATATAATTGATCATTTCGATCAAGTAAAGTTTTCATGCAAAATATAACTAAGGATTATAAAATAAACGATTACTTACTTATCTCTCGTATATAGCTATAATTGTTTATATTGTGCATGTGTTGATTTCACATACTTAGCTTATATTATCATTGTTCATACTTAGATATAGTTGTGCATATTGTTCAAGATTTGAGTTCACATAAGATTGAATCAAAGTTTTAAAAGCAAACAAGGTTTTAAAACTAAACTAAGTTTTCATAATAAAATTAAAAAGACGTAAAACTATTCAACCCCCCCCCCCTTCTAGTTTTCCACAACATGTTCATTTAATATTGTGGCGAATCATGATCATTTTCATTCTTATAAACAAATTTGGGGTTCCCCCTTACACTTAACTTTTGCAAAATACCTTTATATGAAGTTAAGACGAAGTTAAACAACAAAATAAAGCATTTTCACAATTTAATTAGAAACATGATTTACCAACAATAAAAATAAAACATGCATATGGAAACAAATAACATCAAACAAATAAAAACACACAAAACATGGGTTGCCTCCCAAGAAGCGCTTTTCTTTATTTACGAGTCTTGTAGCTAAACTCAAGGGCATGGGCTATCTCGTGACCTCGTCATCAAATGTTACATCCTCCTCACTAATCATTTCATTATCACTTTCTTGATAATATTTTACGCGTTGTATGTTCACAGTTAATTCTCTATTTTTATCGTCCATTAACACAGCAACGCCCGCTTTAGAGGAGCTTCTCACTATAAAGGGTCCATACCACCTAGACTTATGTTTTCCGGGAAATAACCTTAACCGGGAATTATACAATAGAACTTTGTCCCCTTCTGAGAACTCCTTAGGTTTCTTAATTTGCTGGTCATGCCATCTTTTTGCCCTTTCTTTATATGTAACGAGGATTCATACGCTTCTAGCCTTAATTCATCAAGCTCATGGACCTGCAAGAACCTATTCATTCCAGCGACTGTATAGTCCAAATTATATGTCTTAAGTGCCCAATAGCCTTGTGTTCAAGTTCCACTGGAAGGTGACACGCCTTGCCATAAACCATGTGGAACGGGGTCGTTCCAATAGGTGTCTTCTAGGCCGTTCGGAATGCCCATAAGGCCTCATCGAGTTTAAATGACCAGTCCTTTCTGTTCTGATTAACCGTCTTTTCCAATATTCTTTTAATCGCCCTGTTGGTGTTTTCAACTTGACCGTTGGTTTGCGGGTGATAAGCAGTCGAGAACCGGTGGGAGACTCCATATCTTTTCATGACCTTTTCCATTTGCGCATTGCAAAAGTGGGTCCCCCTACCACTAATCAGAGCTTTAGGAATGCCGAACCTAGCAAACAGCTTTTTCAGAAAATGAATGACTACCCTAGCATCGTTGGTCCTAAGGGCTTGTGCCTCCACCTATTTTGAAACATAATCAATGGCCACTAATATGTATTCGTTCCCCCCTAAAGATGGAAATGGTGCCATGAAATCAATTCCCCAAACATCGAAAACCTCACAAACTTGTATAAAATTCTGAGGCGCTTCATCTTTTCTTGATATATTTCCGGCTCGTTGACGCACATCACATGCTTGTATCATATCCTTTACATCACGAAATATTGTAGACCAGTAAAATCCTGCATCGAAAATTTTTCGTGCAGTGGTGTTTATCCCATGATGGCCCCCAGAAGGGCCTGAATGACATTCTTTCATAATCTTCATCGCCTCTTTTCCTGAAACACAGCGCCTGATTACTTGATCAGGACATCTTCAGAATGAGAAGGGTTCATCCCAGAAGTAGTATTTTAGTTGGGTAAAGAACCTTTTCTTTTCGTGTCTAGTCCTGTGTTCCGGAATGAGCCTGCTTGTAAGATAATTAGCATAATCAGCGTACCATGGCTCAGAATCTGTCATTGACATAAGTTGTTCGTCAGGAAATGAGTCCCGAATCTCACTCTTGTCAAGCTCACTAAGGAGGGGATTTTCGAGACGAGAGAGATGATGAGCAGCTAAATTCTCTGCCCCCCTTTTATCACGAATTTCAACATCGAATTCTTGTAACAACAAGATCCACCGAATTAGTCGTGGTTTAGCGTCTTGCTTAGCAAAAAGATATCGAAGAGCCGAATGATCAGTAAAAACGACCGTCTTTGAAAGGACAAGATATTGGCGGAATTTGTCGAAGGCGAACACCACGGCTAATAGTTCTTTTCAGTGGTAGAATAATTCTCTTGAGCGGGATTCATAGTTTTGCTAGCGTGGTATATTGGTTAGAATTGTTTGTTAAACCTTTGGCCTAATACTGCTCCAACAGCATAGTCGCTAGCGTCACACATGATATCGAAAGGTAATTCCCAATTGGGTGTAACCATGATTGGGGCTTGCGTGAGTTCCTTTTCCAGGAGATTGAATGCATCCTTGCATTCTTGAGAGAAATTGAAAGGGGCATCCTTTACAAGCAATTGAGTCATTGGCCGAGCTATTTTAGAGAAGTCCTTAATGAACCTCCTATAGAACCCGGCATGACCCAAGAAAATACGTATTGCCTTAACAGTAGTGGGATAAGGTAGTTTAGAAATAGCTTCAACCTTTGCTTGGTCCACCTCAATTCCATTTCCTGAGACCTTATGCCCCAGCACAATCCCTTCCTTTACCATAAAATGGCATTTCTCCCAATTTAGGACCAAGTTGGTTTCCTCGCAACGTTTGAGCTTTTTTTTTAGGTTAGCGAGACAGTGGTCGAAAGAGTTCCCAAAAGACTAAGAAATCATCCATGAAAACTTTCATGCTGTCTTCCATTAACTCGTGAAAGATTGCGGTCATGCATCGCTGAAAAGTGGCGGGAGCGTTACACAGCCCAAAAGGCATCCTCTTATAGGCGAATGTTCCATAAGGGCAAGTAAATGTGGTTTTTTCTTGGTCCTCAGGGGCTGTGGGGATTTGGAAATATCCTGAGAACCATCCAAGAAACAGTAGTACTCGTGCCCGGATAATCTTTCCAACATTTGGTCAATGAATGGGAGGGGAAAGTGATCCTTTCTGGTGGCATCATTGAGCTTTATATAATCGATGCATACCCGCCAACCAGTAACCGTTCTATGGGATACCATCTCACCATTATCATTTTTCACCACAGTCATTCCTCCTTTCTTTGGTACAACCTGTACAGGACTAACCTACGGGCTATCCAAAATCGGGTATATCAGCCCTGCATCCAAAAGTTTGATAACTTCCTTTTTCACCACCTCCTTAATGTTGGGATTTACCCGCCTCTAGGGTTGCACTGCTGGTTTATAGTCTTCTTCCATAAGAATCTTTTGCGTGCAAAAGGTCGAGTCAATCCCTTTAATGTCAGCTACACTCCATGCAAGGACTCCTTTATATTTCTTTAAAACTCCTAAGAGTCTATCCTTTTGCCCATGTTCAAGGGAAGAATTTATGATTACTGGCAGTTGATCCTCTCCCTGGAGGAAGGCATACTTCAGGTGGTTTGGGAGTTCTTTAAGTTCTAGCTTAGGTAGTTCGATAATGGAGGGCTTTAGCTTGTTTTCGGGTTTACGTAGTTCGAGCGGTTCAGTGGTCTCTTGTCTGGGGTAGAAGGAGACTGCGCTAGCGCTCTCCATCTTCTCCTTCTCCATTATGGGGAGGAAACTCTCATCACGTAACCAGCCTTCTTTGATTTGTTCATCAACACAGTTGTCAATGACATCAGTTAATTCATCGACCTCTCCGATGAAATAGAGCCGGTTAGCTGCTTCGAGAGATAGATTCATAGTGTCTTTAATATCAAAGGTCAAGCTATCGGTCCTTACTCGTAAGGTTAACTTGCCGTCGTGAACATCGATAAATGCACGAGCGGTGGCAAGAAAGGGTCTCCCTAAGATGATGGGCACCAGGTCATCCTCCTCCATCTCCAAGATCACGTAGTCAACCGGAAATTTGAACTTCCCTACTTAAACTAGCACATCCTCGCATATCCCCAAGGGATATTTGACCGATCTATCAGCTAGTTGGATGTTCATACGGGTAAATATCCTAGTTTGAGGAACATGGAGTAGGGCATGAGGTTGATGCTTGCTCCTAAATCGGCAAGAGCATTCTTTATCGATAGAGATCCTATGGAACAGGGCAAGGTGAAGCTGCCTGGGTCGTCTACCTTTTTTGGTAGCGTTCGTTAGGTCACCACCGAACATTCTTCTCCTAGAGTCACAAGACCCTCGAGTTTCTTTCGGTTGGCAAGCAATCTTTTGAAGTATGAGCTATACTTGGGCATGTGATAGCAAGCATCAAGGAGAGGTATGGTGACCACTAAATCTTTTAGATATGACAAGAATTTATTATTATCGTTTTCAATCTTCTGTTTTTTTAAGCGGGATGGAAATGGGATTCTCACAGGTTGGTTAGGTGGATTTGGTGGAGATGGGTCACCAGAGGAGGTTGTTCAGGAGCCTCGTTGCTCACATTACCTTCCTCCTCGCGGGGATCGTTTGGCCCAACGGCGACAGGATGTTGGCTCGGATAAGGAGGGTCCTTGGTTGTTGTTCCAGCTCGAGTAGTAACCGCAAGCAGGGGATCTTTTTGGCTCACAGGGGGCCTGTTATGGCCATCAAGGGTGGCATTAAGCTTGTTGAACCATTTTTCCATGTCATTCTGTTGCTCATCGATGAGCTCGTCAAGCCCTTTCAATTGTAAGCCTTTTTCCTGAGTAAAGTGCCCAAGGTCATCCTCAAAAGTGCTCCTGATTTTGAATTCAGGGCCTTCCTCTCCTTCTTTTCTTTTCACCAGATTCCCCCAAAGGGTATAATCATCGTTTTGGTAAAAGGCAAAAGGGCGGGGTCAGCGTAGATGTCATGTCCCAAAAAACACGCATGTTCGGTCGTGATTTCTCCTCCGCATTCCTCTACTTTATGCGGGCCCCCACAGTAGTCGCAGATCAAGTAAGGATTTGAAAGTTGTTTAGTCGTTCGCGACCCTGCAAGGTATACCACCCTTTCGTGAATTTTCCTCAGCCGATCCGAGGGTATTTGTGTGATTTCGGATATGCTCATAGTCGAATCAGGTTCATCCCAAGTATCGTCCTGCTCTTGGGCATATTCTTCAATCCTATTCCACCCTTCCTCGGTGCTTAGATTAGCTATTTTCCCTTTTCTTGAATTATTGATTCCGTTCTAGTCGTTTGGGGAGACATTGTCGTAGAAGATTTGGACCAGAAGCCAAAGTTCGATGCCATGATGGGGGACTTGTCTTATTAGATCCTGGAATCTAATCCATGATTTATGGATGGGTTCGTCTTTCCCTTTCGGAAACGGAGGATCCTATCCCTAAATGCTGAGGTTTTCCCTGCTGGGAAGAACTTCTCTTAAAACTTGGATATAAGTTGCTCCCATGTAAAAATAGACTCGGAGGGAAGTCTATCATACCACTCCTTGGCTTTTTCATAAAGAGTGAAAGGGAAGAATTGTAATTGGGACGTGTTTCTAGTGTCCCCATCCGTATGGAGGGTGTCCACTATCTTTAAGAAATCCCTGATATGTTGAATTGGGTCATCGGTATGTAGCCCGCGAAACTTGCATACACTTTGGACAAGCCAAACATCGTTTACACGCAAGACCTCATCGGTGCGTTCGTTTGGGAAAATAATGGCATTTGAGAAGCCACGAGGATTCGGGGAGGAGTAGTCCTTAAGGCGCTTAGGGGTGGGAGTTTCGTGGGTACTCATATCGTTGTTGGATTGGGGGCTAGAGGGCGTGAGGTGATTATCTGAATTTTCTTCAGAAAGGGCCTCATCAAAGTTGATGGCTTTGCTAGATGGTTCGGGTGTTGGGAGAGATTGCTTTAGCCTATGCATTTCCCTTTCAGGTTCTGCATATGGCAAAACGAGATTTCTTACGGAACTACGACTCCTAGTGATTCTAAGATTAGAGAGATCTTCATTTGCCATGATGGCGGATGGTGATGGTCACGAACAAAGAAAAAAAGAAATAAGATAGACTAAAGAAAACCTAAAAATAAAGATAAAACCTTACTAGAAAGGAATCTAGCAAGTAGACCCAATAAAAAGAATTCCTAACCTAGACAATAACTATTCCCCAGGCTGCGGCGCCAAAAACTTGATACGTGGGAATTGCGCCCTCGCAACAGGTTTTACCTGTCAAGGGATCTTGAGAAGCTTACAACCCCCATCAGGCAGTGCACTTGATCGTTGTAGTATAGTATAGTGACAAGTACCAGGGGATTGATCGTTCAACTCAAGAATAGTGTCGCTAGGATTAGAAAGCCTACTAAACTAGGTCTAGAGGTGAGGGATGATTCTTTTTGTATTTTTATATTTTATGGAAAGCAAGTAAAATCTCGGGTTTTGAAGGAGTGGGTGGAATTAGTTGCTAGGCAACTAACCCGATTAACTATTAATGCAATCAAAATAAAATAAAAGAAATGAAAATTAAACTATTTTACTAATGTGGTGGAAACAATAATGAGAAAAGTTATGTTTAGTTAGATTTCATTACTCCCTAGATATCTTTTACAGGTTGATTAACTTGTTACAATTGCATGGATGACGGGTTATATTCCTTAATACCAGTCGTAGAGCCGTGTACAATATTCCCTAACTCTATAAGGTCCTACTTCACTCCTATGTCGAGCCGTTAAAAGCTCCTAACATGGGATCATTAGAATTCTCTTTATGCATTAAATACAACAAAAATTCATAGTACACCTCCGATCATGTTTCTTAAGACGTTCAAGCAAGTTACCAATGGAAGTCTGACAGTTTTCTTAAGCCTAACATTGAATACAATCATCCGTAACAACTATAAACAAATAATCAACCCATAATCAACATCTAGGTTTCACTACATCTAAGCAAACACGATAAAAGCCTAGCCTAACATGTTAAAAGAAACATACACATAAGATAGAATCAAACAATACATAGACATATTGAGTGATTAATGAAGTACTTATCTTTATTCAATCATGGAAGAAAGAAGGGTTTGAAACCCCTTTAAGATGCAGGAAATTCGACCTAGGGTTTTTACAAAACTTGTTCCCCAAAAGTTTCACACTTTACAATGAAAAATTGGAAAAATATATATAGACTATGCATCCTGACGGCGTCATGTATTAGCCTCTGACGCCGTCAACTCGCTGCCATGATGAAATTCGTATTGCCTAGATCCATTTCTGACGCCGTCATGTAGGAATGAGCTCTGGGCCGTCACGTGTATTTGGACCCTGACGGCATTGGTGACGCCGTCAGGCCAATAAGCCTAAAAACTTTCTGGATCTTCACGTGTATTTTCCACTTCCACCTCTTTTGCCACTCTTGACGCCGTCATGTATAAACCCTTGACGTCGTCAGGTACTGTTCCCAGCAAGGAATTTGAGACTTTGCCGTTTTCTTCATTTTTATGCTCCAAAAACGTCCAAAATGCTTTCTTTTTCAGATTTTTCCTCAAAAATACCTAAAAGGACAAAAAGAACGATTTAGAGCAATAATTGATCAAATAATCTCGAATTCGGGCAATAATTTTTTATTATTATTATTATTATTATTATTATTAATAATAATAATAATAATAATAATAATAATAATAATAATAATAATAATAATAATAATAATAATAATAATAATAATAATAATAATGAAACCTAACATAAACAGTACATGTTACATATTCTAAAAAAAAAAAGAAAAAAAAAAAGCTTCATACTGTTAATATAGCTTTTCTTTTTATCGTCATATACATGGTTCTTAAAACTAGATCGAACCCCGAGCCGGTTTTCCAAACAGTTCCTGGGTTTTTGGTGGGTTTTTGTGTTTTCGTCAGGTTCAGCTGGTCGATTTCAGACCAGCCAGTTCCTTGTTAAACTGTCCAGTCCGGTTTTCAAATTACTTGTCGTATATGCCGCATTTCTCATATTCAGGGTTTCTTTTCATTAAACGCCCCTCGTTATATTTATCATCGTAAGAAACAATGGACGAGTACCTCTTAACTCTATAATATTATCATAATTCATCACTGAAAACATATAATAAGATACATTACTTGCAAAAAACTTTATTTACAGGGTAACAGTTGCCGCAACGTACGGGTACCCTGCTAGTTTTATATAAACTACCCTTATGGCACTACATGAGTACCGCTAAGCTATAAACCCTTTAACAGTTTAAACTCGATACGATACAATCAATGTTTAACGCGTGTGTTAAGCATTTTCTTAGAGTCTTAGGTCATCTCCTACCATATCATTCAAATTTGAAGAAAAAAGTATCTATTAACAACATTCTTCCTTGAAAAATCATTCTTCTCCCACCTTGTACTACCAAATATGAGTATCTAGTTCATAACATAAAAGATATCTAATAGATTATAAAGACACCTAATTAGATAATAGTATAACATTTGGAGGATGAATAGTAATTCTTCAAATATGGAGTATATTCAAAAGTTTTTCAAAAAAACTCTAAATATGGAGCATGGTCGGAGTTGTTTTGCATGTCTTCATCTTTCAAATACGAAGAAAATAGGTTTTTGAAAAGCATGGTTGAAGATGGTCTTAATGCATCAAAACTGATGAATTTGTTAGCTTAAAAAAAATGGTCTTTACTGGGCTGACAATGGATTGTGAGCGGGTGTTATGGGCCTATCTCATAACTACGTTATTCCTACTACTACTAATTGCATTGAGGCTGCACCGACCATTAAAAAATATTTTTTTTTCGGGCCTTGCATTGGGCTGATTTTGATCTGCTGCTACCCGGGTCACCTGGCCCAATACTTTTTTATTTTATTGCTTCTCTTTTGTAGTATATATACTAATTCTCCTGGCCATATTTAATATTCAGAAAAGGCGTCACTCCATTGAGCCACATTTTTGGGCTTATTTTTACCTTCAATGATTCTATACGTATGATTGTATGAACCAAATGAAAAAAAGACAAAATTCAACGCTTACAACCAACATGTTTTTTCAAATATTAAAAAAAAAAAAACAAAAAAAACAAACCCCGAACTTCTTAGTATTTAAGATTTTTTTATATAACAAACTTTATTTGTCAAATATCTAACAGATACCTGGCTGTTTTTTGAATAAAAAAAATACTAGCAAAAAAGTCTCCCGATAACAAACAAAACAAGCCCAATATTGATATACTTTTAACGTGCGCACGTTTTTATAAAAATGTTGAAGTTTAGTGTGTGTATATATATATATATATATATATATATATATATATATATATATATATATATATATATATATATATATATATATATAGTTTTTAAATAAAATAACTTTTAAAATGCACCCTTAACTTAACAAATAATTTTAAAATTATCCTAATTTTTTTTAAAACTATACGGGTCAAAATTAGCCCCGCCGCAACACACTAGTGACCGACACAACATTCATTCAAAAAAGTACAACGTACGACAACTAAAAATATAGCTTGACACAGCATTTGTTCCGAACAAATACAACACGTGTCGGCAAAAAATATATCACGATCTCACAGCGAGAAGCCCCGCCCAAACATTGTTCGAAAATAATTATCGCAAAAATTTCTCAAAAATTTCCGCTGCAACGCAACCTAATTTAAGCGTATGATATTTTTATATAATCATGTAAAATATTTCCTAAAAAAAAGCCCCACCGCAACGCGGCGGGCATTACATTCCTTGTATATACTAATTGCGTTGATGCACATTAAAAAATTGTTTTTTTTTTTTTTTTTGCCTGATATTGGATTTCCCTTGAGCCCATTTTTTGCCTCTTTAGTCTTGTGTTTACGCTAACATTGATACTATATGTTATGTAGCGACATACTTTCCCAAAGTAATAAACAAATAGTTTTTCGCCAAAGAGTGGTAAACAAAGGTTTTCTGAGCGAACACAAATTAAAGAGAAACGATACATTAATAATTTAATATTAGTAAAAAAAACATTTATAAAACGCAACTTTTTAATATTTACGACTTTTTTATATAGCAAACTTTATTTATCAAATATCTAACAAATCTTTAGCGGTTTCTTGACTAAAAAAATTACTGCCAAATAGTCTCTCGATAACGAACAAAACAAGCCCAATATTGATATGCTTTTGATGTACGTAAGGTTTTATAAAAAAATTGAAGTTTAATATACATATAGTCTTTAAATAAAAGAACTTTCAAAATGCACTCTTAACATATTAAATAACTTTAAATATTATCCTATACGTTTTTAAAACTATAAGAGGCAAGCAAGGTTTATTTAGCAAATATATAACAACTAGACTTAACGATTTACACCGCTAAAAACGCCTCCACATTAAGTGCACTATTATAAATAAATAAAAAAGTTTGAAATTTAGCATATATATTTTTATTACGAAAAAACAGAGACATCTATCAATTTTTTAATAAACATATAACCGAACATGCCACAATATTACGAACAAAACGAGCCCGAAACTTTAATCGAACAATGACATATCGAGGTTAAAAAAAGTTTGTGAAATTTGGTGCAAAACCCCGCCGCGTTGTTCTATATATACTAAAGTAGAGTGTACCGAGTGCACCAATATTTTAATATAAAGCGCATGCACCATCCGTGTTTTTTAATATAATTTCTTGGGCCCAGAGTTTGGGCTTACATTGACCCATCAAAAAATTAGTTTTGTTTGCCAATATGAGTTGTAAGCCCATTAAATATTCCTCTTTATTGGTTAGCTCATAGAAACAATTTTAACAAAAACACTTGGAGAAAAAAAAAAAAAAAAAAAAAAAAAAAAAAACTATACAAAAATCTTTCACGACATACTTGGCCACACTTTGTCAAAGACAAAACATAGAAAGTTGAATGTGTGTGACTCGAAGCTTACTAACACACATTCTGAATAAGACATAAAAAGTCCCGCCGCAACGCGGCGGGCAACGAATCCCTTGTTAAGTAACATTAGTATAGAGTATAGTATTTGTTTTTCTTTAGCTCCATCAATAATCTTGTGACAAGGGCGATGTTTGACGCAGAGTTATTTTGAGTTTTTTAAGCGATGGGTGGTAAGCAATGAGTTTTTTAATTTTTAGTGTTCGTTTGACAAAAGAGAGGTAAGCTTTGCTAATTTTTAAAAGAACTCATTTTCTCAATGCTTTTTTAAAAAACTGTGAGCGGTGAGCTGTGAGCTGTTGTTACTGATCACCAAAGGTTGTGGAACTATAATTTAGTCACGACTCAAAAGTTGCATATACTTCGTAACAAGAGAATATTCCTAACGTTTAACAACATGTCAATATCCGAGTCAAATACGCATATGTGTCCAAAACTTCACCGCAAGTACCAAACAAAAAAAATCGCCAACACTTATTATTATATGTACCAATGGGCTTGTGGTCTACTGGGCATGTCTTATTCAGTTAAGCGTGCCTAGTGGAGAGTAGTACCGGTTTGGGTGACCAAACCGGGAAGTCCTCCCTTGTAGACCACTGCCCTGTCGGTACGATTTCAAAGTCCTTCAATGAAGGTTTCAACCCACCAGGGTTCGAATCTGGAGAAGGCAGGGTTTACTTCAATTTAAGTGTCGTGCCTTCGGGTGACTTAAGTTGAAGGTTTTCCCCCAATCGAATTTCAAATTGGACATGATTTTCCCTTGAAAGAAAGTAACCGTTAAAAAGAAAAAAAAACTTATTATTATATGTTCCTTGTGAAACATGCCAACCAAAAGACTTTATCCAAACTCACATACCAAAGCCAATCACATCTAAAAATAACAACATAAAAAACCAACTTGGGTTACCTTAAATTTTCACTATTTGAATATCCAGTTTGTTTAAAGATCCATGGGTGTGAACTGGGTCAGAGCTGGATCAGTTTATATATTATTAGTTGGTTTGATCTTAGGAGCATTTTTAGGATCATGTAATGGTGGAGTAAGTAGTAGGTATGCTAGAGGGAATGATATTAGTGCTGATATGCCATTGAATAGTGATGTCTTTGCACTTCCTGTTGGTTATAATGCTCCTCAACAGGTTAACTATTACTCTCTATCTATCATTCTGTTTTGCATTCATATAAACGGGTAAACTTATGAGGTTTTCCCGTGTTCTGGTTACTCTGGAGGGCGAGTCTTTGACTTAGATGAAAAAAATGATCATGTACTTATTTTACTCTTGAATAAGCAGCTGATAAGCAGTTTAGTATAAGCAATCCTAAACAACACTTAAATGCCTATTAGTTTTAGTATATGATCAGATCAAATAACATTAATCAGTTTAAGTTAAATGGATATGATCAAAATAGTATTTTACAGCTAAGATTATAACTATAGGTTGATGATGATTTATATTAGTGTAGATTATGCATATATACATTTGTGTATCTATTTATAGATGTAATGGATTATGGATGCGAATCCTATTTGAGTTATCATTATTTTGGCAAATTTCCCCTGTTTTTTTTAGGAATAGTTATGAATGTTATTTGAAAAGATACGTTATTTATTTGTGACTATTACATTAACTATATTAGTAGAAGTTGATTCACTCATTCACAACTCATGGAAATGGACCGAATGGTATTTGTAATACTCGATTTAACTCACAAACTGTCAAATGAAATCCGTTAAATTGATAAAAGAGAGAATGCTAGATTTTTTTTAGCATTTGATAAAGAAACACATTCCTTGAGAGAATAAATGGTTTGTTTCTGTATAGTGTGTAATGTTTATACAATAATCCTTTTTAGAGAATGCTGCTATTTTTGCTAGCTCAGGGAGAAAAAAAAAAAAGTAAAAAAGAAAAGAACTTCAGAAATATGATTTGTGACGAAATATTCATTTGAATGAAGGTTCACATAACACAAGGAGATCACGAAGGGAAAGGAGTGATTGTTTCCTGGGTTACACCAGAAGAACCTGGTTCAAATGAAGTGGTATACTGGGCTGAGAATAGTGAGACCAAATACAGTTCAGTGGGAACCGTTGTCACCTACAAGTACTACAATTACAGCTCGCCTTACATCCATCACTGCACCATCACAAATCTTGAAGTAAGAAAACGGATGCTTTGCTGTTTTTTTCAAGTTTTATAGTAGTAGTGGAAAAGTGGGACGGTCAATGGATTTGGGTTGAAATGGTTCAATTTTTTAGAATGGTTGAAAATTTGAAATACACAAGGTCGGTTCAGTCGACCTGCCAACACTTTTCCCATTCTTTCAAAAGTAACTGACGTGTTTTTGATAAATATGAAACAATGCTATTAAAATTTTAATTTAAATGTTCAAATATTAATATTCATCAAGAAGGTTATCTAACAGTAACTTGTGCGACTTTCAAACCATCTAAGTGTTCCCCAGCTGTTAATTTCTTTTGTAATTATTTAACAAAGTGGTCATTTTAACTTTATCATGTAAACCTTGCAGTTCGATACTAAGTACTTCTATGAGGTTGGGACAGGAGATGTCACAAGACAGTTCTGGTTTACGACACCTCCTGCAGTCGGCCCGGATGTTCCTTATACTTTTGGTCTTATTGGTATTGTATCTACTCCTTATTTACTTAATCATGTGACAGACAGTTATTTGCTTGACTTACTTCTTTTTTCTTTTCTTTTTTTAATCAGGGGATCTTGGTCAAACATTTGACTCCAACCGGACTTTAGCTCATTACGAATCAAACCCAAAAGGACAGGCCGTACTGTTTGTTGGTGACCTTTCCTATGCAGATGCATATCCTTTGCATGATAATAATAGGTGGGATTCATGGGCAAGGTTTGTAGAGAGAAGTGTTGCTTACCAACCATGGATTTGGAGTGCCGGGAATCATGAAATCGATTTTCTTCCCGAATATGTAAGTAGTTTGATTGTTTTGATACATTCCTGGCCTTTTCTGGGTTAGTTCTTATCTCTATATTTTTGTTTTTTAGGGTGAAGGTGAACCATTCAAGCCTTATACACACAGGTATTATGTACCATATGAAGCATCCGGGAGCACATCTCCCCTTTGGTATTCAATCAAGAGAGCTTCGGCTTACATCATTGTCATGTCGTCATACTCGGCTTATGGTAAGACTAGAAATAGCTCTACGCATTACTGCCATTATATATTCAAGAACTTCTAGTGGCTTGTTTTCTATATTGAATTTTATTCTGCTATTTTTAATAAAATATTGATTTTGTTTTTTTGTAGGAATGCACACACCTCAGTATAAATGGCTCATAAGTGAACTACCTAAAGTGAACCGCACTGAGACACCATGGCTGATTGTCGTTATGCATTGTCCGTTATATAGCACCTACACACATCATTATATGGAAGGCGAAACCATGAGAGTGATGTTTGAAAAATATTTTGTTCAGTACAAAGTTGATGTCGTTTTCTCTGGACACGTTCATGCTTATGAAAGAACTGTAAGTAGTTATCCACATTCAAAGATAAAACTCATTTCCTTTTCGATCCTTAAACATTTAGACTTTATTTATCCAAATTCAAAGATAAAACTCATGTCCTGTTCAATCTTTAAACATTTACTTTATTATTGTTACAGGAGCGGATATCAAATATTGCTTACAATATTGAAAATGGATTGTGCACTCCTAAATATGACGGATCTGCCCCTGTTTACATAACCATTGGCGACGGAGGGAACCAAGAAGGATTACTCTATGAGTATGTCATTGTTCAAAATCTGTTTTCAATTTCAAAATTTGAAAAAATGTCTCTTAATTTCACCTTTTTTTGGTGCAGAATGGTTGATCCTCAGCCGTTATATTCAGCATTTAGAGAACCAAGCTATGGGCATGCTACATTTGAGATTAAGAACAGGACTCATGCATATTATGCATGGCATCGTAATCAAGATGGATATGCTGTTGAAGCAGACTCTTTATGGTTCCACAATCTGTACTGGAACTCAACACAAATATCTTCAACTGCATCAATATGAGTACAAGTTCTTATATAGGGTGTATGGATGTGCGTTTTGAAGTCGATTATTTGATAATCAGTTGTAATAATACAAACTATAGAAGATAGCGTTTGGATGTGTGTTTGTTGTTTGAAGTAGCAAATAGCAATAACTGAATACGCGTAATTTTGAGTGTTTGGCAAATCCCAACTATTTAAAGAAATAATAGATAAATTGATTAAAAGAGTTCGTGTGAGATGAGCGAGGGATGTTTCTTAATTATGGATTAGACTTTCATATGTTTGGTTAGCACAAGGGGTAAACTGGTTAACCATTCAGTAGTTTGTTTAGTTGCAGGTTGCATACTCGTACGAAACTAACTGTATAATTGTATGTGATCGTACGAGTTATGATATCGGTTATCTGAACATTAGAAACTATTGTTCCAGAAAGAAACCCTAGAAACTTATGGTTAAGACTTTCAACTTTAAGTTGCGGTAATAAGATTAACTGTTTGAACTTTGAATATACAACTTCGTTTGATATTGTCATTCATGATGTCAATACAAGTTTGATATTGTCATTTATGATGTCAAGGGGCAAGCAATTATGCCTATAAAAGGCGATGCAAGGCAGCTTCATTCTTCATCCATTCTCATTCTCTACAAATAAATAGTTCTTCTTAAGTACTTGTGAGTAATCTTAGAGAGTTTAGTATATTTCGCACTTATAAGAGATAAAGATTTGTATTATCCTTGTAACTAGAGAAAATGTGCAACTCTTAGTTTTACATAGTGAAACACATCTTTCCTTGCCCATGGTTTTTACCAGATTGGGGTGTTCCATGTTAGTGTGCCATCTTTTATTGCATTTGATAGTTTAGTTGTGGGTTTGCTTCAATCCGGTGTCACTTTTCTAAACAAGTGATATCAAGAGCTAAGATTAGGTATGTGTATAATTATTTATCGTATGCTCTGTGGTTAACACTAATAACTAGACCACCCACATCAAAAGATAAGTAAGATTATACTCGCTCAAAAGGTGTTCATTACTATTATTAACAAATAATAGTTTTGTTAAAAAGTAGATTGTGATTGTAGCAATGGCGGCGAAATTTGAAATCGAAAAATTCAATGAGAATAATTTCTCATTGTGAAAATTAAAGATGAAGACTATCCTTAGAAAGGATAAATGTTTAGCGGCAATTGATGAAAGGCTGGCTGAGGTCACGGATGACAGTAAATGGGACGAGATGGATGGAAATACTATTGCAAACCTTCATCTGACATTAGCAGATAGAGTTTTGTCAAGCATAGTGGAGAAGAAACGTGCAAAGGAGATTTGGGATCATCTTGCTCGATTGTACAAGGCAAGATCGCTCCACAATAAAATTTTTCTTAAGGAAACTTTATGCTCTACACATGATGGAATCTACTTCAGTGACCGAGCACGTTAATAACCTGAATACTCTATTATTTCAGCTCACGTCTTTGAGTTGTAAAACAGAGCCACAAGAATGTGCTGAAATTCTACTTCAAAGTTTACCTAACTTATATGACCAGCTTATCATCAACTTAACCAATAATATTCTTTCGAACTATCTAGTCTTCGATGATGTTAAAGCCACCATTTTGGAAGAAGAAAATAGGCGCAACAACAGAGAGGATAGGCAAACCAGTTCAAGACATGTGGAGGCTTTGGTGGTGACGAGAGGGAGGTCAATGGAACCTAGCTCTAGTGGGAGTAACAATCACGGTAAATCTAAAACAGGAAAGAAGAATTTTAAATGCTACAAATGTGGCAAGCCGGGTCAATTTAAGAAAGATTGTCGGGGTTTAAATACCTCTAATCCTTAGAGAAATGTCGCTAGCACTTCAGAAGATAATAACGCTCTGTGTTGTGAAGCAGTGGTTGGAAATGAAGGCAGAAAGAGATTTGTAGATGTATGGCTGTTCGACACGAGAGCTACTTTTCATACGACCGCAAGAAGAGAATAGTTTCATCAATATAAACCTATCTCTAGAGGCGGATCTGTGCATATGTGGAATGATCATGAACTAAAGATCATTGAAGTTGGAAATATCATGGTAAAGGTGCATGATGTACAGTTTGTGATAAATCATTCACCTTCAACTACAGTTGAGTTGAAGACACCGATGGAGATGTGGACAGAAAAACTAGTCAACTATTCATACCATTATATATTTGGAAGTCCTATGTACGTAATGTACAATTTTCAAGAAACTTTAAAGCTGGATCCAAAATTCGAAAAATGTTTGTTCTTGGGGTACCCTGATGGAGTAAAGGGTTATCGCTTGTGGGACCCCCACTACCCACAAAGTAGTCGTTAGGAGAGATGTTGTCTTTGTGGAAGACAAAATTCAAGAGAATGAAGAAGGTGATAGAACTACAAGAGAAACTACTTCAATACAGATGAAAAAGCAATTTCAGTCAAGTGATTCTTCTAAAGCCGTACCACAACAAGAGGTGAATGAGACAACCGAGTCTCAAGCTCCAATGACTCGTACTCTTAATTTTGAAAGAAAATGTCTGGCGTGGTACTCGGATTATGTTATGGAGAGCAACGTTGTATACTGTTTTCTTGCATAGGAACGAGAGCCATCAACTCTTCAAGAAGCACTAAATAATTCAGATGCATCATTTTGGATGGCAGCAATTCAAGAAGAAATTGAAGCTCTTCATAAGAATGAAGCGTGGGAACTGATGCCACTACCAGCAGGTAGAAAACCCATTTGAAACAAATGGGTGTACAAGATTAAGAGGAACGATGATGACCAGGTGGAGAGGTATCGTACAAGATTGCTAGTCAAAGGATATGCTCAGAAAGAGGGAGTTGACTTCAACGAAATATTTACCCCTATGGTTCGAATGACAACTGTTTGAGTGGTTCTGGCAATGTGTGCTGCGTTTGAAAGACCTTGGACAAGCAAACAAGATTATTGGGATGCAAATTCACCGAGATAGAGTTAGTAGGAAGGTTTGGCTTTCATAGAAAAGTTATTTGATGAAAATATTGCAATAATTTAATATGCAAGATTGTAAGCCAATATCAACCCCATTTCCTACTAATGTCAATTTATCCTCCAAGATGAGTCCTAGCAGTAAAGAAGAAAGGATGGAGATGTCTCGAGTTCCGTATGCATCAACAGTGGGAAGTTTAATGTTCGCAATGATTTGTACAAGACCAGACATTGGACATGCAGTGGGAATAGTGAGTCGCTACATAGTGAAACATGGTAGAGAGTATTGGGAAGTTGTGAAGAGGATCCTAAGATATATTAAAAGAACCTCAAATGTTGCATTATGTTATAGGCAATCGAACTTAACTGTCAAGGGACATGTTGATTATGATTACGTAGGTGATCTTGACAAAAGTAAATCAACCACCAGTATGTGTTTACAATTTCTGGTGGAATAGTAAGCTGGGTTTCAAAACTGCATTCAGTTGTGGCCATGTCAACAACAGAAGCAGAATATGTTGCAGTTGTTTAAACAAGTAAATTGTATGGTTGAAGATGTTGTTGGAAGAGTTCATGTACGAACAAGAGAAAATTAATCTACTTTGTGACAATCAGAGCGCCTTGTATCTGGTAAGGAATCCAACATTTCATTCAAAGACAAAGCATATACGAGTTCAGTATCACTTCGTTTTTGAGAAAGTGGAAGAAGGAACCACGAATATGCAGAAAATACATACTGAGATTCTATGACGAAAGCAATTAACTATGATAAGTTTATATGGTGCCAATCCTCATGTGGCCTAGCAGAAACGTAAGGAACATGAAAATGGCAAAAAGGGATGTCGTAAGAAGATTGACCGAGCCTCAATCTAATCTTCAAGTGGGAGATTGTTAAAATGAAGATACATTATATCTAATAGGTGATGAGAATCTTACACAACTTGTACAACTTGTATGCAACTTGGTTTGATATTGTCATCTATGATGTCAATATGCAAGCAATTGTGCCTATAAAAGGCAATGAAGGGCAGCTTCATTCTTCATCTCATTCTCATTCTTTATAAACATAGAGAGTTTAGTATATTTCCTAGTTACAAGAGATAAAGATTTGTATTATCCTTGTAACTAGAGAGAATGTGTAAGTCTTAGTTTTACATAGTGAAATATATCTTTCTTACCCGTAGTTTACCCTATTGAGGTTTCCACGTTAAATCCGTGTGTCATCTTTTATTGCATTTTATATTTTAGCTGTTGGTTTGCTTCAATCATGTGTCATTTTTTTTAAACAAATGTAAGCATCACTAATTAAGACTTCCTCGCTCGCTGCCCAACACGTTGATTGTGTAATTGCATGTCGATTTTCTTCTTTACTTAATAAGGAACCACCTTGGTTTTACGGCTGGGTCCGCCACCGGTGTGCAGCCTTATGGATCGACAGGTTATAGGAAGATTGATAAAGTATATCAAAGGACTATTAAACGAATATCAATGATCGAATGTTGTGAGATCAAATCCATTTAAAGAAAACATTAGATACATTTTGGTTGGGCCAGAATTGTTTGTGGAATATGATAATGGGGTTGTATTCTTTGTAGACTGGTCATTTATTTGAGCCCAATTGAAAGTTAAGGAAGATTTAGGTAATTAGGTGTGTACGAGTCGAGTATCATTTACTGGCAGAATTCTTGTGCCAAGTGGCTTTGAGTGGTTAATTTAATAACATGTCACGTAAAAAACATGTCATGGCTTACGTTTGGTCAGATATCATCACTGCATCACCATTAAACTTGTTCAACGTCTTATTTTAGCTGGTTTGCATGCTAGGGAAAAGATATCTACCTCATTTTTATTTTGTATGCGTCACTATATGTGCAACGTAATGTTGTTCATTATATTGTTGTATACTTTTGTGTAAAAGGACGTATCTGAAAAGAAGAAAAGTAGATTTCACTTCTCTAGCATGTCAAGGTCTTTTAGCTAAATTGCTAGACTAACTAAAAAGCTTTCACGAAACAAAATCCACAAAATGAGTTGTTATTTGTTGATTGACTTAATAAAAAAGAAGAGAGAAAATTATAGCTAACTACACCAAATGCCAACTCATTTTATGTTTTATGGATGTGTTTTGTGAAAGTTTTTTTTAGGTCTAGCACTACTCGTCTTTTAAACAACTTAAATCTTCAATTTTCAAAACCACTAAATATGATCTAAAGAGGATAATAAGGTAGGCAGGTAGTTATTTCAAAATTTAGTCGAACTTTCAGTAAATATAAGCTTCGTCACCATTACATTGCATGATAAAAATATTCTATTAATAGAAATTCGATGTGAAGAAGTTGACATCACATGACTTAATTTCACATTAAAATATAGTGTCACAGTCTTATCAAATATAGATATTGTCTTTTAAACCAAACCAATATAATACATATATTTTTACATACTTGCAACAATTGGTTCCTGAGATAGAAAATACAACCCGAAGCTCAAAACTATATTTATTCATGAGATCCAAACATAGTTGCAAGCACTCTTTACTTTTTCCATCTTGCCAACTGTATGATAGAGTACATGTTAGCAAGTTGACAAGTACATACAATCATAATATACTTTATTATACACATGCAAATATACATAATAGTATTATATTTATGAATATATCTTATAAAATGAAAGACTAAAAGAAATATCACACCTACATGAATTTTGCTACATCCACTCAAATTCATCCACAAAAGAATCCTACACGCTGAGATGGCGCTGGATGATTGGTTTTTTTGAGAGTGACTCCCACAAAAAACCAATCATACGGCGCCACCTCAGCGTGTGGGATTCTTTTGTGGATGAATTTGAGTGGATGTATCACTCCTCCACCTACATATCACTCCCTATGTGACATATCACGTGACAATCTTCCATAATCTCTATACATTTATAGGGACTATATATTCCCTTTCATACATATACTATAAGTATTATTCAACGTATACACATTATATATTTTGTGTCACGGGCCACAACTTAACCAACTTGAAACCTAAGTCTTTTTCCAATGATTTAATGATCAATACAACAAGATAGTTACGCCATTAATGGATGATTCAATTCAATGCCAATTGTATCATTGAATGTCGAGGCGCCGATCCCTGGATCAATCGCTTGCGATTGATAATCCATTGTGGACGCGGCCTCTGTCCATAATCCGGAATCATCGAACTCTGGCAAATTAGTGTTCAGATTCCCGGTTGAGAATTTGGGGTCCAGATAGCTCTCTCCCATACCATGATTGTAAATATTATGATAATTTGCACCCGTATATCCGTTAAGATCAGGGATTTCACGTACGGTGTTTTCCACTTTTATTTTGGGTTGATATTGTTGTTGTTGTTGCTGCTGCTGGTGTTGGTGCATGTAAATTTGTATCTGTCTTTCAAACTCTTGTTGCTTCTTCATTTGCTCAAGTGCACGATGGTACCTCGCCTCTTTAGCCGCCTCAGTAACAGCAGGAGGAGTGGGAGGCGGGGTAGCTGTCTCGTCCGGGAGATTGACATGCGCATTGGGCCCGTACAATCTCCTAGCAGCCGCGTCGTACGCGATAGCTGCTTCTCGGGCCGAGTTAAACGTCCCGAGCCACACACGGCTCCCTCGGTTCGGTTCACGGATTTCTGACACCCATTTACCCCAAGTGCGCTGTCTTACACCCTTGTAAGTACAAGAAGCATTCTCCGGACCACCTTTGCCTCTCATGCACCCTTTTCTCGAACTCGCTTGAGCCGTCCTCCGGTCTTGTTTTCTCCCTCCACCACTGCTTCCATTTCCAACATTCAACATTTTGATGTTTGTCCAATGAATCTTATCACTTGGGTGTAAGTGTAGCAAAGATATTAGTGGGGCAAGTAGGTGACTTTATAGGCCAGAAATGGGAGTAGTAGATAAGTGTTCATGTGCGTGTGTGATAAATTCACCATGGAATGGTACGTGTCTATTGGAAGAAGTGTGAAATGGCAAAGAATGGGATTGCACACGTGTGTTCATGTGTTGGAATGTGAACATGTTACTTCATCATACTAGGTACTGATCACTACTTAGAAGAAAGAGAGAAATAGAGTACGGCTGTCAATAAATTTATATAGTTGCATGTTGGAACTTAACCATGAATTTAATTGATAACATTGTCTAAATATCAAGTAAACAATTCCAAAAATATACATATTTCTCAAACAGTAAATTAATCCACATTGTAACCTACTTACTTATCGTATAATAACACACATAATGAGCATCCACAATACAACATGCTCTATACATATAGTTGAGTCTTCATTTCTTCTCGCATTTATGTCCATTGCCCAACGTGTGTTTAGTTAAGTTGTCTCTTGAAGGTTAAAATGTGTTATTCCCGACGACTCTATGGATCAGATTCTTTATTGGTGCGATTCTCTTAACATCTCGGTGGCTTATCGAAAGCGTCTTCAAGCTATCATTTTCATTTGGTGGTGGCATATATGGAAGGCTCGAAATAATGCTATGCATAACAACATTCATGAGTCTAGTTCGGATGTTTTTAACACCATTGTCGCGACTTCTTATCTTTGGATTCATAATCGGGACAGGAAGGATAAATCTTCATGGGATAAGTGGAGTGGGTATCCGCTTGGATAGTTCATGGCTTCCATGGCTTCTACGTTATGTATCTTTGTGTTCCCCCTCAGAATTTGTATGGGGTCGTATCAAAAACATCATGAAGTGAAAACCGGTGGCTCGGCCTTCATTGATGAGGTTTTTTCTTATGTCTTAGGTCTTCCTGTAATCGGCATAAGTTTTTTGCAACCTTTTTACGTCATTTGCAGTTAAAATTCTGGGAAGATTCTAGTTTCGGTAGTTTTTTGTTGTTTCTAGAATTGCTTTGTTTTTTTGGTTCCTAGTGTCTTGCTAGTGATCTTTCTTATATATGATATTTCTTTTTTGCCGTTCAAAAAAAAAACTACTGAAAGCTTCTAAACAATTAGATGGCCACATCAACCTTTCTGAAAAAGAAGGCTTTACCTTAATTAAACTTATGTGACGGTGGACTCAAATCTTTTAGATTAATTGGCTAAAAAAATCATGATTACTCAAAATAAATAAAAGAAAATTGCCCATATATATTTGGAGATATAAATTGTTGACATGGTAAAATAGAATATTAAGTACCTTGATTAGCAAGTTAAAACATGTTTGAGTGAAAAAGAGTAATTACTCTATTATACATTAGGCGTGTGGCGACGTCGTTTTGGAGGGAAATACCATAAAACAACATCGTTTCATGGTGCACCATGTAGTTTTGTGGGTTCGTGCATGCTGTTTTGTTTTGTTAGGCCATTTTTGTTTTTGGGCTGTAATTAGATTGTCGGTTGCTATTTGTTGGCCCAGTTTCGCTATAAACTAGCAACCGATATCCGAAAGTGTATTGGACACGCGTTGTATTTTTTGGCACGTGTCTTATTCAGTGTGTAGCATATGCAGGGTTTCTCTCTCTCTCTCTCTCTCTCTCTCTCTCTCTCTCTCTCTATATATATATATATATATATATATATATATATATATATATATATATATATATATATATATATATGGGAGACTTTCTTACGAGAACCTTCTAATCTGCAAGAACTGAGAGAACCACCAAAAACATACATGCACACCTTTTAAAATAAAATAAAATACATGCAAATCATCAATAATCGTAAGTATCCACCTATTTTCTTTAATATCATCATGAACTCATCCTCTTTTTTTTTACAAAAACCTTAAACGCGGCCGCAATATTGTCGTTGCACGCCTTATAAGAACATACATGCACACCTTCAAAGAAAAATTTTGTATTTCCAATTTTATTATCAAATTCTTTAAAACAATTATGTTTTTTTTAAAACATATATGTTGTTTTTAGAACATATGTGCAAAAATACAATTATTGGAGGCGTGCATGTATGTTTTTGGTGGTTCTCTCAGTTCTCGCAGATAAGATGGTTCTCGTAAAAGAGTCTCATATATATATATATATATATATACACATATGTATATGTATATATACATATGTATATGTACATATACATATGTATATGTACATATACACATATGTATATGTACATATGTATATATGTATATATACATATATATATATATATGTACATATACATATATATATATGTACATATACATATATATATATATATATATATATATATATATATATATATATATATATATATATATATACATATATATATATACATATATATATATATATATATATATATATATATATATATATATATATATGATAAAAAAATGGTATTTGGCGGAACCATCTCAAGTCCGTGTACCTTTTTGGTACCGAGCCCTCCACCCAACAAGGAAGGCATATCCCGGTAAATTACCTAGGCAACACTGGCTGACCAAGTTGGAGTCCGGATTCGAACCCCCGCCTTTAAGTTTTGACTTGGTAAACTGCGCGCTTTTGCGGTAGTTGGTGGCCAACTGCCCTAAGGCAGCTGGTCATATATATATGTATATGTACATATATATATATGTACACACACACACACACACACACACACACACACACACACACACATATATATATATATATATATATATATATATATATATATATATATATATATATATATATATATATATATATATAGTGTAACTTTCAAATGAGAACCATTTTAAGTGCAAGAACTGCGAAAACCACTTTTTTACAACTAATAGTACATGATGTACATCATTTAAATGCACCATGGCATTCTGGTAAATAAATGAAAGTTATTTTCCTGGAAACTTTGATGTAGAGGTAAACATGGTATTTCTGAAAGGGTAATTTAGACATTCATTATTCACCCTAAAAAGGTGGGAGGAAGCGGTTTCTCTCATTTATCTGCATCTAATCTCAAAACCTAAAAACCCTCACACTCAAACCCTCTATGCCGCCTCCTATAATATCTGTTTTCCAATCAAAAAAATCATCATCCTTAATCTTCTTTTCTGGTTGGTTTCTTCCTCCACCACCACGAAGACTGTCGCCTCTTTCACAAGAACCATTATCCGGGATGATATCTTTAGATCGACCAAGCATCAACGAGTATTGAATCCGATTTAAGGTTAGATTCTTTATTTGATATTGAATCCGATTTTTTTTTTAATTTTTTTATGACGGTTGGTTTTTTATTTTCATTTTTTTTGAAATACCTGTACGGAACATAACAATGTCAAAATCAATTGATATGTGTATGAAACAAATACCTGTACAGAATAAAACAATTGCTTATGTGTATGAAACAAATACCTGTACGGAACATAATTGTTTGTGTGTCTAATTAATATATGAAACAATTGCTTATGTGTCTAATTAAACTTTAAAGAAAAAACAATTACATAACATACGAACATATCTAACTAGCTTCACATACGTGTATGAAACAAATACATGTGCGGAACAAAACAATTGCTTATGTATATGAAACAAATACTTGTACGGAACATAATTGTTTTTTCTTTAAAGTTTAATTAGACACATAAGCAATTGTTTCATATATTAAAATTTTAGGTGTAGGTTATTTTAAAACAGGGGTGTTTATATTTTTTCCAAAACAGGGGTGTCTAATTAATGAAAAATATATATGTTTTATGTTCAAAACATACATGTTCAAAACATTCATATTCAAAACATATATGTGAGGCTTTCTTAAAACATGTATGTTCAAAACATACATGTATGCTTAAAACACGTATGTTCAAAACATACGTGTTCAAAACATATATGTGAGGCTCTCTCCATATATTTTTGAGAACATGATTTTTTAAACATATATGTTCAAAACAAGTTTGTTTAAAAAAATTGATTGCCTATAAACATGTATGCTTAAAACATGTATGTTTTATAAATATGATTAAAAAGTTCATTTCCTATTTCGTTGAGGTTTAATTGTTTTCTGGTATGTTTGTACCAGATTAACGAAGATGATGATAGCAATGAAGATCTAGAAGTGGATGCACACATAGATACATGATGGATAATATGCGGCGGTTGAAGAAATACGATTATTGAAGGCGCACATATATGTTGGACTTCTAAAAATGTTGATAATAATGAGTTGCACATATGTCCGTTTGTGATAAATATTAATGCATATATGTATAGATCGATTAGATTCATGTATTTTTTTTTAGAAATTTGTATTTTAATTGTATTTCAATCGATATCGACTTTTGTATTTAACATATATATTCTCGGTTTGTTATAAATTTACATTATCAAAAAAACATGTATGCACTTTACTATTTGGAAAACATGTATGTTGTAAAAATTATTGCGCAAATAAAATAAAAAAATAATTCGTAAAAACACATATGCACTAAAAATTTGAAAAACACAGCATGCTGGAAAAAAAAGCGCAAAAAAAAAAAATATATATGAATCCGAAAATTAAGTGTTTAAAAAAACGTTATTTTATTAAAAAAAATAACAATAAAATAAAAAAGTGTCATTTACTATTATGCCCTTATGAATTAATTAAAAATCTTTAATATTTTAAAGAATCTCATTGGTCTAGAAGGGTTTTCGCAGTTCATGCAGATAAGGTGGTTTTCGCAAGAAATGGACCCTATATATATATATATATATATATATATATATATATATATATATATATATATATATATATATATATATATATATATATATATATATATATATATATATATATACACATACTAGCCTCAAGGCCCGCCCCGATGGGGCGGCTAGCTTTAAGGATTTGTTTATAACATAAAAGAAATTATAAAATGCATAATAGAATAACGTTAAAGAAATATAATATCTAAATTAAACATACAAATATTTAAGTTTCTTTATTGTGTACAAAAAGATTATAAATAAAACTTATAATCTTCGTTGTAAAGTTAGTGTAGTTTCCGTCTTTATCACAACACAACACTTTTAAACCTTTCTTGCTTTTTACTCTTGAAACGGCTACATAAAGTTGTCCATGTAAAAAAACATTTCCTTCCGGATCAAAGAAATTGTAAAATGCATGATACAATATCGTTAAACAAATATAATGTTGAAATAACCGTAAGAAGATTATATTTACTTTATTGTGTAGGAAAAGAGTATAAAAAACAAACATATAATATATGAAGAAATTTTTTATAGACAATGTTGATTGTACAGTTGTTGTAGTTGCCGTCTTTGTTACAACACTACACTGTTAAATAAAGCAAGAGATTTTTTATGTATCATACTATGCAATGTACATTGAGAGAAACCTTAGCACCTTGTTCATTTTTACCGACTAAAGACGACATGTTACACAAAATAATGCTGTAACTTGAAATTCCATTTCCTTTTTGCGTTTATACGTACAACATAAATAACAGTAACGAAAAATCAATATGTATAGTACATCTTACAAAATAAAAGAATTAGCGTCCCCATTATTCAATATACATAAACAGCTAAAGAGAGCAAAACTACAATAATGTTAATGTTAATGACATTTGCATATATAACTAAAAATAATCGAAGTTCAATCAATTAAAGGATATGAAAAAGGTAACTCGAAGCGTATAACTTTCGGGCACAATCCGTTTATGCTTGTACACAAAATTACAATCTCAAAATCATACATGAGTGTAAAATGACACAACTTTGCTTACATAATGAACTACGAAAAGAAAACCATAGTTTTTTGTTTATCATGTTCAACTTGCTACATGTTATATAAAGAAATATACTTTTAATCATACTTAGTATTTAAACACTTTTGAAAATTGGGACAAGTATCCGAACCACCCATTTGCCACTTATACTCGGAGCTTTTGCCAATACAAATTGCTAATGTTTGCAGTAGTAAACAGTTTTAAGTTTGTGATTTGAAGAGGAGTCATATACCCATATGTCAACATAATTCAAAAAGGATTACCTGCATCAAGGTGTCGTCTGTGAGACATTTTAAAGATGTTTCTGGTGATTGAAAAGGAGGCGAAATTGGATGAATAATTTTAGGAACGATTATTAATACTCTGCCAATCACTAATATCGCACCAACATTGATTGTCGTAACTGGCTACAGTCTTGACCACTATTAGACCATTTTACTACGACCATACACAAAAACAAACTGAATTGAGTTTAAAAGGTATAATCTTACCATAATAATTTGTTGCTGATAAAAGGTTAATCAACTATCTCCGAGCAAATCTTAATAAGCCCATCAATTAAACACTCGTGGGCTCTAATAATGAGCTTAAGTTAGTTCTTTTTACATAAGTCTCAAACCTTGTCAGGCTGCAAGTAGTTATAAGAACATCAGTAAAGAGATGCAAAATTGGTAATTTCGACCCATTAAGACACAAAATAGCCCGACACAACTGCTTAGCTGATTACGCTGTATTTATACAACATTAGCAAATCTAAATAATATATCATGAATTGCTTTGTCTAGCTGAGATAGGTGACATGATGGATGCACAATCTATTATGAAACTTTATTAACCTGTAATCACATATCTATTTTCCTATTAAATAAATGCACGCTCACTACTTGTTGACCCGCATAATTCTGATTCAGTCTCTCTCAATTCATGTAGTTGTATTAAAAAAAAAACACCACCACCCCTGTGCATACAGATTTTAACTTAGGTTATCCGGTTATAAAGCCAAATGTATTTCTTAGTGCGGTTCCCCATTAAAAAATCACAGTTACGCAAAACATATGACAAATAAAGTCATGCGAAGATGTATATAATTCAGAGAACTTGTGCAATGTTTCTTACTTGCGAGAGGAGTTTTCAAAGCAGAATACTTTTCTTATTTCGCATTTCTACCTTAAGCAACCACGAAATCTTCCCTTCCTATTTCGCATCGCCTTCCATGCTTTATCTTCCCTTAATATTTTCACTTTTTCTAATATTTGTCGGAATCCTTCAGTGCAGACCGATAGGTAAGCAACAGACTGTATAACACACATAAGCGATTCATGATTCAGTCAAGCGTAGCAATACTAAGATAAAAAAGTGGGAGTATTCAAATAGAGCATTATAAGTATTAAATTAGCCAAGATTTAGTCTTATACAATACAACTTACACAATCATGACAAAGATCAGATTCATTTCTCCATTATCTTCACTCAGATGTTCATTTTCGAACCATCAGATATACATGGTATTCATTCGTATATTTTTTTACCTGTTTTGGCCACTCTTCAATCAAACTTTTCAATAAAGCTTTGATACGTAATAAAAAATATTCCTCACTGTCCCTAAATTGCAATGCTCTTATGAGAACAAAACTCTTACTCAAAATTTAAAAGGGTAACGTAACTTACTTGGTGAAACGCTTAAATATTATAGTAACCTTAAATGTTTTTAAGGCTATATAATTTCATTCCGACTGATGGGACTTGATTCTGGTTAGGTGGAATCCGTACAGAGCTGCAAAAAAGTGGTAATTTACGATTCATTTAGATATCCCTCAAGTACATACTTGTGATATGAATAAGTTGCAAATAGAACTAATACCTTCATTGATTTTTTGAATGAATTTGGTGCGGCCTTTAACTTTTGATATTTGGTAAAACTTAATACTCTCGTCCTTACCAGTATTCATTTTTTTTTAAATCTTTTGAAAATCACATAAAGTACCTTGAACAGAGCTTATGGGGCTGATGAAAGACAATGCTGTTTCTCTAAATAACACCTGCTCACCCTTCAACCATTGTCGTTCCTCTTTCTCAATGCATTGCAAACCTATATAGACAATGCTCTTTCTCTAAGTAAAGAACATACATTAAGAATGTACATAGTAAAGAGCAAGTTACCATGACATTGTGTTTTGAAAATCACAAATAATATTTACTAAAGTTACAGAATTGATGGTCTATCATGCAAAATGGATTCAAGAAAAATATGCCAAAAGGAATTCGGGTATTGTTTTTAGGAAAAGAGGATCGTACGGTGGCATGTTTTTTGTTTCTCCCAGATTTGGTTTTTGGAGGCATTATACCTTATATGGATCCTCCTCGTAAACTCCATATAAACTTCCAACAAACTTTCTCTGATGTTCGGGCTTTTGCAGCAAGTCAAAAACTCAATGATCTGTATTTTCCCTGAAATAATAAAAATAAATTTTTAGTTTGAGATGAAATCTTTCACCAATTCTGGAAGTACATTTACCATCCTATAGATCTACATCAGAATAATATTGAGTCATTATTCATATGAGACAACAGTATTGAGTCATTATTCATATGAGACAACAATATTTACGATACTAATATGCATACCCTGCTATGTCTATGAGAAGAAGAGTAGGCTCTACCGACGAAGACTTCTGCACATCTTCAAGTTCATACAGGGCATGTCCAATAACACTTCCATGAGCTTTGACCTATAATTATAATAAAAATATGACCAACAGTAATAGCAATTAATGAATGATGATCCAGTTAAAAAGGTAAACACCTTCCCGACCTTGTACAGTAGCCGTGCAGGATGTCCAACTCTCAACAGCTTCACTCCAATCCATAAATCAAACACAACTTTAGAAACAAAAATCGATGAAAACCATTATATACAAATCTTATCATCGTCTTAAACAAAAATATATATAATTGTGTTACCTGTGAGGAACCAGTCGTTCAGCAATGTTGTCAACTGCAATATTAGAGGCATTTATCAAATCAACTTATTTTTGTCAACTACAATATATATAATTAAACCAGGAAAAAAAAACTAAAAACATATATCAAATTAACTTATTCATATATTGATAATAATTACCATCAGATATCATTATTAGTAATCTTCTTCACTATCTATTAATCAATTCATCTGCAACAACCATCCAAATACAACATTAAAATCGAGAAAAAAAAAAGTAACAAATTAAATGAAGAAAACACAATCACTCCAAAGCAAATATGAACGAACATTTCAAAACAGTCAAAATGGATATAAAGAACAATATTATTAAAGAATTACAACCAATAATTAATTGAATCAAATTCGAATAACAATATTAAAATTGAAAACAAATTTACCTTTGTTTGATTTCGGTAGAGATTAAACATGAATTTTTCAGCAAGCATTTAATCTCCAAAAAACATGCATGTAACCGCATAAAACTCATCAATTCGAAAAAACCCCCATTAAAAAAAAAAAACCCTAAAAATCAAATTATGTTGGACGTAATTGTTACGGTTGGTGTGATTGATTAATTTTTAATGGATAGGATTGGTGTTATGTTTTTGAGTTAGGGTTTAAAAAGAATGAGGGATTTGGTAATTGTTTTTTTCGTTTTCCGATTAGGACTTGGAGATAGGGTTTTGAGAAGGAGAAACGGTGTGTGTTTTTTTATGAGGAATATATCAAATGAGGATTACAATAAGAATTCCTCCAAAATTTGATCCGACGGTGTTGTGTAACTGTTTTTGATCCAATGGTGGGTGTTTTTTAAGGGGGTTTCCGGGTGTCTTTTTTTTAGTGGTTGGGGTGGAGATTTTTTCTACAATTCCTTCCTATATATAGGTGGTAGATATATATATATACATATATATATATATATATATACATATATATACATATACATATATGTATATGTATATGTATATATATATATATATATATATATATATATATATATATATATATATATATATATATATATATATGTACACAGTGGTTTCAGCTTTGTCTCTTAAAGGAGTGGTGGTTGTTTGGTGGTTTTGTGGTTTCATATATCGAGGTAGAAGTCCTTCTTCAACTAGACTTCTCTTTTAAAGATTTTTGGTGGTGTTAAAAAAAACTGAACTAACAGTTGTATCATTTATGGTAGTTTAAAAACTAAAGGTTTTTTTTTTTTTTTTTTTTTTTTTTTTAATTGTTGACATTGATTTGTGTAGGTTTGATGATGATGGTGTATTTCATATGGTGTTTGTAACTGTTTATCTGTTTTCCTAGCTGATTTGGTTGAATTTCTCCGGTTTGGAGCAGCGATCTTGGTTATTCAACCTTTATTAAGGGCACTTTTTGGCCGTTGTTGATCTGTGTAAGTTTTATAATGTTTTAAGTGTATAAGATTTTAAATCGAGTGTATTGCATGTGGTTTTTGGAAATGCTTCTACCTTTTTTTTACTTGATTTGGATAAATTGGTGCGGTTTGAGGCTACGAATTATGCTACTCAACATTTAGATGTTTTGCCTGTTCTTGATTGCAAATGCATTCTTGCTAAGAGTAACAAGGTATAATTTTTTATCACAATTTTTCATTCTTTATTGTCTATGTATCAACATTTTAAAGGGTGGGAAAATTTGTTTAGTAGATTTGATTAATTTTAGTATTGTTTGTATTTGAAAAAATAGTTATGAAAACATGATTTAAGTTATTATCTGAACAACCTATAAGTTGTGTTCGATATTGTTTAAGTAAGATTGTTAAGTGTTAAATAAGTGAGAAGGAGCTAGTTTTAAATGCATGATTTAAATTATTCACTAATCGTATTGGCGATCATGCTGAGTTGTGATTTAGGCGTGATTAAGACCGGATGGAATAAAATGCAACCGTCTTTAGCAGTCGATGCGATATTTGAGCCAAAGCAATTTATGTAAAAACTATATGCAATATAGTAGGGCCAAGTATTTTATATCCTGATTTGAACATGATATTTTATTATATGGTCTATAAATGTCGCTACTGACTGTTGGAATGATGCTTTTTAACAGCAAACGGTGTTGTTTGGCTATGATAAATTTTGCGTGCCAAACACTGGATGGCGGAAAATGCAACTGTGTTTTATAGCTAATACGGTATCTAAGCTAACATATAAGGATTTTTAGTCTAAACAGCATTGATGACTCTCAAGTTCCATTTCAATAAATGTTATATGGTATAATACAATGTATGAAAATACAACAGTGTTGTGTTTTTTTAAGCATGTTTGGAAGGTGATAGTTTGCGCTTGGCTCGGCTTGCGAACAATGTATTCTACATTCTTTTTGACAAATATGATAAATTAGATGTACAACATGCAATTAACCCTGGTGTAAAACATACTAAAGAAAACTGTGGGTACCATTAGTGTCTCAAAAAATGTCTACAAGGACGATTAATCGCCACCTAGACGCTACAGGGCCACTAACCTTGTCGATTTTTGTAATTGGGTTAAACAAGTAGGTCAACTGTGGTCAACAGCGATCAACAGCATTCGATGGTGTCAAAGTTGCTGAAAACCTGCAGATCTTGCTAGAAATACCCAAAACTCACTATAAACTTATGTTGATCACTTATAGAAACTGTTTAAATCTATTACAAGTTGTTTATTAGAATAAACCTTTCCGAAAATACCTAAAATTCGCCAAAAATACATAAAACTTGCCCGAAATACCTAAAATTTGCCAAAAATGCCAACCCGATTAATCACCGATTAATCCCGCCTAGACCGATTACAAGCTACAAGGTGGTTGACCGCCTCACTACCAATTTACGATTTTTGCAACCTTGGGTACCATAAAGCATTTCTTTTGTCTAGAACGGTTTAAAATCACGATAGCCCGCATGTTGGCGTGGCAATTTGATTTGTTTGCAGCCACAACAGTTTAATCTGCTTTTTTTAAATTCTCTACAGACCCGAGCGATGAAGAGAAAGCGAGCAATCAAGAATCGCATCATAGGACTTTGGAAACTGAAACATCGGCATATGTATTCTGACAATTCAAGCAAACAAGATATCATGATTAACATAATACCCATGCTACGACTATGATGATTAATTTGGATATGTTTGGAAAGAATCTATCAAAAGTGAGATTGTTCATATTTTGGTGAGGCAACTTAGTGAGTTTACAGCTATGGCGTATTAATCCTTTTTTAGATTCTTTGCAGATCTGAGCCTCATCAAATCAGGCATTTTTGGTTGAGTTCGCGAAGCATACAATATATGTTTGTTATAATTACTAGGCTTATGAAGTAAGCCCATGGGACAATGTAAAAGCCCATCTATGAGAAAGGAAGGATCTAGGGATGTTGCCCCAGCATCCTCTCCTATAAATACCCATGGAACATACTCTTATTTCTTGTTGGTTTTTCATTTATGCTAGCTAAACTCTTGTTAATTCATTTATCATATTTTTTAAACCATACCAACTCTCTCTCTCTCTCTCTCTATATATATATATATATATATATATATATATATATATATTTTTTCTCACACTGGAATACTTGTGAATGATCATTTATGGTGACCGAACAAGTGTTCTAGTAAGAGAAAATAAAGAGAGAGAGAGAGAGAGAGAGAGAGAGAGAGAGAGAGAGAGAGAGAGAGATTAAGTCAATCTTACTCTGCTCCGTATCCTATGTCTCATCAGTCATTTGTTCAACAACCACAACAATTTAATTATCCTTCCCAATCACCAACCAACCAACTCATTCCATATGATCAATCACAACAATAAACTGAAACTCAACTGGTTCCTATTGGAAACATAGACACAATGTACTATGCTCAATCTAATGATGAAGAAGAGGATGCATTCAATTCAATGAATCAAGGGTTTGCACTCATTGCTCATGCTTTCAGCTAGTTTTCTAACACACCAAACAATCGTCTTCACAATTCATCTAATCCAAGGACTCAAGCAGTAGTACAAGGTGGATGAGTTGAAGTGCAAAATCGAAGTTATGGATGTCAGATGGGAACTGGTGGTTATGTAAGAAATTCAAGAAGTGGACAAGTGGCTCATGTAACCGGTGGAAATACTTATAATCAGGGTGCTCCTCAGAATAGGGTTGAAATTGTGGAAACTGGTAATACAACAACTGGGAATACGGGGATCAGGTGCTACAACTGTAATGGCAAGGGTCATTTGGCTAATGCATGTCCTAAACCAAGAACCAGAGACAGTGAATTCCACAAACAAGCCTTACTTCTTGCACTAAAGGATGAATTTGGAGGCACTCTCACTGACAAAGAAACTAGCTTCATGTCAAATGCTTACTCAAATGATGACATGGAAGATTTGGAAGCAAATGCAGTAGTGATGCTTATGGTAAACATGTAGGAACTACACATGAGTGATGCATGCCTAGTATATGATACTGATGGCTTGTCTCAGGTTCCTGATCCAAACATATGTCTCATACATGAACTGGCATCTCCATCTACATCCGATAAGGAGCAATTTATTCAAGATAACTCATTGTCATCTCTTTAAGATGATGATCAAATTAACCCCGTTGTTACATTTGATGATCCAATTGATGATCAAGTTAACCCCGTTGTTACATTTGATGATCAAATTGATGACTATAACAATGATTAACTTGAACAAGTTGAAACTTTGTTTGATCCAGATCCAGATCCAGATCCCATGACCTTGTTGTTAAACAGACAATCACAAATTGATAAATGCAATGAAATCAACCAAAACTTAAAAGCTAGAAATGCATCATTAGCTACGGATATTGAGTGATGTAAATTACAACTTAATAATTTTGAAACACAAGCAAAATGAGAACAGAGTTTTGAAGTAACTTTCCAAAATGCATATGTCAAAGAACAAGATTTACAACATCAAATACGAGAATTGGTCATTTCCAAGAATAACATGATTTCTGAAATGGAAAAAGAAAAATTTAAATTTTAGCAACAAGTTGATCATCTCTCTTCAAACTTTCAAAAACAAAATTGGAGTTGTCGGCTTGTCAGCTAGTTTTTCTGAACATAAACAAAAGTCAAGGGAACAAATCGATTCTTATCTTGATGAAATTGTTGAATTGGAAAGAAAGTTAAAAGAGTTTCAAAAAATTTACAAAAATGGTGAATCTGTCACAACAATACAAAAGTTTACCTTAAAACAAAATCCCAAAGGCTTTGTATTTGCTCTTGGTGACGATAAACCACGTTTTCTAAAAACAGCACTCAGTGAAATTCCGAAGTTGTATAGTGCATAATGTCTTGTTGATGAATCAGTTGTGCGTGTTGTTTTATATAATCGTGGGGAGGAACTTGACCTGGAAGAAGAGAGTCGATAAAAAATGAGTAACATAAACTTTAACAAGCCTTTTGATTATTCAAAATTACCTCATCTTTTTCGAAACTGTTGTTCCTCAATGGGATAAATCAGAACAACCTTGCTTTATAACGCAGATTCATGAATCTTCTTCTGATGTTGGTCCAGTAAAACCAATGGCACAAATAAATGGTCCTTTACCATCTTCCAGTGAAATTGAATCTTTACCAAAACTTCCTAAACATTGTCTTGTGCTTCAGTATTTTGATATGTTTATGGAAGATATAAACTTCTTGGAAGACACAGTTGAACGTAAATCTGAGATAAAATTTTCCACTTTCTAATCTGCTTACGCAAAAGAACAAAGAGAAATTTTTGAAAAAACAATTTTTACTACATGTTCAACATTTGCGTCTTTGTGCAACACACTGGGAACGGGAACTTCAAACTGAAGTAGCTTCAATGATTCAAACTTTCAATGCAACTAAAAATGCAATTTCCAAACACAAACGTCAAAACAAAAATCTTCAAATGATGCAGATTGACTCTTGAAAAATGTTTTAAGTGCTGATATTATTCTGTTAGTGCAAAAAGTGTGAAGGGGTTAGGATTAGGCTTAGTTCGATGCGGGCCGTCCTTTATGGATCGTCCGCTACGTGGTTTATGTACTAATCCAATTAGTAGGTTGTATTTCCTGCACAAACAAAGGTCGACCGTTAGCCTTATCGTATCGTGGGGATGGACCCCACGATTAAGCTCCGGCGTGAGAGTAAGTACTCATATTGGGATGAGTGAGAAATTCATACCTCGAGAGTGTGTACTGAGGTTACCTTTTATAGGTGGTTGAAATGCTAGGGTTTCCTAGTATTTTGCATATTGTTGTAGTGGCCGATATGGGGCCCTTGTCGGTTAATCGATGATTGCGGACGTGGATTACTTTCTGGACCATAGGCCAGTCCGTGAGCGTACTTCAGGAGTGCCGCTTAAGTGGTTCTTATACGTCCTTGTATGTCCGGACTGTGCCTTGCTCGTGGCTTGGGCTTCAGTCAGATCCGGTTTGTTGAGCCGGGGCCTGGTTTGTTTGTTCATTGGGCCGGAGCCCAGTATTTTAGTTATATTGGGCCGGAGCCCTATTGTGTATGATACGGTCCAGGCCTAGTAAGCTTGCTATCCGTATTATACGTCATCAAGTCCTCCCAGTTTAGCGTGTTCATTGCTCGCGTGCTTTTTTAGCGTGCGGTGAATGTTGCTAGACTTAGATTCTGGGTGCTTCGCTATGTGCATGAGGCTTCTCCGTGATGGTTCTTTCACAGTCAGCGGATAAGATCGTGGGGGAGCATGGACTGTTTTTAGTCACTTTACCTTCTGACTTGATTTAACCGCTTAGGTCGTTCTTAGTTGTCATCCTTATTTTTTTACCGTTAATCTCGGCCGTTTGTTGAAGTGCTCGCTGACACCTGTCGTTTGATTAACTCTACCGCCATTAAATGTACCCGAGTATAAATAGGGGTTTTCACCATTTGCATTTTTCTTTTTATTTTATTCTACGGTTGTAATAACTTTTCAAGTTTTTTCCGCTTCTTCTTCATTTTCAACTGTTTTGTTGAGGCAATATGATCAAGATCCCTTTATGTTTTAATGATGACAAATAAACCATCGAAACACATAAAATAACAAACGTTAGCCTAAAATCGCCAGAGCCAATAGCTGTTGTTGGCGCGCTACTTGCGCGTCAACGCGTGGGTGACGCGCCAGGAGTCTGTATTGCTCCGGGCGAAATTTGAAAGTCGGCTTTCCCCTTACCTGACAAATGTGGATCTTTCAATACAGGTATGAATATGTTATGTGCTTAATTGAGAACACTTGAAACGAGTTTTGGGATTAGAGATATCCAACTTTGAAAGCACCCATTTACGGGAAAACGCCAACTCATGTTTTCTAACTATCGCCTCTAGCTAAGGCTTTTCTAAACCTAGGGAGCTTATATACTTCACGTAACATCATGTGAAAGCATCCATATGCTTATATCCCGTGCTTACGTCTTCTCTAATTACGTAACGGGTTTACTCCCTTATTGGTCAAACTAAGTCAAAGGTCACTTTGCGTAAACGCATCCTTTCCCACTTGGGTTATGCTTTACATCAAGGCAAAGCACTTAACTTGTTTGAACCAAGGTATTAGTTGAGAACGTCGAGTCGTGGAAAGTCACGAGATATGAAACTATGGATTCTCGACGTTATGTTACTTGAACTTATAAGTAACCTATGAATTTCTCAACTCATAATCTTAATTGTCTAAACACTTTCTTCTTAATGACAATTAGATTATTTCTTAATCTTCCTCTTAATCTCATTTCTACAATAGACAAATACCACCATATACAATCATATCCAAATCATATATTCTCTTACACATCTCTTACACAATCTCTTATATTCCTTACACACTCTACATCTCAACCATCCATTCCCTTACAACACATCCCAACCATCCATAATCAACACATGGGAAATAATTTGAAAACCAAAGGAGGCTCCCCTTGATCTCCACCATCCATTTTAAATAAACACATCTCAACCCTCCATATCTCCCACATGCCAAATAGTTTGAAATTCAAAAGAGGCTCCATTTGATCTCAACCATTCAATTCAAACTAAAACCATCTCAACCATCCATCTTATATTTCATCACATGTGTTTGATCCAAGCCATCCATTTCAAACCAACACATCTCAACCATCAATCATTCCTTCTCTCTATTTTAACACATGCCTTTAATCTCAACCCTCCATTTCAAACCAAAACCATCTCAACCATCCATCTCGTCCTTTCCCCCCAAGCAAAGGAATATACCTTTGGAATATCCCATGGCATATTCTCTTCTCACTTATGCCATGTGAGGAATATCATTACTACCCCTTCCAAATTACCATATCTACACTTTATACCATTGGTAATTTGTTTTCTCTTTAAACACTTCAAAGAACATTTTTCAAATTGGCTATTTGAGTTGGTAAACCTTAGATTGATTAATGTTAAGGTTTAGTGTGAAGTACAATTGGGGGTTTAGCAAGGATAGATATTTATAAGATCCAACACCCAACACTTGGGAAAAAGTTTACAGACACCTAGCGCGCTACCCGCGCGTTGACGCGCGGGTGACGCGCCGGCCTCGGTAAAATTTTCCAAGTTTGGGTTCTTGGCCTATAAATACATACCTTGCCTCTTGTATTCCTCACCCCTTGCCATTACTCTTTCTCTCTACATTCTTTCTCTCTAAACACTCTCAAATCTATATCTCTAATCTTGTGTTCTTGATTTTCACACTAACATCTTTGAAAGAACACATCTCCTTGCAAGGGAAGAATCACAAGAACCTAATTCACTCTTGTGATTGTGTCGAGGGTCTTCTTATCTATACCCTTTCTACTAGAATTGAGTCTCTAGGTTATGTTAGGGCTTTATTGAACAAACACTTATTCATTCATTCAATTGTTTGTAAGGGAAGTCTTGTGTCTTGGTGACCAAGCCTAGATCATTGGGGATCTAGTTGGGGTTTGATACTTCCGGTGGGAAGTCTTGGTAGTGGTCTTGGTGACCCTTTAGGTGAAGTCGAATCACGAGATTCTTTTGGGTGGTCTCCGAGGGCGGAATACCGTTGGGGAGTAACTCCTTCTTTGTGAGCATTGATATTGGTGAATATCGGTGGAGTGAATTGTAATGGTTTGTAGTCCACCGAAAGGATTATACTAGTGGAATAGTATCGTGTCGTGGATTCGCAACTGGACGTATGGATGGTATAAACCCCCCATCCCGAACCAGTATATATCGTGGTATCTCTTTACTCACTTTATATACTTGTGTTTGTATTAGTGGTTGCTCTTGTTTAAACCACTTGGTATTCTTCTTGGCTTAAAGTTTTTAAACATCTAAAAAGCCGAAGAAACCATATTCACCCCTCTACGGTTCTACATGTTTTCTTTTTAAAGGATTCTGCATCACCATGATTGAATTTGGAATGCTAAGTGCAATCTTTCGCAGGATGCGTTTGACAAAATCTGCGAGGATTGTCACATTCCGCCCGAGGTACGGCCGGTTCGACCAGACAGGGGTGCTCTTATTTGTTTCCCTCTGGAAGGAAAAATAGGTGTTTATACCCGGTTGTTTGATCATGCCCCCAGTATCGTCTACCGTTGACCAAGTTTTTCGTTAGCATTCTTGGACATTATAGGATTAATATTTCATAGCTTCACCTGCTTGGGCAGGTAAGGTGTCTCACTTTGAGATTCTTTGTCGCGTTTGTAGGGTTGAGCCATCAGTTGCCTTGCTCCGATACTTTTATAAAAAGACGAAGAAGAATGGTTGGTTATCTTTTGTCAAGCGTTCTGATGAAAAATGCTACACGGAAGTATCTGATTCTTTGAAGAATTGGCAAGACCGCTTCTTTTGGGTGGATAGCTTCGTGTGTCCTATTCTTTTCCCCCCAATCATACTAGGCAAACCGTGTCTAAAGATAGGTCGTCGGAAGCTGGTGAGTATAATTTTGCCGATGTTGCTTTTCTGGTTGCTAATAAAACTCCCTTTTTAAAGATTCTGGAACCGTTCCTCTGCTGGGCTGGCCTGAGCCATTACTACTCTTTGAATAAAGATGCGTATCCTGTCTACTACCATAAGGTTATAGGTAGATAAATGCTTCCTTCTTCTATATCTTTTTTTTTCTTTTTAGTTTTATGTAATATGTTCTATATTTAATTCACTCCTTCGTCTTGTCGCTTCGTTTTTATGTTCAGAGGTAGACTCTATGGCTTTGGTTAAGCTAGAGGACCCTTCTAAGGTTGAATTCCGTGGGAGGCCTATACGTGGCGGAGAGCTCAGGATTTTGGATGTTGCCATTAGTAGATTAGTTCCTCTTCATTGAATTGCTCCCGCTATTCCCAATGACCAAATGTCTAATGAAGTTGATGCACTGTTTGGTAGTGATGATGAGGGTGGGGCTGGACTAGGTTCTTCGGCCTTGGATGTAGGTGATGCGGAGCCAAGTGGTGCTAATGCTGGCTCTGATGAACATGTTATTGGAGTTATTGAACCGGCGGGTAATTCTGAAGGCTCCAAGGGGAAAAGGAAGATGTCTGATACCCCTTTGGATATTGGTCAATCGTCTTGCCCTTTTAAGAAATCAAAAGGTAGTGATGTGGTTGTTCCCAGGTCGACTGTTTCGGGTAAGTCTATATTCGACCTTCAAGAGCTGTTAAATAGAAGTATGTTAAATTGTGAACGTGGAGTGGACCGTTTGCCTTATGTGCCCTTTGTATCTTCCTCCGTGTCAGCGACGCCGAAGCGTGATGTGGATGCTCAAGCGGAAGGCAGTACTAGGGTTCAACCTCCTTTGGTTGAAAGGTTTGTCATTTCTTCAGGTTCCTCGTCTTCTTTTAGTGATTGTGACACTGAAGTTAGTTCTTTTATTAGATCTTCGGCCGCGGCACCTCCTGTGAGCGCCGTGGCTGCTTTGCTTGTTAATCTAGTATCTTCTTCCAAGGAAAAGAAGATGAAGAAGACTCCTGCTAATCCTTTCGGGCGGATTTGTACTGTTGTGGATGTGGATCCTCGTCGCTTATCGGAGACTTATATTCCGGACTGGAATGTGACTTCTGGATCACTCTTGGATAATGCATCTAAGTTTCATGAATTGGTGGATGGTTGCACTACTCCTAGGTCTTTTGCGGATATCCGCAATATGCCTATTAACCGATTCTTTGAGTTTAACAAAAATACCACCCGTCAAATTTCTTTTAGTGCTGAGTTGCGAAACCGTGCGAAGCATTTTCTTCTTGAAGAACGCAGGTTATCCACCATTCATGCTTAACAGGATGCACTACTGAGGAAGAAGGATGAAGAGATTGGAAGATTAAAGTCATAGGCTTTGTCATCAAAGGATGCGGTCGCGGAAGTAGAGTATCTTCACTCTTTACTGAAGTCTACCGAGAGTGCTCATGCGACTGAGGTGTCGTCATTAAGGGAGCATTTTTCCAAGCTTGAAGCGGAACTCTGTACCTCCCTGCGTGAGCAGTCCCCTGTTCTTAAAGAGGAGCGTGCTGCTACAGATGCGAAGTTATCGGGGCTCCAGTTATCTCTTGTTAATAACGATATGGAAATTTCCAGCCTTAGTACTTGTGTTGCTAATTCCAATCGTTTGAATGAAAGCCTTGGTCTTCAGGTATCTTTTTATAATTTTTATCTGCTTCTTTTGTCTTCAATCCCTTTTCGATTTCATGATATGTGTTTCCTCCTGTCTTCTCTTCCTTCCTGTATTTATTTATTTATTTATTTATTTATTTTTTAGGTGCAAGTGCTGGAGTCTGCGGTTAAGGTCTTGAAAGGGGAATTTATGAAAGTCCAGGATGCTCAGGTAAAGGATATTACTGATAGATTGGCTGCTTTAGAGTCCCATCTTGCCGAGGCGGCTGTCAGCTTTAATGAAGAATTTCACTCTAGTTTCCTTACTGTTATGGCTGGCCGCCGGTGGTTATTATCGCATGGCCTGAAGCTATTTTTGACTAAATGTCTTAGTTCTCCTGGGTATCTTGAGTCTCTGAAGACATTGTTGTCTCGCTCATATTTATACGTCGTGTAGGATGGTTTGGCCACTGGTATTGAGCATGGCAAGTTGGGTAGAAAACTTTCAGATATCGAAGCTCAGAGGCCTTCCCCTAAGGCAGATTGTGATTCCGCCCTTGCTGCATTCCGGAGTTTTGAGTTCCCTTTGTTTGATAATTTGGTATCTCATAAGGAATCTTCTATTGGAAGTATCATGACGCTTTTTCATCTTGACGATCACCTTGCGGAAAAGCTTGGTATGACTGGGTTGCAACCGGACATGGGACAGCTGATAAGGATTTATTTGATGCGTTTTTAGGGGGTCATTTAACCCCTAAGTCGTGAATTTATGATCAAATATTGCCTCAAATAGTTTCTTTTCTCATTTCAGGTACTTGGGACGTGATTTCTTGAATATGGAGCATTTTAGACGTTTTTATGCTCAAGAATGAAGAAAACAAGAAAGACAAGAAAAGTCAGGATTTTACACCTGACGACGTTAGGCTTGGATGCTGACGCTGTCACTTGAAGAGAAGAAGGGTGGAATTTTTACACGTGACGCCCCAGAAAGAAATTGGAATTTTTTCACCTAACGGCGTTAGGTGCGTTTTTGTTAAGGCCGTCTGGCTTTGTAACTACACGAGACGGCCCAGAAGGGCTAACAAGTGACAACATCAGAAGATCTCTTGGGCTATACGAAACCCTAAAGAGTGGCGTTCTAACGGCGTCAGGACATATAACCTGACGCCGTCAGCTTGTCAAATCTATATATAGTTTTGGAATTTTCATTCATTAGTGTGGTTAGCAACTAATTCCGCCCACTCTTCCAATATCCGAGATTTTTACTGCTTTCATTAAACATAAAAAAGATAAAAAAGAATCATCCCTTACCATTAGACCTAGTTGACCTACACTTCAATCCTAACGACACTATTCCCTTAGAGAACTATCAATCCCCCGGACCTACCATATACTACACTACATTGGTCAGGTACACTACTTGGAGGATTTCAAGCTTCTCAATATCCCTTGAGAAGTAAAACCTTTTGTGAGGTTGCAAAATCTCGCATCAACAACTTACTATTCATGTGTATGGATCGGGAGATGGCCTGGTGGCTAGTGAGACTGTCTTATCTTCTACTTTGGACATTGCTCACGAGAAGGCTGAAAGGGTTAAGGGTTTTGTGACTGCCTGGCAGCCTATTGTCCGTAATGCCTTTATCCTCTTAACAAAGCCTTCTTCTACTGAGTTCTTGTCTGATTTAGATGCTCTTCCTTAGGATGAGCCAAGTATCCATGCGGCGGATTTGACCATTCCGGCCTTTGCTCCCACTCAATTACCTCTGTCAGTACATGATTATGATGTTCCGGGTAGCAGTGGTTTTTCTTCTTTGGTGAAGAGTTCTGGATACAAAGACTGTCCGTCCGTGCCTGAGCATGGTAGCTCGGAATAGTTTGCCTTATGCTGTGACCACATGTGATCTTTTTTGAACGGCCCGTATGTATTTGAACATATTTTCCTTTATCTTGTTTGGTTGACTGTTTTGTATTCCTCGGATTGTCGGATGCTGTCTTTTGACCGTGTTTATTTATACATTATATTTTACCTTGTTTTGGTATTATCTATTTACGTTCCCGCTTTTGTCATGATTGCTCATGGTTTTGCTTGTATGAACGTTTTTGTTGTTTGCACTATGGTTACGTCTAACCGTTTTGCGTCTTGTTTGCACTTTATGATTTGTGCTTTGCTAGTATTAAAAGACGTGCGGGTAGGTAATTTAATTTTAGTCTTAATTGGATATTTGTGGGTTATCCTCCCGTACCAAGCTTGCAATACCTCTTACGTACTTTTGGGCTAATTGGTAGGGTACTCATCCTTTTGTTATGCGGAATAATGTTTTTGGGTTGTGCCCTTTGTGTACGCGTCTTACTCACTCTTGTATATTATTTGTGCAATAAATAAAGGAAATTTGAAAATTTAAACTTGGTAGCTAGTCTTCGATCTTCTTTTATTAAGAAAGAAATGTTTAAAAATAATACAAGTAAGTAATTATAAGTACAAATGTTTGATTCTATTGTCCGTTGATGTGTGTTTTGCAACCTCGCAAAAGGTTTTACCTCTCAAAGGATCTTGAGAGATTTTTCGACCCACCAGGTGGTGTACCTGACCGTTGTAGTGTAGTAAATGGTAGGTCTAGGGGATTGATCGTTCTCTAGGGGAATAGTGTCATTAGGATTGAAGTGTAGGTTAAATAGGTCTAAAGGTGAGGGATGATTCTTTTTGTATTTTTATATTTTATGGAAAGCAATTAAAATCTTGGGTATTGGAAGAGTGGGCGGAATTAGTTGCTAGTCAACTAACCCAAAACTGCTAATTAAACTAAAAACAATAAAATAAATAACAAGAAAAGTAATGTGGTGAACTTCTTATAAGAGACATGTGTGTTTACTTAGATTTCACTACTTTCTAGTTATGTCTGTAGAACCGTAGAGGGGGGGGGGGGGTGAATACGGTTTCTTAAGCTTTATGAATGTTTAAAAACTTTAAGCCGTAAGAGTCACCAAGTGGTTGTACAATAATCCAACAACCACAAACACAACCAAAGTATATAAAGCAAGTAAAGAGACACCACGATAGATATTGGTTCGGGATGGGGGGTTTATACCATCCGTACGTCGAGTTGCGAATCCACGACATCGATATTATTCACTAGTATAATCCTTTCGGCGGACTACAAACCGTTACAATTCACTCAACCGATATTCACCAATATCGATGCTCACAAAGAAGGAGTTACTCCTACGGTATTCCACCCTCGGAAACCACCCTAAAGAATCTCGTGATTCGACTTAACCTTTGGTCACCAAGACCACAACCAAAACTTCCACCTGGAAGTATCAAACCCCAACTAGATCCCAATGATCTAGGCTTGGTCACCAAGACACAAGACTTACCTTACAAACAATTGAATGAATGAATAAGTGTTTGTTCAACCAAGCCCTAACCTAATCTAGTGACTCGATTCTAGTAGAAAGGGTATAGATAAGAAGACTCTCGACACAATCACAAGAGTGGATTAAGTTCTTGTGATTCTTCCCTTGCAAAGAGATATGTTCTTCCAAAGATGTTAGCGTGTTTTACTAAGAACACAAGAGAGAATTAGAGGATTAGAGAGAAAGAATGTAGAGAGAAAGAGTAATGGCAAGGGGTGAGGAATACAAGAGCCAAGGTGGGGTATTTATAGGCAAAGACCCAACTTGGGAAAATTTTACCGAGCCCGGCGCGTTGCCCACGCGTTGACGCATGGGTGACGCGCCAGAGACACTGTAGGATTTTTCCAAGTGTTGGGTGTTGATCCTTATAAATACCTATCCTTGCTAAACCCCCAATTGTACTTAACACTAAACCTTAACATTAATCAATCTAAGGTTTACCAACTCAAATAGCCAATTTGGAAAATATTTTGTGAAGTGTTTATTAGAAAACCAATTATCAAAGACAGAAGGAAATAAGAGATAATTGGATAGGGGTAGAGTGGGTATTCCTCATAAGGCATAAAAGAGAGAAGAGAATATGCCCATGGGATATTCCTCTATAGGGAAAATTGTGAGAGGTTAGGTTAAGAAGTAACCATGGTTAGGTTTAGAAAGAAGTGTATAGAGAATAAACCATGGTTAGGTTAGAAGGTGAACCATGGTTAGGTTAATGGGTGTATCCAAGGGAATGTTCCATCCTTGGTGTGGTTAAGAGTTAACCATGGTTGGGTGAGAATAGGGTAAGTTGGGAAGTAACCATAGTTTTGTTAGATGTGAACCATGGTTGGGTTAAGAGAGGCATATCTAAGGGAATATTCCATCCTTGGTGTGGTTAAGAGTTAACCAAGGTTAAGTGTAGAGAACTAACCATAGTTGGGTTAAAAGAACCATGGTTGGGTTAAGAAAGAATATCCAAAGGTATATTCGTTTTCTTGGAGAGAAAGGTTTGGGATGTGAAAGGGTGTAAAGATTATAAGGTATGAGTTGGATTGTGTTAGGGAATAAAGGTTGGATAGTGTAAGAGTGAAGAGATGTGTGTAAGGGAATATGTAAGTGTTGGATGTGATGGGGAGCCTAGAATGTGTAGAGAATGAGATGGTTGTGAGTAGTGTGTGTATTTTGAAAATAAAGTTTGTTGGAGGTGTAAGAATGTGTAAGAGAATATGTAAGAGTTGGATGTGATGGGGAGCCTAGTATGTGTAGAGAATGGGATGGTTGTGAGTAGTGTGTGTATTTTGAAAATAAAGTTGTTGGATGTGTAAGGAATATCTTGGTTGGATATGATGTGTTTAAGGAATGAGTTGTATATTTAAGAAGTGTGTAAGGGGGATGTGATGGGGAGCCTTGTGTATGTGAAGAGAGGTATGTGAGTGAAGTGTGTGTATTTTGAATTTAAAGGTGTGTGTAGAAAAGAGTGTATGAGTGTATAGGGAAGTGTATGTATTGGTGTATGAGAAAGGTGTATAGGGAATGATTAAAGAGGGGAGAATCTTGTGTGGGAAAATGTGTGAGTCAAAAAGTGTGAGTGTGTAAGGTGTGTAAGGGAATATTGTAAGAAGATGTTGGGTTGTTTGGAGGCTTTGTCTCTTGTGATTAAGGAGGTGATTAAGAAGAGATTTAGAGATAATCTAATTGTCATTAAGAGGAAAAGGTTTATACAATTAAGATTATGAGTTGAGAAAGTCATAGGTTACTTATAATTCCAAGTAACACAATGTCGAGAATCCATAGTTTCATAACTCGTGACTTTCCATGACTCGACGTACTCAACTAACACCTTGGTACAAACAAGCCAAGTGCTTTGCCATGATGTAAAGCATAACCCAAGCGGGAAAGGATGCGTTTACACAAAGTGACCTTTGACTTAGTTTGACCAAAAAGGGAGTAAACCCTGTTACGTGATTAAAGAAGATGTAAGCACGGGGTATGAGCATATGGATGTTTTCACATGATGTTACGTGAACTATATAAGCTCGCTAACTTTAGAAAAGCCTTGGCTAGAGGCGAGAGTTAGAAAACATGAGTTGGCGTTTTCCCGTAAGTGGGTGCTTTAAAAGTTGGATCTCTCTAATCGCAAAACTCGTTTCAAGTGTTCTCAATTAAGCACATAGCATATTCATACCTTTATTGAAAGATCCACATTTGTCGGGTAAGGGGAAAGCCGACTTTCAAAATTCGTCCCGATCCATACAAAAGTCTGGCGCGTCAGCCATGTGTCGACGCGTGGGTGACGCATCAAGAACATATATGGATTCGGGAATTTTGGCTACCGTTTGTTATTTTATGTGTTTTGAAGGTTTATTTGTCATCATTAAAACATTAGGAGATCTTGATAATGTTGTCTCAACAATCTCCCCCTTTTTGATGATGACAAATAAAAAGCGAAAGCAAATAAAATTACAAAACATAGCGAAGACAAAGCGCGCCTTTGGTGTAGCTTGCGTCTTGACCTTGCCTTGTAATTTGGTGAAGCCTTTGTTTCTTTTACTTGAATAGGTCTTCACACTCTTGCTTTCTTTCTCCCTGTTTTGTCGAATCAAAAAGGTGGGACTACCATTTGAATGGGAATGTAGCTTGTACATGCACTCAAACGTGCTCCCCCTTGAACATAGCTCCCCTTAGATCGTTTCTCCCCTTGTTTTAAGGCGGGGATCCATGGGTCCAGAGCCTCACCTTTGCGGTGGCCTAGCTACATAAAACACACAACATGCAACAACCAAGAAATCCTCACATGTGGAAGTCCAAAATGGGTTAGGTGACCATTTGGATGCTTACAACATGGGTTAGTTCACAATAGTAATGTTATTTGTCCAATATGACCCCAATTACCACTAGTTGAGCATGGTACAACCGTACAAGAATATATGAATTTTTAATTAGTGATTCGTGCATTTTGTTCTATAAATACCAACATAAGAAATCATAGCATAATATTACAATAAACTTCATAAGCATTTTTATTGAAACAAACACCATGTAGGACATATAAGAAGACTAGTATGTGATCCTAACACACATTATTCAAACAAGCTTATGAAAATTCCTAAGTGAATGCTATTGAAGACTACAAGATTTGTCACTTCACTCTTCATCCCTTTCTTGAAGAATCACCCTAGAGATGTCTTTGAGAATGGCGGCCATCACCAACATATCATTGTTGATGGATTTATGGAGTTCTCTTATCTCCTCACGAATGGAGAGAACATTCCGCTCAATCACATCTTGGGTGGAGCAACATCCACACCTACAGGTATGGTTGTCCTCAAGAGGTTTTCCAAGATCTTCTTCAATCTTATGCCAAATTTCGTCTTCAATCAAACAAAGTTTGATGAAATCTTTGAAAATTGGAATCTCCGCACCATTGATGTTATCTCAATCGACATTCTCTTCTTCCTCCCGTGTCATCATTCTTCTACCATCGTTGAAATGGTAGGATGATCCAACATATTCATCATCAAGATCCATTTTCTTTAGTTTGATTAAGTTTGAGCTTTTATTTTGTGAGATTTGGTGTTTAGAAAGCATGCAAGATTACTCCTCTTATATACGGATTAAGGTGGTAGTTAGGATTCTTATTTATTAAAAGTTGGTCAAGCAATCAAGATCAAGGTACTTAGATGCTTGAAAGGATGTTCAACCCATCTAAATCATGTACTAATATCCTTTGGTCACATGTTGTTGGGAGGAGTTATTCAAAGAGCTATGAGTGTTTTAGTTTGTATTGAGTTGAGATTGAATGATCTAGATTCTCATACTAGGTCCCACAATTTATTATGCATGCACCATAATTTGTTAAGCCATGCATGAAGTTCTTAATTATGGTTGAGTAAGAGAACTTACTAGATTACTATTTCAAGGTTAAATGACTCCATTCATTTTAATTTGGCATGCAACATATATTTATCACATGAAGTGAACAAGTAGAGTTAGATGTAAATTTTTCAATACAAATGTGAATTGTGATCCAAAATTTTATCTAATCTTGGTAATTTGACATAATTAACATAATCAAATTTTTACGGAGATATTTTATGTCAAACTTTCTTGTTCATCACACATAGTATAGACATGTAGAATTTAGAATATTATCAGTCATCATTTGAATAATGAGTTGATTAATATTTTTCTTCTCGAAAATTATGCAACAAAACTTCCTTCCATGCCTTCACATAAGTCCTAGTCACATAAACACATAAGCTCTAAGAGCACCTAAATTACTTGCAAATGACTCTTAGACAACTTATTCTATCTTAAAGGATTGTTCTCCTAAGATGCATATCAACCACGATCATCTAGACCTATCCCAAATCAATTTGGACTTTTGAAAAACGTCATGGCAAAACTTAAACTTTTTTATTTTGTGACCTAAGAGTCCTTTTATTCAACTCACCAATGACTTGTTCAATAGGATGACCCCTCGCTTCTCTCAATTCCTTAGGATTGCCTTCATCTAAATCATTAACTTATAATGACGGCGACCTTTCTTGATCTTGAACTATATGTTCATTGACCACATCATCTTCTACCGAAGGAGATGACTTAGGCTCGGGTATGCTCTCATCAAAAGTAACATTGAGAGATTCCTCAATCCTCATTGTTTCCTTGTTAAGCATTATGTATGCTTTGCTATTTTGAGAGTATCCTAGGAACACACCTTCATACGACTTTGGGTCAAATTTGGTGAGATATTTTTTGGTGTTAAGTATAAATACTTTGCAACCAAAAACCCTAAAGTACTTTAAGGACGGTTTTCTATTCCTAAGAATTTCATATGGAGTTTTATTTATGACTTTTCTAATGTGGACTCTATTAAAGATATAGCATGCGGTATCTAGGGCATGACACCAAAACTTTTGTGGAATGGATTACTCGTCAAGCATTGCACGACTCATCTTTCTTAACTTACGATGTGTTCTTTCAACAATCTCAAGCGATTGAGAAGTGAACGGGCCTGATAAGTTATAAGATATTCCATGTTGTTCACAAAAGCTTCCGAATTGCAATTTGTCAAAGTCACTACTATGATTTTTTTTATTTATTGAAACAATAGAACAATCAAGTAGGTTTTCAAGTTTCTTTCTTAAAATATCAAATTTAATTAGGACTCCATCCTTATTCTCTAAAAATAACACCCAAGTGTAATTTGAATAACATCTACAATCATCAAAGTATAGAAGTTTCCTCCATAGCTTTGAATTGGAGATGGTCCATATAAATATAAGTGCAATAATTTTAACACCCTATTAGTTGCCACTTCATTCTTACTCCTATTATTTGCTTGTCCTTGACTCCCTAGACACATATCACAATAATGTCTCTCAAAACTCAACTTCGGTAAATTCCTTACTAGCTCATTGGAAGCTAGGTTTTGGACTAACCTCATATTGGCGTGACCTAACCTCCTATGCCAAAGCGTTGAGTTATCCACCATGGATGTAAGACATATATGTTGCTTGGAGTTATCTCCCAACTTGCATGCATACAAGTTATTTCTCATATGACCTTTAGCTAACACAACACCATTTTTACTAATAGTACAATCTATTTTAGTAAACTTAACCTCACAATCATCATCACTTAATTGACTTACACTAATCAAATTAAAACTTAAGCCCCTAAAATACTCAACATTGGTAATTTCTATGGAGTCATGAAGGACATTACCTTTGCCGACAATTTTGCCGTTAAGTTTGCTTCTAAAAATGACTTGATTGACGTCATACGCTACTTATGAAGTGAACAATCTTCTATTCCCGATCATATGTTTAGTGAAACCGCTATCCACTATCCACTCATCCGGTTGTAGATTACTTTTGAGACAAACATACAACAAAGATACAACTCATGCTTTTGGTACCCATTGCTTCCTAGGTCCATTTTGGTTAGTATTTAAAGTCCCCAAGTTAAACATTCTTGGGTCTTGAAGCAAGACAAATAGTTTCACAATACCAAATCTAGAGAAAGCGGACCAAGGATTATTTTGAAAATTATTTTGATCATGAAAGCTTGGTCTATAACTATGATATGTTTGTGGTCTAAATAAACTTTGGTTTGAATAGGAGTTGTCTCTCCTTTGATAGTTGTTATGTTGGTATTGAGACGACCTTTGATTATAATTAGAAAAATTTCTTCTTTGATTACTTTGAAATGAAGGTCTTTGGTTATATGAAGTAGTAGGTCTCATATTAGGTGTAGGCAACAGTGGTCTATTATTAACTCGAAGTCGTATTTAACCAAGGCCATTGTGAGAACCTGATGAGGCGAAAAATGAACCACTTTTAGGGGGTCATTTAAGCCCAGAATTGAATTTATTTGATCAAATATTGCCCTAAATCGTTCCTTTTGTGATTTTAGGTACTTTGGGAGTGAAATCTGGAAAAGGAAGCAATTCGGACGTTTTTGGAGCATGCCAAAGTCTTAATTTTCCTTGCTGGGAACAGTAGGTGACGGTGTCAAGAGCAACATCCTGACGACGTCAAGAGTAAATTCCATGACGACCCAGTACAGATTTGACGGCGTCACAAGAAAGGGTATCAAGAGTTAAATGCATGACGGCCTGGAAAACGCTAACATATGACGGCGTCAGAAGTAGATCAAGGCAGTCCGAGAAGAGTTTTGGCGGCGAGGTGACGGCGTCACAAGATTGGTCTTGACGCCGTCAGACCCTATTTCCTATATACAGTTTTCTAATTTTCACATTAAAAAAAAGAAGAAGTTTTGGAGAAACCCTAAGTACAAACTTGGTGTGAATTTTACAGGTTTTTCAAGGGTTCTAAGCCCTTGATACCTTTCATGTGTAATTGAGATAAGTATTCTTTTAATTCAATCAATATGTCTATGTGTTGGTTGTCTATATCTTGTTCTTGTCTTAATTCCATCATGCTAGGCTAGATCTATCTTGTGTTTGCTTGGATCTAATGAAACCTAGATGTTAATTATGTGTTGATTACTTGTTTATAATTGTTTTGGATGAATGAATTTGATGTTAGGCTTAAGAAAACTGGCAGATCTCCAAATGGTAACATGCTTGAACGTCTTAGGAAACATGAACCTATTTGCACTAGGTCTTTATTGGTTGTATTTAATGCATGAGCCACTGTTTATAATCCCTATGGTTGTGCTGGGCATGGTATAGGAGGAGATAAGAGCTCATAGAATTAGGGAGTTAAGTGCGATACCCCATGAATGGTATTAAGGAATACAATCCGTCATCCATGCAACTATAACAAGTAATTAACATGTAAAAGATGTCTAGGGAGTAGTGAAATCTAAGTAAACACATTTTCTCCACTTATTGCTCACAACCTTAGTATAATTTAGTTTATTTTCATTTCTAGTATTTTATTTTGATTGCATCTTTAGTATTGGGTTAGTTGACTAGCAACTAATTCCGCCCAAATCCTTCAAACCCGAGATTTTTACTTGCTTTCTAAAAAATATAAAAATACAAAAAGAATCATCCCTCACCTTTAGAACTAGTATTTAGGTTTTCTAATCCTAGCGACACTATTCCTTGCTGAACGATCAATCCCCCGGTACTTGTCACTATACTATACTACAACGATCAGGTACACTGCCTGGTGGGGGTTGTAAGCTTCTCAAGATCCCTTGAGAGGTAAAGCCTGGTGCGATTCCCACGTATCAAGTTTTTGGCGCCGCTGCTGGGGAATAGTTATTGTCTAGGTTAGAATCTCTTTTTATTAGGTCTACTTGCTAGATTCCTTTCTAGTAAGATTTTATTTTTATTTTTAGGTCTTCTTTAGTCTATCTTATTTCTTTGTGTCTTTGTTCGTAACTCTTCACCACCTGCCATCATGGCAAACTACGAATCCTTTAACCTTAGGATCACTAGGAGTCGTAGTTCCACTAGAAACCTTGTCTTGCCTTATGCGGAACCCGAAAGAGAAATGCATAGATTGAGACAATATCACTCAACTTCTGAACCATCTAGCGTTGCCATCGATTTTGATGCACCTCTTTCTGAAGAAAATTCAGAAAATCATGTCACAACCCCTAGCTCCCAACCCAATGACGAGATGAGTACCCCCGCAACTCCCATTCCTAAGCGCCTTAAGGACTACTCCTCCCTAACCTCTCGTGGCTTCTCAAACGCCATTGTCTACCCAAACGAACACACCAACGAGGTCTTGCACACAAACGATGTTTGGCTTGTCCAAAGTGTGTGTAAGTTTTGCGGATTAGATGAGGAAGATCCAATCCAACACATCAAAGACTTCCTGAAAATAGTAGACACCCTTCATACGGATGGGGCTACTAGAGACACGTCCCGATTGCGATTCTTTCCTTTCACCCTATATGAAAAAGCCCAAGAATGGTATGACAAACTCCCTTCTGAATCTATTTTCACATGGGAGCAAATCATATCCAAGTTCTATGAGAAGTTCTTTCCACCTGGAAAAACCTCAGCATTTAGAGATAGGATCCTCCGTTTTCGAAAAGGGAAGGACGAACCCTTCCATAAATTGTGGATTAGATTCAAAGATTTAATAAGACAAGTTCCCCATCATGGCATTGAGCTTTGGCTCTTGGTCCAAATCTTCTACGATAATATCTCCTCTAACGATCGAAACGAAATTAACCAATCTAGAAAAGGGAGATTGGCCAATCTGTTGATATAAATAATTGACTAAAAACATTATTCATATCTTTCGATATCTCTATGTTTTGATAATCACAAAACTCAAACTCATCAAATCCAAATATTATGACGTAAACAAGTATTTAGCGGTAAATAATCACTTTCACCAACTAATCACTTAAGGTATGAATAAACAAAGTGTTTAGTGCAATTTATGATCAAAGGGGTATTTAATTAACTAATACAAAGTTTATTTAATTATATAAACATATTATATATTTTTGAAAAACACTTTTGGTAATAAGGAAAAATGTTTTATTCATACTAAATATATGAATTCAAAATTTTAACCAAAATCAGTTAGTTTTTCACCAAATAAACTTTCCCCACTAAAAGACAAAGAATCTGGCCGTTTCAGCTGGGCGGCCCCCTTAATTATAAAGGGCGGTCCCCTTAATTTTAAGGGGGCCGGCCATGAATTAAGGGGACCGGCCACGCTCCTCTGTCAGATTCTGTTGCCTATAAATACCACCTTAAACCTGGATTTTTTCCTCACCTTTTTGCACATAAACTTTCTGATTCAAATCTCCATTTCAATCCTAAAAATCCTTTGATCATACAATTCATAAGCCTTTGTTTCCAAGTGATCCAAAGCCTCATTCTTTCAAGTGCAAAGAGAAGAATACTCCTACTCATCAAGATTAGGAGTATTACAACTTAGTATCATCTTGCTATCTAAGTTGTTTATTTAGTTCATCTTGTATATCAATTTCTTTCTTGTGAACATTGTGTATACATTGGTTAGATAGATTTAGATATAGGATCTAGATCTACTGAAGGTGTGAAGTTGTACTAGTAGTGAAGAGGTAGAAGTGGATAGGATTAGTGATAGAAGAAATTAGTTGTGGTAGTTCATTGAAATGGAGATAGTTGTGAAGACAAAGTAGTTGAAGCTTTGAAGTTGAAAATACCTTGAAGCCTAGTAGTTGTGAAGTAGTATATATCTTGAAGTAGTGTATAGGACTTAGTAGTGAAGGTGTGAAGAAACAAGTGGCATGAAGATAAAGGGTTAGGAAGTATTAAGTTGTGAAGAAGCTAGGAGCAAAGTAGAAAGTTGTGAAGAAATTTGAAGTGTAGAAGATTGGTGTGTAGAAGATAGGTGTGAAGAAGATCGGCGTGAAGAAGTTGTGATTGTGGTGTGATATTTTTGTGGTGTGCTAATTGGTGTGTAAGGTTTTCTCCACCATAAAGGAGGTTTTTGAACTAGTGAAGAAAATTCTCGAGTAGGTGACTCGGGGAGTGGAGTAGGGCAATGAAGGTGTCCTTGTAGCCGAACCACTATAAATCCTTTGTCTCTCGATTTGATATTTCCATCTCTTACTCTTTGATTAATTACTTACTTGCATACCATTCCTAGTTATAATTGCTTGTGTTGTGCACATATTGATTTCACATAAAGATCAAACTAAAACTCATTCATAATATTAGTCTTTTAAAAACAAACCAAGTACACAAACTTATTTTTAAAACACTTATACAATATACTTACATATGATATGCGAAATTATAAACTCTTTCCAAACATCAAACTTAAGTAGTGTTTATATAAAATTGTAAATACACTAGTATCGCCATTCTCGCATTAAAGAGTTTTGAAATTGTGCATTATACATAAGTGGTGTTTATACGAAATTGTAAATAAACTTGTATCTATATTTACGCATTAAAGATTTGAAACTTTCATCTAAACTTTAGAAGCTATCTTTTACAAAACTAATTAAACGAAAAAGGCGTAAAACTATTCAACCCCCCCCCCCCCTTCTGGTTTTCTACAATTGGTATCAAGAGCCACGTCTAGCAAGATTTTTAAAATATATTGTATTTTAAAACTTGTAACGATCTATGGAATTTGAAAAATATCTAGAAGAGGAACTTACGCAAAAACCACCATTATTTGAAAATGATCATTTTCTTGAATGGAAGACTAAATTTGAAAATTATGTGAAATCAATAGATCTTGATCTTTGGCATATCATTTCAATTGGTGATCTTAAAACAACCAAAATGGATTTTGAAAATCAATATAATAATCTTCAAACTAATATTGATAAAAACACTAAAGCCAAATTACTTATTCTCAAAACTCTATCAAAAGTTAAATATGAAAGATTATTTCGTTATAAAACGGCAAATGATATTTGGAAATGTCTTTTAAAGATTCACCATGAGAAATGTAAAACCAAAGATGATAAACGTAATATTGCACAAGAAATTGTCAATCTAGAAAATTTAGTAAATAAATATTTAGTTGATGTAAGTACATGTACTACTAGTTCAAATGTGATCATTGAAGGTATATACAACGAAGAATACATGAGTCAAATCCAAAGGAAGAGCGTGAATAAATCATGGTGCAACAAATGCAAAGAAGACGATGATAATACGGCTCATGAGAATATTCAAACAAATGAGAACACAAGTATTGACGGCAAGAACTACATGTTTCTAGATTCAAGTGGAACCACAAACAAAACATGGAGCGACATGGAATATGGAATTGATCACCGTATAGCATGTCAAGAATGTACAACTACAAAGAAGGTACAATCCAAAACTAAACATTTTTGCTATGATCAATTTATATTAGAATTTTTAAAATTGGAAAACAACTTCAAACATTTTTGCAACATTGATTCAAAAATTATTTTTAAGAACGAATTTTCAACATCCGCTGAAAACAACTTTGAAAAAGAAACCATTTTAGAAGATAAAATGTCTAGACTTGAAAGTAATATTGAAATCGATCTTGAATGTAAAAAATGTCGAGACTACAAACATGAAATTAAAATGGAAAAGGAAAAAGCAAAAACATTGGCAAAATTCGAAAATAGTTCTAAATCTTTAAAATATCTTCTCGACATTCAAAAGCCATTTTATGATAAAACCGGGTTAGGATTTATCGTAAATGATCCTTCAACAAATGTATCAAAACAAATAAAATTTGTTAAAACTAGTGAGTAAATTTAGGACTAATACTATTAATATTCATTACTTTTTATTCTAGTCAAGAAAGTCATTGTTTGTTAATTAAAACAAACTATTAATGAATTCTTGTACTTATCGACGACATCCACATCATGTGCATTCAAATGCAATGGATGTTGTCATCTAACCAACTAGGACCCATGAGAATCTGGGTACCAAGCTGTTTATCTTGTTTAGGTAATTTATGAATGAAGAGCCTATTACGTGTTGATCTACTCATCTCGCTCTATTACCTTTGACGGATATTGGTCTCTATCATATTGTTTCACTTTCTACAAATGTTTCGCCTATGACGTTGTTGCGGATTTATTCATGTATCGGCATTTTGTTCTTCACCCTCGGAGTATTGGTATCATGGTGTATCGGGTACTATTTCATGATGAAGCCTCCTAAATTTCTTCTTTCACCATCATGCCCATCCTTTTTGAAAAGCTGGACCTGAGATAAGTTTTTCTTTTCTAAAACTTGTCAATGTTATATTATACTTTAGAATGTTTTAATTAGTGTGAATAAAACTTAACTGATATGTTGCCATGTTTTTAGATTTTTAACACTAATATATGCATACATGATATTAGCATTATTAATCTTCTTGTTGTTTAGTCTAGTATCACTTTTATTAAATCTTCCATGATCTAGAGTAGAACCCTTCCACTTAAGCTATATGATCTTACTAGTTGCTTCAATAGATGCATTATAATTGATATTTGTTTGCTACTTGATATTATGATGTTCTTTGTATACATATATACATATGTTTATCTTGTATCCATGAACTATTTACCTTGCTACTTCCTATCCCATTGCATTTAGATCATTAGTATCTATCATTTCACTTTAATATCTTTAGGTGTCATTAAGGATGATTATGTGCGACAATGGGCTTAAGTGATTCTCTTGAAGCATGACAAGCTTCCATTTCAAATCCTTCACTTGCAACTTCTTGATTATCATGATCAAAACATCATGTTTAAAACTTCTCTCTTTTTGAATGAAATATTTTTCTTAACTAAAACCTCTTTCATAACCATTGCTTTAATCAAAAACGAGATCGAAATTTTCTTTTTATCTTGTTTTTCTTCACATTATGAAACAAAATTCAATCTACGTTATTGTAATGCACACTTGAATTTACTTCAAAACATTGTTGAATAAAACTAAAAACGTTTTGCTTAAAACACATTTAACTTTCTCACATGTGTCATACACCTCTATTGGAAATGACATTCACAATTTAATCAAATTATTTCATGAGAATCATGACTTGCCCATATGGATCTTGTTTGTAACAAGTATTGAAGTCCATATAATTATATCCACCCATTTGTTACTTGTTAACAACCATCAATATGTTTGCTCTAAGCTAAATGTTATTATTTTCATATAGTTGCACATTTAGTTTATTTGCCTTATTGCCTTCTTAATTGCATATCTTAATTGATAAATAAATTGATAGCATGATTATTAGAAATTTCTTGCTTATTTCAATTATTTCTTTATCACTCTCTACATTCATGAATAGTATGTCCTATATTGCCTCAAAGAGTTGAACTTACTTGAATCCAAATCCAAAAACATAACCTTTTTGAAGATTTTCTGCCAAAAACCCATTTCTGGCATTCTGGGAATCACCAGATGGGCGGCCCCCTTAATTATATAAGGCGACCCCCTTAAAATTAAGGGGACCGGCCCCTAATTAAGGGGACCGGCCATCTGATGGTCGGGGATACTATTTTCTTTATCACTTTTTGACCCACTTCAGCCTATACTTCCCAAAATTCACAAACACATTTTGTCCCATGTTATCCCTCAAAATTTACCTTCCTAAACCACATTTCTCTTACACTATAAATACCCTCTTCCCATCATTAATGCCATCACACCCAAACATGTCATCTCCCAACAACCAAAAACCTAAGATTTCAAGAACCGCAAGGATCTCCGTCAAACCCGTTTGGAGGAGGAAACTTGATTCTTGTCATAACTCAAGTGATGTTGTTCCAAGTCAACCAACTACTAAACCTCAAACCCACAACATTGATTCATCTCACAACCTATCATCCTCTCATTCCCTCATTCATGCCTCTTCTTATGATGAGCATGCTCAATCCCAAAACAACAATCCCAACCTCTCAATCAACACCTCACATGTTGCTCATTCAACAAAAACATCATCATCTCATGAAGAACCTCTTCCACCCATATCATGCTTTCATGATTACCCAAGCTCAATCATGTCTCTACCACCAAGAGTACCACCACCACATCCTACAACCTCACATGCCACTCCCATGTTGCATGTGCAAACTTTTACACAAGACAACTATCAAACTCCACCACCATCACCTTCCTCCGAACACTTGAAGTTCGTTGAGGAGCTAAAAGAGGCACATGAGCTTAGTGCTCTTTTAGCATTACATCTTGCTCAACGCAATTTGGATCCATCACAATCAAGCTCACCATTATCACCACATAACAAAAACCAAATTGAGAAGCATGTCAACAATTGCCCTTGTTGCATCTTCCTTCAACAACAAACCATTGCATTGAATGAGCACTTTACTTGGATTGAGTATCTTCTTACTAGATCTCAATAAACACCATCACTTGAACAACATCAAAACCCTCAATCAACAAACCCATCCTCAAGTTCACCACCTACAAGCTCTACATCTCCAAACCCAACAACATCCATGGAACCAAATGTTTACCTCCACTAAACCACCAAGCATTTTACATGCTTATGTTTCTCATTTTCAAATAAAACTCCTCAACCATTTTGGGATTCAAGAAAGTTTGGTGACACTCCTTGTTGGCACATTAGGATATTCTACGTTGTTTGTAATTCTACTTTTATGGCTTTGTAACAATGATTATGGGTTGACATAATCATTTTCTATTATTGAATGATTTGATATATGTTTCAAATTATCCTTGCCATGCTTACTAGTTGTTGATGTTATGATATATGTGTTTGCTTGTGCCATGCTTGTGCTTCTAATATTTTTCTTGCAAGAATCCTATTTCTCGAACCCTTGGTGCCCTCAAACGAGGGGGAGCTTACATCAAGTGGGAGTTTTCTATCTATTGGCTTAAACCTTTTTGATTCTACAAAAAGGGGGAGAAGTGAATGTAAACTTACTAAATACTTGTCTAAAAATTAACTTTTGGATTTAACAAGTTTAGGTTTTGTAATCGTCAAAAAGGGGGAGATTGTTGATATAAATAATTGACTAAAAACATTATTCATATCTTTCGATATCTCTATGTTTTGATAATCACAAAACTCAAACTCATCAAATCCAAATATTATGACGTAAACAAGTATTTAGCGGTAAATAATCACTTTCACCAACTAATCACTTAAGGTATGAATAAACAAAGTGTTTAGTGCAATTTATGATCAAAGGGGTATTTAATTAACTAATACAAAGTTTATTTAATTATATAAACATATTATATATTTTTGAAAAACACTTTTGGTAATAAGGAAAAATGTTTTATTCATACTAAATATATGAATTCAAATTTTTAACCAAAATCAGTTAGTTTTTCACCAAATAAACTTTCCCCACTAAAAGACAAAGAATCTGGACGTTACAGCTGGGCGGCCCCCTTAATTATAAAGGGCGGTCCCCTTAATTTTAAGGGGGCCGGCCATGAATTAAGGGGACCGGCCACGCTCTTCTGTCAGATTCTGTTGCCTATAAATACCACCTTAAACCTGGATTTTTTTCTCACCTTTTTGCACATAAACTTTCTGATTCAAATCTCCATTTCAATCCTAAAAATCCTTTGATCATACAATTCATAATCCTTTGTTTCCAAGTGATCCAAAACCTCATTCTTTCAAGTGCAAAGAGAAGAATACTCCTACTCATCAAGATTAGGAGTATTACAACTTAGTATCATCTTGCTATCTAAGTTGTTTATTTAGTTCATCTTGTATATCAATTTCTTTCTTGTGAACATTGTGTATACATTGGTTAGATAGATTTAGATATAGGATCTAGATCTATTGAAGGTGTGAAGTTGTACTAGTAGTGAAGAGGTAGAAGTGGATAGGATTAGTGATAGAAGAAATTAGTTGTGGTAGTTCATTGAAGTGGAGATAGTTGTGAAGACAAAGTAGTTGAAGCTTTGAAGTTGAAAATACCTTGAAGCCTAGTAGTTGTGAAGTAGTGTATATCTTGAAGTAGTGCATAGGACTTAGTAGTGAAGGTGTGAAGAAACAAGTGGTGTGAAGATAAAGGGTTAGGAAGTATTAAGTTGTGAAGAAGCTAGGAGCAAAGTAGAAAGTTGTGAAGAAATTTGAAGTGTAGAAGATTGGTGTGTAGAAGATAGGTGTGAAGAAGATCGGCGTGAAGAAGTTGTGTTGAAGTTGTGATTGTGGTGTGATATTGTTGTGGTGTGCTAATTGGTGTGTAAGGTTTTCTCCGCCATAAAGGAGGTTTTTGAACTAGTGAAGAAAATTCTCGAGTAGGTGACTCGGGGAGTGGAGTAGGGCAAGGAAGGTGTCCTTGTAGCCGAACCACTATAAATCCTTTGTCTCTCGGGTTGATCTTTCCATCTCTTACTCTTTGATTAATTACTTACTTGCATACCATTCATAGTTATAATTGCTTGTGTTGTGCACATATTGATTTCACATAAAGATCAAACTAAAACTCATTCATAATATTAGTCTTTTAGAAACAAACCAAGTACACAAACTTATTTTTAAAACACTTATACATACATATATATATATATATATATATATATATATATATATATATATATATACAAAATGCCTCAAAGAGTTCTGCTCAAATAATATATATATATATATATATATATATATTTATATATATATATATATAAATATATATATATATATATATATATATATATATATATATATATATATATATATATATATATATATATATATATATATACTTACATATGATATGCGAAATTATAAACTCTTTCCAAACATCAAACTTAAGTAGTGTTTATATAAAATTGTAAATACACTAGTATCGCCATTCTCGCATTAAAGAGTTTTGAAATTGTGCATTATACATAAGTGGTATTTATACGAAATTGTAAATAAACTTGTATCTACATTTACGCATTAAAGATTTGAAACTTTCATCTAAACTTTAGAAGCTATCTTTTACAAAACTAATTAAACGAAAAAGGCGTAAAACTATTCAACCCCCCCCCCCTTCTTGTTTTCCACACAATCTTAGTGCCAACGAAGGATGGGATAGGATTGAAGAATATGTTCAAGACCAGGATGACACTTGGGATGAACCTGAGTCGACTGTCATCATTTCTGAAATCACCTCAGATTGGTTGAGAAAAATTCACAAAAGAGTGGAATACCTAGCTGGATCGCAATTACCTAAACAACTGTCGAATCCTTACTTAATCTGCGATTACTGTGGGGGCCCGCATGAGGTAGAAGAATGCGAAGGAGCAGCCACAACTGAACATGCATGCTTGTCAGGAGGGGACATTTATGCTGATCCCTCCCTTTTGCCTTTTTACCAAAATGACGATTACACCCTCTGGGGAAATTTGGTAAAGAGAAAAGAAGGGGAGGAAGGCCCTGAATTCAAAATCAGGAGCACTTTTGAAGATGACCTTGGTCACTTCACTTAAGAAAAAGGCTTGCAAATGAAAGGTCTTAATGAGATTTTCGACGAGCAGCAGGAGGACATTGGAGAATTTTTTAACAAGCTTAACTCAGCCCTAGATAATATTGAAATGCCATCAGTAAGCAAAAAAGACCCCATGCTCGCGATAACCACTCGAGCTGGAACAACAACCAAGGACCCACCTTACCCAAGCTCATCCCCCATCACCCCCGATCCAAACAAACCTGGCGAGGAGAAGGAGGATGTCGGCGGCAATACCCCCGACCAACCGCCCTTGACGACTCCTTCCCCATCAACCCTACCTAACCAACCTATGAGAATCCCATTTCCATCCCGATTAAGGAACCAGAAAACTGAGAATGAAAACAAGAGATTCTTGTCATATCTAAAAGACTCGGTTGTCACCATACCCCTCCTTGATGCTTGCTATCACATGCCAAAGTATAGTGCATACTTTAAAAAACTACTTGCTAACCGGAAGAAACTCGAGGGTCTTGTGACCCTGGGGGAAGAATGCTCAGTGGTGACCCATCGAGGGCTACCAAAAAAGGTAGACAATCTGGGCAGCTTCACCCTGCCTTGCTCCATAGGATCTCTATCAATCAAGAATGCTCTTGCCGATTTGGGAGAAAGTATCAATCTCATGCCTCACTCTATGTTCCTTAAATTAGGATACTCTGGATTAAAGTCTACCCGTATGAACATCCAACTAGCCGATAGATCAGTCAAATACCCCGTAGGGATATGCGAGAATGTGCTAGTCAAAGTTGGGAAATTCAAATTCCCGGTCGACTTCGTAATCCTGGATATGGAGGAGGATGACTTGGTACCCATCATCTTAGGGAGACCATTTCTTGCTACCGCTCGTGCAGTCATTGATGTCTACGATGGCAAATTAACCTTACGAGTAGGAACCGATAGCACAACCTTCGACATTAAGGATTCTATGGACCTCTCCCTCGAAGCAGCCAACCGGCTCTATTTCATCGGGGAAGTCGATGAACTCACAGATGTCATTGATAGTTGTGTCGATGAACAGATCGATGAAGGCTGGCTACGGGACGAGAGTTTTCTGCCTTTGGTAGAGGTAGAAAAGATGGAGGATGTTAGTGCAGTCTCCTTCTACCCCAGACAAGAGGCAACAAAGCATCTTGAGCTCCGAAAGCCCGAAAACAAGCTCAAACCTTCTATTATCGAACCTCTTGAGTTAGATCTTAAAGAGCTTCCTAACCATTTGGAGTATGCCTTCCTTCAGGGAGAGGACTAACTGCCGGTAATCATAAACTCTTCCTTGGAACATGAACAAAAAGGTAAACTCTTAGAGGTCCAAAAGAAATACAAAGGGGTGCTCGCATGGAGTGTGGCCGACATCAAGGGGATTGACTCAACTTTTTGCACACATAAGATTCTCATGGAAGAAGATTATAAACCTACCGTGCAACCCCAGAGGCGGGTGAACCCTAACATTAAGGAAGTAGTAAAGAAAGAAGTTATCAAACTTTTGGATGCAGGATTGATTTACCCGATCTCGGATAGCCCATGGGTCAGTCCTGTGCAGGTTGTACCTAAGAAGGGTGGAATGACTGTAGTTAAGAATGACAAGGGTGAGATGGTGCCCCAGAGAACAGTCACTGGATGGCGGGTATGCATTGACTATCGAAAGCTCAATGATGCCACGAGGAAAGGTCACTTTCCCTTGCCATTCATTGATCAGATGTTAGAGAGATTATCTGGACACGAGTACTATTGCTTCTTGGATGGATTCTCTGGGTATTTTCATATTCCCATAGCACCTGAGGACCAAGAAAAGACCACGTTTACTTGCCCTTATGGAACATTTGCCTACAAAAGGATGCCTTTTGGGCTATGTAATGCCCCCGCCACTTTCCAGCGATTCATGACCGCAATCTTTCACGAACTCATGGAAGACAGCATGGAAGTGTTCATGGATGACTTTTCGGTCTTCGGGAACTCCTTCGACCGCTGTCTTGCTAATCTAGAAAAGATGCTTAAACGTTGTGAGGAAACCAACTTGGTGCTAAACTGGGAAAAGTGTCATTTCATGGTAAAAGAAGGGATTGTGTTAGGGCATAAGATCTCAGGGAACGGAATAGAGGTGAACCAAGCTAAAGTTGAAGCTATATCTAAGTTACCGTACCCCATGACTGTTAAAGCAATATGCAGCTTCTTGGGGCATGCCGGGTTTTATCGGAGATTCATCAAAGACTTCTCCAAAATTGCTCGGCCAATGACTCAATTACTTGTGAAGGATGCTCCGTTCGATTTTTCCCAAGAATGCAAGGATGCATTCGATCTCCTAAAAAAGGAACTTACACAAGCTCCAATCATGATCACACCCAACTGGGAGTTACCATTTGAAATCATGTGTGACGCTAGCGACTTCGCTGTCGGGGCTGTATTAGGCCAACGGCATGACAAGCTTTTCCAACCTATTTACTACGCTAGCAAAACCATGAATCCCGCTCAAGAGAACTACTCCACCACCGAGAAAGAATTATTAGCCGTAGTGTTTGTGTTCGACAAATTCCGACAATATCTTGTCCTTTCAAAAACAGTCGTCTTCACTGATGACTCGGCTCTTCGATATCTTTTTGCGAAGCAGGATGCTAAGCCACGACTAATTCGGTGGATCTTGTTGCTACAATAATTCGATGTTGAAATTCGTGATAAGAGGGGGGCAGAAAATCTGGCCGCATATCATCTATTTCGTCTCGAAAACCCCTTGGATAAGCACGATAGAAGTGAGATTAGGGATTCATTTCCTGACGAACAACTCATGTTAATGATTGATTCGGAGCTGTGGTACGCCGATTTTGCTAATTACCTCGCAAGTAGACTTGTTCCTGAACACTTGACTAGGTACGAAAGGAAAAGGTTCTTTTCTCAGCTAAAATACTACTTTTGGGATGAACCATTTTTATTCCGAAGGTGTCCTGACCAAATTATAAGACGCTGTGTTTCGGAAAGTGAGGCAGTAAAGATTATGAGGGAATGTCACTCTGGTCCCTCTGGCGGGCATCATGGGATAAAAACTACCGCCCGAAAGATTTTCGATGCGGGATTCTATTGGCCCACAATTTTCCATGATGTAAAAGAAATGGTGCAGGCATGCGATGCATGTCAACGGGCCGGGAACATATCACATAGGGATGAAGCACCTCAGAATTTTATACAAGTATGTGAGGTCTTCGATGTTTGGGGAATTGACTTCATGGGACCCTTTCCATCTTCAGGGGGGAACGAATACATTTTAGTCACCATCGATTATGTTTCAAAATGGGTTGAGGCACAAGCCCTTAGGACCAGTGACGCCAGAGTAGTTATTCATTTCCTGAAAAAGCTTTTCGCTAGATTCGGAATTCCTAAAGCTCTCATCAGTGATAGGGGTACCCATTTTTGCAATGCACAAATGGAAAAGGTTATGAAGAGGTATGGAGTATCCCATCGGTTCTCCACCGCCTATCATCCACAAACCAATGGCCAAGTCGAAAACACCAACAGGGCTATTAAAAGAATACTCGAAAAGACGGTTAGTCAAAATAGAAAGGACTGGTCATTTAAACTCGACAAAGCCTTATGGGCATTCCGAACCGCCTACAAAACACCTATTGGAACGACCCCGTTTCGCATGGTGTATGGTAAGGCATGTCACTTACCAGTGGAATTAGAACATAAGGCTTATTGGGCGCTTAAGGCATGTAACTTAGATTACACAATTGCTGGAACTAATAGGTTCTTGCAATTACACGAGCTTGACGAGCTTAGGTTAGAAGCCTACGAATCTTCCATCACATATAAAGAGAGAGCAAAAAGATGGCATGACCAGAGGATTAAGAAACCCAAAGAATTTTCAGAGGGAGACAAAGTCCTATTGTACAATTCTCGGCTGAGATTATTTCTGGGAAAACTTAAGTCTAGATGGTATGGACCGTTTACAGTAAAGAATTCCTCTAAAATTGGAGTCGTGGTGTTATTAGACGATGAAGGTAGGGAATTTACTGTTAACATACAACGTGTAAAACATTATCAAGAAAATAACAATGAAATGATTAGTGAGGAGGATGTAACGTTTGATGATGAGGTCACGTAGTAACCCATGACCTTGAGTCTAGCTACAAGACTCGTAAATAAAGAAAAGCGCTTCTTGGGAGGCAACCCATGTTTTGTGTGATTTTATTTTTGTTTGTTTGTTATTTGCTTCCGTATGCATGCTTTATTTTTATTGTTGGTGGATCATGTTTCTCAATTAAATAGTGGAAATACTTTACTTTGTTGTTTTGGCTTAGTCTTAACTCCACTTAAAAGTATTTTTGCAAAAGATAAGTGTAACGGGAAACCCCAAATATGTTTTTAAGAAACAAACCGATCATGATTCTCCACAATATTAAATGAACATGTATATTCGTATTTGTTAGAGTCAAATGCTTGTATTGAGTCATAATGAAGTTTTGCAGGATTTTCCAGGAAGTAGGACCAAGTTTTTCCAGAAATTTTCCGGAAACTTAACATAAGAATTTCTGCAGGTCACTTCTGACGGCGTCACGAGTTAACTCTTGACGGCGTCACGTGTAAAAATCTGGAAGTTTTACCGGTTTTGTTTTTCTAACGGAGTCTTATGGTTTTTGTGAATTATTAAGTTTTATAATCTCCAGGAAATCTGCAAACTTCATTCCACAAGCATTATATCTTATCTTGTTTTCTAGGATTTAGTAACTTATATAGGATGCCGCCGATTTTACGCGAGGTTGTTTTGTCTATTTTCTCAGGATTCACAGGTTATGTATGACAAGAAGATGATTTACATTATGGAAGGGAAGCTTTGATTGTTCATTTTCTTGGAGGAAGATTTAACCTGGCCACCTTATTATCCATACCGAGCGAATCAGGGGAGTATTTGATTTCATTCTTTTTACTTATTTCACTTTTACATTCTTTACTTGAACATTGGGGACAATGTTCATCCTAAGTGTAAGGGGAGGGTAAAAAGATGACACATTACATACGCACTTCCGCTTGAGTTTGTTTTGTTTAATGGTAGATGTGTAATAAAACTATGAGAAATACTTGTTAGTGCAATTTTAGCGCCAAATTTAAAATTTTTTACAACATTTAGGAGTGAAACTTTAGCCATAGCAAGCGTCTCATGGATAGGAGATTGTATGACTAGCACATAACCGTATATTCAGAAAAATTTTCCACCCAAATATGTGAGGTTCGCCTTTAGATTTGATAGGAAAAGCATTCATTATTAGTGCTTATAAGTGTACCGGTAGCATTTAGATTCTAGAACTTGCGTAAGTGATGCATCCCGAGACCGCTAGTGAGACTACATTCGTGTAGTAGGATTTACTACATGATAAGAGGCATTAGGATCACCCTTGTGTTAAACCCGTATTATAATTACTTGACCATTTAAGTCATATTACTTGGCTAGTTAAGTCAACTAATTTTTCCCACACCCTTAGCGTTATACTCATTTTTAGTACATGAAACCCCTAGTACACCCCTTCGAGCCTATCTTTTCGTTTCTAACTTTAAGCATTTTACTTAAAGGAAGACTTTGTTACACCCCACTTAAATGTACAACCAAATCGCCTTAGCCTTCCGTGTATGCGCTCATTTTTAGTGCATTATTGTTATTTGTTAAACCCTAAGTTAACTATCTAATTGATTACATGGTTGCTAAGTCGAGTCATATCCTTGTACATATTGTTTTGGGACGATTGGGACTCATGGGTAAGTACTTATTTTATGGAGTAATGGGGAAGAACATCATATATTACCCCCATATGTACGTTAATCTTAAAAGTGCTCCAAGTGTTTTGATTTTCTTAATTCGAGTCATTAGATTAGTTTATTGTAAAGTATATAAAAATTCAAGTGTAAGGGGAATGTTCATCCCCTATGATGTATTATTTTGGATGGTAGGGTAAGAGTGTATGGAAAAAAAAAAATCGAAAAAATCAAGAAAAAGAAAAAAAAAATCGAAAAAGAAAAAGAGAAAAAAAAACATACGGACTACCATCCCTTTTCATTCTATGTTCATTTTATGTTTTTGTTATTTTTCATTTATTAGCTTAAGTCGAGTCTAGTCTTGGCTTAGCAACGCCATATTGTACATGTAATTAACCAAGATTGTTAACTCGCCACTAGTAAAACTTCCTTTATCCAACAAAACCGTGTATTTCATATCCCTACACCTAACATTACAACCCTTTAAAAGACCTCTTTGATAGTTTATCCTAGGTGCTTACGCCATGTGGTGGAGGTTTGATCATTTCCCAAGCCTACGGTAATCTATTTTGCTATGACAGGTAGTGAGAGATATCTTCCGTTTCCATATTGTAATTTATACTTTATTACACCCGAGAGATGTGAGTATCTAAACACTATTTGTGAGGTGCTAGCGTATGACCTCCGTGCTTGTCTATTGGTCTTTAGTGGAACGATTATTTGTTGTAATTACTTTTATATTAGTGTTAAATGACCCCTAACTTGTCTTTTGAGTAGAATAAAAGCGCATTTGCTTGAGGACAAGCAAAGCTCAAGTGTAAGGGTATATGATGAGGCGAAAAATGAACCACTTTTAGGGGGTCATTTAAGCCCGGAATTGAATTTATTTGATCAAATATTGCCCTAAATCGTTCCTTTTGTGATTTTAGGTACTTTGGGAGTGAAATCTGGAAAAGGAAGCAATTCGGACGTTTTTGGAGCATAAAAGTGAAGAAAACGCCAAAGTCTTAATTTTCCTTGCTGGGAACAGTAGGTGACGGCGTCAAGAGCAACATCCTGACGGCGTCAAGAGTAAATTCCATGACGACCCAGTACAGATTTGACGGCGTCACAAGAAAGGGCGTCAAGAGTTAAATGCATGACGGCCTGGAAAACGCTAACACATGACGGCGTCAGAAGTAGATCAAGGCAGTCCGAGAAGAGTTTTGGCGGCAAGGTGACGGCATCACAAGATTGGTCTTGACGCCGTCAGACCCTATTTCCTATATATAGTTTTCTAATTTTCACATTAAAAAAAAAAGAAGTTTTGGAGAAACCCTAAGTACGAACTTGGTGCGAATTTTACAGGTTTTTCAAGGGTTCTAAGCCCTTGATACCTTTCATGTGTAATTGAGATAAGTATTCTTTTAATTCAATCAATATGTCTATGTGTTGGTTGTCTATATCTTGTTCTTGTCTTAATTCCATCATGCTAGGCTAGATCTATCTTGTGTTTGCTTGGATCTAATGAAACCTAGATGTTAATTATGTGTTGATTACTTGTTTATAATTGTTTTGGATGAATGAATTTGATGTTAGGCTTAAGAAAACTGGCAGATCTCCAAATGGTAACATGCTTGAACGTCTTAGGAAACATGAACCTATTTGCACTAGGTCTTTATTGGTTGTATTTAATGCATGAGCCACTGTTTATAATCCCTATGGTTGTGCTGGGCATGGTATAGGAGGAGATAAGAGCTCATAGAATTAGGGAGTTAAGTGCAATACCCCATGAATGGTATTAAGGAATACAATCCGTCATCCATGCAACTATAACAAGTAATTAACATGTAAAAGATGTCTAGGGAGTAGTGAAATCTAAGTAAAACACATTTTCTCCACTTATTGCTCACAACCTTAGTATAATTTAGTTTATTTTCATTTCTAGTATTTTATTTTGATTGCATCTTTAGTATTGGGTTAGTTGACTAGCAACTAATTCCGCCCAAATCCTTCAAACCCGAGATTTTTACTTGCTTTCTAAAAAATATAAAAATACAAAAAGAATCATCCCTCACCTTTAGAACTAGTATTTAGGTTTTCTAATCCTAGCGACACTATTCCTTGTTGAACGATCAATCCCCCGGTACTTGTCACTATACTATACTACAACGATCAGGTACACTGCCTGGTGGGGGTTGTAAGATTCTCAAGATCCCTTGAGAGGTAAAGCCTGGTGCGATTCCCACGTATCAGAACCTGAGTTGTAAAGTTGTTTTGGGTTTTCTTTTCTTGCAATGGGATCTTGGTTACCTTGAGTATTTGCAAAAGGATCTTGAGAAGTAGTTGGTTTAACAAAATCATTTGACGAAGCTCCATCTTTTTTACTGGGCCTGGCGGGTTGCTTGCGCGTTGACGCGTCCTTCAGCGCGTCAGGCTCAGAAATTTGTAGATCTTCATTTTGACTAGATTTGACAAACACTATTGATTTAGTTAGACTCTCGGAAGTAGTTTTGAAAATCCAAGACCTCCTTTATCTTGGGATACCTTTTGACGACTTATTATTTCTTCTAAATCATTAGTACTCTTTTTATATTTTGAAAAACTTAAAGATTCCTTTTGAAGTTTAGACACTTTGTCATTCAAAGAGTTAACCTCAAGTGTCAGTTCTTCACATCTTTTACATGGTTCAATCGCCTCTTTGCAATGCTTTAGTGTTTTTACTTACTTTTCAAGTTCATAAACCTTTTCATTGAATTTGACTTGTTCTTGTTCAAGAAGATGCTTTTCTTTAATAAATTTTTCAAAGATTTTTCTAAAATCATCATTAAACTTACCTTATTCTCTTTTTGCAAGTTGACAATTTCTAAGTTATTAGAGGAGGAAGATTTTAGAGATACCTCAAGTTTTTCTTGAGCCATAAGACTAGTGGCTCCATTTGTTGGTTGTTCCTCGTCTTCACTATCACTCCAATCTCCGCCGACGAATGCCTTGTTCACCTTAGGCTTAGGACACTCATTCATGAAGTGGCCTTTTTCACCGCAATTGTAGCATGCTTGAGTGTGCCTTGAACTTTCACCAACCTTGTTGTCAATTCCCCTACTTCCACCAAAGTTGTTTCTTACACTATTGCTTCCTCGGTTACCAAACCGGTTACCACGCCTAAAGTTTTCACCTCTCCTAAAGAACCTTCTAAAGTTCTTTGCCATAAGGTTATACTCTTCGGCGTCAACGTTGTCTTCTTCATCACTACCATCTTGACTATCACTAACATCACTAGCTTGACTACTAGTGACTTTAGCTTTAAGAGCCAAAGACTTAACCTTCTTTTCTTTGGTACTTGCCTTGTCATTCTCAAGAATCATCTCATAGACCTTGAGGTTGCCTATAAGCTCGTCAAGAGGAAGTTTGGCCAAATTCTTGGCTTCTTCAATGGCCATCACCTTTGGTCGCCACTTCACCGGAAGAGCTCGAAGAAACTTTCTCACATGGTTCTTGTTGTAGAAGCAAGGATCTAGAGCCGTGAGGCTAGTGATAATAGCGTTGAACCTTGTGTAACCATTGTTAATGGTTTCTTCATCCGAGATCGTAAACTTCTCATATTGTTGTATGAGTAAGTCGATCTTGCAATCTTTGACTTGTGAGTTGCCTTGATGAGTAATGATGAGAGAATGCCAAATCTCCTTGGCGGTCTTGCAAACATGGACTCTCTCGAACTCCCTTCCAGGTAGAGCATTATAGATCAACATCTTGGCTTCATCATTCTTACCAAGCTTTCTCCTCTCATCATCATTAAGATCTGAATGTGGCTTTTTTTATCAACAACTTTGTTTCTAGGTCTTCCACCACGAACACAAAGTTGCCATTTTGGATGATCTCCCACAAGTCAAGATCTTTGGACCTAAAATAGGTCTCAAATCGAGTTTTCCAAAAGCAAAACCCATTGGTTTCTAGCAAAGGTGGTCTTTGCATGGAGCACCCCTCAACATAGTTCTCTTGAGCCATGGATCTATACTCATCTTTACCAAAAATCTTAGTTAGGATTTTAGATTTTTGGAAAAGAAGTTTTTGACTTAAAACGACTTCTCGGGAAGGTTTTAATGCTCAAAAACTTGAGTATTCCGCTCTGATACCAATTGTAAAACCGTAGAGGGGGTGGGGTGAATATGGTTTCTTAGGCATTTTGAATGTTTAAAAACTTTAAGCCGTAAGAGTCACCAAGTGGTTGTACAATAATCCAACAACCACAAACACAACCAAAGTATATAAAGCAAGTAAAGAGACACCACGATATATACTTGTTCGGGAGGGGGGTTTATATCATCCGTACGTCCAGTTTCGAATCCACGACACCGATTCTATTCACTAGTATAATCCTTTCGGTGTACTACAAACTGTTACAATTCACTCCACCGATATTCACCAATATCGATGCTCACAAAGAATGAGTTACTCCCACAGTATTCCACCCTCGAAAACCACCCTTAAGAATCTCGTGATTCGACTTAACCTTTGGTCACCAAGACCACAACCAAAACTTCCACCCGGAAGTATCAAACCCCAACTAGATCCCCAATGATCTAGGCTTGGTCACTAAGACACAAGACTTCCCTTACAAACAATTGAATGAATGAATAAGTGTTTGTTCAACCAAGCCCTAACCTAACCTAGTGACTCGATTCTAGTAGAAAGGGTATAGATAAGAAGACCCTCGACACAATCACAAGAGTGGATTAAGTTCTTGTGATTCTTCCCTTGTAAAGAGATGTGTTCTTCCAAAGATGTTAGTGTGTTTTACTAAGAACAAAAGAGAGAATTAGAGGATTAGAGAGAAAGAATGTAAAGAGAAAGAGTAATGGCAAGGGGTGAGGAATATAAGAGCCAAGGTGGGGTATTTATAGGCAAAGACCCAACTTGAGAAAATTTTACCTAGCCCGGCGCGTTGCCCACGCGTCGATGCGTGGGTGACGAGCCAGAGACACTATAGGATTTTCCCAAGTGTTGGGTGTTGATCCTTATAAATACCTATCCTTGCTAAACCCCCAATTGTACTTCACACTAAACCTTAGCATTAATCAATCTAAGGTTTACCAACTCAAATAGCCAATTTGGAAAATATTTTGTGAAGTGTTTATTAGAAAACCAATTATCAAAGATAGAAGGAAAGAAAAGATAATTGGATAGGGGTAGAATGAGTATTCCTCATATGACATAAAATAGAGAAGAGATTATGCCATAGGATATTCCTCTATAGGGAAGATTGTGACAGGTTAGGTTAAGAAGTAACCATCGTTAGGTTTAGAAAGAAGTGTATAGAGAATAAACCATGGTCAGGTTAGAAGGTGAACCATGGTTAGGTTAATGGGTGTGTCCAAGAGAATGTTCCATCCTTGGTGTGGTTAAGAGTTAACCATGCTTGGGTGAGAATAGGGTAAGTTGGGAAGTAACCATAGTTTTGTTAGATGTGAACCATTGTTGGGTTAAGAGAGGCATATCCAAGGGAATATTCTATCCTTGGTGTGGTTAAGAGTTAACCTAGGTTAAGTGTAGAGAACTAACCATAGTTAGGTTAGGAGAACCATGGTTGGGTTAAGAAAGAATATCCAAAGGTATATTCCTTTTCTTGGAAAGAGAGGTTTGGGATGTAAAAGGGTGTAAAGAATATAAGGTATGAGTTGGATTGTGTAAGGGAATGAAGGTTGGATAGTGTAAGAGTGAAGAGATGTGTGTAAAGGAATATGTAAGTGTTGGATGTGATGGGGAGCCTAGTGTGTGTAGAGAAAGAGATGGTTGTGAGTAGTGTGTGTATTTTGAAAATAAAGTTTGTTGGAGGTGTAAGAATATCTAAGAGAATATGTAAGAGTTGGATGTGATGGGGAGCCTAGTGTGTGTAGAGAGTGGGATGGTTGTGAGTAGTGTGTGTGTTGGGATCATAGTTTTTACTATTTTATCAAGTCTTGGTCATTTGTAATAATAGGTTGCTTAAGTTACTACTTACTTTCATTTATGTTATGTTATTAGTTTACTAAGCTTAAGACAATGAGTCCATGGGCCTTAAAGCTCATACGAAACACAAGAAGGGAGGACTAGGAGTGTTGCCCTAGCTCCTCACCTATAAATAGAAGTCTTAGGCTAATGTAAAACTTGGTTGTTTATTTGAAATCATAAGGAAACTCTTGCTCTTATTATTCTCTTATTCAAATACTCATCCCATCCTTATATCTATCTCATTCTTGTTTGTGTGAAATCAATATGGTGACCTAACAAGTGGTATCATTCGCCATATGAAGGTGTAGTTGTGTTTCTATTTGAAATTCGATCCATAAAACTTTGTTTTTAGTCGTTCTTTTTTTATTAAAACTTGTACTTTCTTGTTTGTTCTTTTGGTTTTTATCACATATTTGCTTACAAATTTGTGCTACAAATCATTTCAAACACAAAAGTATCAACTTTTTCTTCAAAATTACGATTTGCAATTTTGTACTATTTATCGAAAATTTATAAATTTTTGAAAATCATTGTCAAGTTTATAACTTTCTTCAATATTTCATCATTTTACAACTTGAAGTACAAAAATCTTGCATTAAAAACTCATTTTTGGATTGCTTTCATTGAAACACAAAGTTTTGCAAAGTTTCGAAATCCCTCACTGCCAGAGTTTCGAAATCTAGTGATTTTGCTTTCTTTCGACTTACGGATCGTGTACTCAGTCTTTTCTCTCTTGTATAAGGAAGAAAAGTACTTTGACTTTTGGTTTACTTTCGAAATTGTATAATTTCGAAAGTGTGTATGTATGTTTTTCGAAATTGTATTTTTTCGAAATCACAAGGTTTTCGAAAACTGTTCTTAGTTTTCGAAATCTGAAGTTTTTCGAAATTAAACTTAGTTTCGAGAATCCTTATTTCGAAATCCCTGAGTTATCAATTTCGCAATCCCCTTAGATCCAATTTCGAAATCACTACAAGATTCAAATTTTCGCAATCTCCTGTTCTGTGACAAAGTTTCGAAAACATCTACTTGGGCTTACTTTTTGAGATTTAGCAAAACTATACCTTCTACAAGATCCATCTTTTCACACACGTGTTTCATAATGTCTCAACCACCGTATTACTTCAACAAACCTCAGCAACATCAGTACCAACAGTATCATCAGCAACAACAATAGTATCAACAATCACCACAATATTATCATCAACCGGTTTACTCACAACAACATAACTTCATGCAACAAATGGTTCCAATACAACAATCTTATCCGTGTCACAACAACAAAGCCCACTTCCACCAAAACCTACTCACTGGTTTGACAGGATGTGTGAAGTCATTTCAACTCAACAATCCAGACACGAAGCAGGCTCTCCTGACACCCCACCAATGCTAACACCGGGTAATTATGTTCAATGGGCAAGTCGATTCTTAAGGTTTATTGAGCTCAAGAAACCCAATGGTAAGTACATGAAACAAGTTATCCTTGAAGGACCATTTCCTTGGCCTGTTAACTACGTTGGCTGTGACCTACAGGCTGATCCTCTGGTAGCTCCAACTGCTGTGCGTGTTCCTGAGTCTCAACTTACTGAGGAACAAAAACACCATCGTGAAGCAGATGAAATTGCTATGTCTTACATACTTCAAGGAATACCAAATATCATATTCAGAAGTGTTGATGCTCAAACAACTGCAAAATCTATGTGGGAACACGTCCATCTACTGATACAAGGCACACAACTGAACAAGGAAGACATGGAATCTAAACTTTACTTGGAATACACTAACATCGTGATCGAACCAGGGGAATCTCTTGAGTCTTACTTTCATCGTTTCCCTAATGTCGTCAATGATTTAGAGAGACATGAAATAACTCTTCCAAGAATCGCTGTCAATACAAAGTTTGTTAGTAGTCTGGGTCCTGAGTGGCAAAAGTATGTGACATTTGTGAGACAAGCCAAGAATCTTCACAGGGATCCATATGGATTGTTGTACGACTATCTCAAGCACTATGAGTCTGAAGTTGAAAAAGACAAACTCGCCCGAGGAGGATACACATCACCACCTACATCTAATCCCCTTGCACTCGTTGCTCAAACTCCTGCTTCACATCCTCCGATGTCTAATCATGCTTATGATCAGGAACAAAATTATTTCAGTCACTAGCATCCTCCTGCTTCTCAACACGCTTCTAATCAACTTGCTCCATATGACAACAATGATAGCATGTATTACTCTAATCAGTTTGAAGATGATGATGATGACGTCAATACGTTGAATCAAGGACTTGCTTTTATTGCTCGTGCTTTTAGCAAATTCTCCAACAAAACCAACAACCGTCTTCGTTCTTCATCAAATACAAGAAACCAAGCTGTCATTCAAGATGGTCGAGTTGAGATTCAGAATCATAATTCAGGACGTTCAGGTGGGTATACTGGAAATTCTGGATATGGACAAAGAGTTAACAACAATGGGGGATTCAGAAACAATCCAGGTGCTCCTCAGCGAAGTAATGACAATGCTGCTAGTAACAACACAGTCTCTGGGAATGCGATATGGTGCTACAACTACAACGAAAAAGGTCATATTGCAACTGCATGCCCTCACCCAAGAAAAGGTAGCCAGTTTCACAAGCAGACATTACTCATGGCTCTCAAAGATGAAAAGGAACAAACTTTCAATGCTCAAGAGAACAGTTTCTTTGCTAATGGTTACAATGATGATGAAATGGAAGATCTTGAAGCCAATACAGTTGTGATGCTTATGGCCAACATGCAGGAACATCAGTTGAATGATTCAGGCCCAGTGTTCTCCACTGATGGCTTGTCTCAGGTAAATGACCTAACCATAAGCTCCATACATATTAATGCATCACTCTATGTTTCTGAATCAGATCAGGTGCAAGTTGTTCCTTCTAAAACATTTTTCTCTTCTCAAGAGGATGAACTATTTGATGATGACATTGTCGTCTCATTTGATGATCCTATTGCGCAAGATGAAAATGACTTTAGTGAACAACATGAACCTCCTTCTGATCCAGCTCCTGACTGTACAGTTACGGCCATACAACTTAATAATCAACTTCTTTCTAATCACATAACGGACGTGCAAACTGAAGTTTTGAAAGAAAATGCCAAGTTAAAAAAGGACATTGAATGTTATAAAAAACAACTTTCAAGCTTTCAATATGTCGTTCATCGTGAACAAAGTTTTGAAAAGTCATTTCAAGAATCATATGTCAAAGAACAAAATCTTCAAAAGCAAATGTATGACATTGTTGAGTCAAACGGTAAAGTGGTTTCCAAACTGGAAAAAGAAAAACATGATCTTCATAAACAAGTTGTTCAACTCCAACATGAACTTTCAAAAACACGAAAAGAGGTGATAACTTGCCAACAGGAATTTTATGACCATAAAGTGCAAAAACGAGAAAAAGTGAGTTCTTTACTTGACGATAATATCGCTCTCGAAAGTCAAATTAAAGCTTTTCAAAACATCGTTTATAAACATGGGGAATCTGTAACGACAATTCAAAAGTTTTCTTTACAACCAAGACCAGGTAAAGGTTTTGGCCTCGGCGATTACAGATCCTCTTTTCTTCGCACTGTGTTCAAAACAAATCCTAAACTGTACAGTATGGACCAATTGATGGATAATAATGTTGTGCGTGTTATTGTACATGATACTGAGGAAGAATATGAACTTGAAGAACAGAGTCGATCTAAAATGAGTAAAGTTGAATATTGCAAACCATATGATTACTCAAAATCTCCTCATATTTCAAAATCTTTTGTTCCGTCAAGAGAAATACCTGAGAAATCATGGTATGTTACTGAGTCTTATGTTTCATCTTCCGATGGAGCTCCTGTCAAACCCGTGGCACAAGTAAATGGTCCATTACCTTCTTCTGGTCATGTGACACCATTACCAACACGCTGTAAAGTTTTAGATTATTTTCAAACATTCATGAAAGGCATCGATATTTTGGAAAACGTCATTGAACAACATTCGGAAATTAAAATTCATACTTTTCAATCAGCTTACGAGCGAGAAAAACGAGACATTTTTCAAAAACAAATTATGCCTTTAGTTCATCATTTGCGTCTTTGTGCTACTCGTTGGGAACAGGAACTCCAAAAAGAAGTTAAAGATATGAAAGAAATTTTCGCTCTTAATGAAAATGCAATTTTGGTTCAACAAAGCAAAAACCGATTTTTGAAAGCAGATTCTGATCGACTCTTGGAACAACTTCTTCAGGCTGATTTTAATAGTTCTCTCATGAATGAAATCCATGTTTCCAGCAATGCTGAATTATTCGCTGAGTACTGTGCTGAACTTGTTTCGTTGAGGTCACAAAATAAATCATTGATACATCAAAATGAAACATTGCGTCAAAACAGTGATGATGTGATAAACAAACTTTCAAACGAAATTTGTCAACTTAAAAATAAAATTGATTGGTGTCAAGCTCAAAGTATTGAAACTGAATTGCAACTGTGTAACAAGCATGAGTCTCGTAAAAACAGATGTCGTCAACGTAAAAATGAAATTGCGGAGTTACAAAATGAAATTGCGGAGTTACAAATTGAAAACGCCGAATGGCAACAAAATCGCGATGACATTCATTATTGCAATGGTTTACTTGAGTCTGATATTCAGGACAAAAAACACATCATCATTGATTTGAAAGAGAAAATTAAGCTACTTCAAAAAGGAAAGTTCATTGACACAACTGTGATTGCACCAGGAATGTTTCAAATAGACATAACAGATAAGGGTAAGCATATTAAGAGTTCTAATGTTAGCTCTTCCACTTCCACAGGTCTAGTTTCCCCTAAGAGCGTTAGAAGCCCAAAGCCAAAAAGAGTTAAGAAGACTAAAAAGAGTAGGCTCTCGCAACATAAAAGTGGAACACTAGAAGTGCAAGAAGTAGAAGATCACTTTAGGAACTCGAATAAAACTAATGTTGCATCTGATTTAGATTCTAATCTGGCAAATTGTAATCCAAATCTTAATGTAACGAATGCTGAACCTTCAAATGTTTTGAATATTAATGCATCTTGTGTGTTTTGTCGTAAAAGTGTGTTATCTGGTGATAATACCAAATGTGTAGCTAATAATCTCTTACACCGCAAAAAGAAACGTAGATTCGGCTCTTCTTCTAGGTCCACTAATGCTTCTAAGTCTATCTTAAGAAAAACGCCTACTACAGTTTCTAAAGATGTTGTAGTCAACCCACAAGCAGCAATTAACAATTCTAGGAACCCGCCCAAAGCTAGTGCATTCACTAAGAACAAAGCAAAAACTAGTTGGAATTGGCAACGTTGGTTACAATACAAACCAAATTTTAAATGAATTCCTAAATTGTCAAATATTTGCATTTCTAACCAACAGGAACCCACTATTTCTTCGGGTTCCACCCTTACTTCTGTTCCATCTCTGTCATCTTCTTTTGATGCAGGTGGTTCAGATCGTTCTCCGGATTGTTGATAGCGGTTGCACCCGACATATGACAGGCAATCTCAAACTGTTAAAGAACTTTGTCTCAAAGTTTATTGGAACTGTCAGATTCGGGAATGATCAATACGCTTTAATCATGGGTTACGGAGACTACATGCATGGGAACATTGAAATTAGCAGAGTTTATTATGTTGAAGGCTTGGGTCACAACCTCTTCTCAGTCGGTCAATTTTGTGATGGAGATTTAGAAGTAGCATTTCGCGAGAAAACCTGCTTTGTTCGTGATCTACAAGGAAATGATTTGATGTCTGGCAAACGTGGCACCAACCTTTATACTATTTCTATGTCAGACATGATCGCTTCATCTCCAATTTGTCTTCTATCCAAAGCTAAATTGACTAAATCTTGGTTATGGCACAAACGCCTTTCTCATTTGAATTTCAAAACGATGACTGATCTCGCTCGTCACAAATTAGTTGAAGGCTTTCCAAGATTCCGTTATGCCAAAGATCATCTATGTCCAGCCTGTGAAAAAGGAAAAAGTACTCGTGCTCATTTTCCCTCAAAACCTGAACACAGTACTAATCATGTTTTACAATTGCTTCATATGGATTTGTGTGGTCCGATGCGTGTTCAAACAATCAATGGTAAATGCTACATTCTAGTAATTATGGATGATTACTCTCACTGGACTTGGGTTTATTTTCTTCGAAGTAAAGATCAAGCTCCTCAAATGATCATCACCTTTCTCACCAAAATACAAGTTTAGCTTCGAAACACTGTTAGAATTGTTCGAACTGACAATGGCACAGAATTTAAGAATCAGACTCTAAGGTCGTATTTTGAGAAAGTGGGAATTGAACATCAAACATCTATTCCACGCACACCCGAACAGAATGGAGTTGTCGAAAGACGCAACAGAACGTTAGTGGAGGCTGCTCGAACGATGTTAATCAACGCTCAATTACCAGATTACTTATGGGCAGAAGCTGTTTCAACCGCCTGTTACACTCAAAACCGTTGCATGATCACAAAACGCCACAACAAAACCCCATATCAGATTGATCACAAAAGGAAACCAAACATCAGTCACTTTCTTGTATTCGGTGCTTTATGCTACCCAGTCAATGATCGTGATGATCTAGGTAAACTTAAAGCAAAGGCTGACATTGGAGTATTCATAGGTTACTGTGAAAATTCTAAAGGCTATCGGATCTAGAATCGTCGTACTCGGGAAATTCAAGAAACTATTCATGCTAATTTCGATGAACTCACTCAAATGGCTTCTGAGCAACACGGCTTAGGACCCGCAACCAACCGTCTTAATTTTCCGGTCTCTTCGGCTGAACCATTGTCACTTTCTCGTAAAGAAGTGGAAACCTTGTTTGCTCCATTGTTTGATGATACGCCTGTTAACCGTCCACCTGAGGCCACACCAAATTCCGCTGCAAACCTTGATCAACATCAAGTACCTGATACACCTCAACAAACAACAACTTCTATTGGAAGAGACGGTCCTCCAGTCATATCACCTATAACAACCGAACAAACTGGGTCCAACTCACGACAATCAGCTGGAGATTCCATACCTTTATCAGTTCCACAACCCGCAGAGCATGACCCATAACCATTCATTAATCCATTTGCAAATGTTCAACCTGTCCCCGACATTGCTGAGTCATCCACACGCAATTTGGGTCCTGATCACTTACGAGATTCTTATCAACTTCATCCTTCAACACATAAATGGACTAGAGATCACCCCTTAGTTCAAATTATTGGCCATCCAGATGCACCTATCATGACAAGATAACGCCTTCACACAGACGGTGAAACTTGCATTTATGCACTCACAGTCTATGAAACCGTACCCAAAAATGTCAAAGAAGCAATGACTTATGAAAACTGGATTGAGTCTATGCAAGAAGAATTCGAAACCTTTCAAAGATTAGAAGTATGGGAATTGGTTGAAAAACCTGAAGGCATCATCGTCATTGGTTTAAAATGGATCTGGAAAAACAAACTGGATGCAGGAGGCACAGTCATACGCAACAAATCACGCTTGGTAGTAAAAGGTTATTCTCAAGAAGAAGGTATTGATTTTGAAGAATCATTTGCTCCTGTGGCTAGACTTGAAGCTGTGCGGATGTTCTTAGCATTTGCTACTCATCGAAATATGATTGTTTACCAAATGGACGTGAAAACGGCTTTTCTGAACGGTCAACTCCGAGAAGTGGTTTATGTCAGTCAACCTGAAGGATTCGTTGATCCAGAACGTCCTAATCATGTCTATAAGCTTAAGAAGTCTCTCTACGGTCTTAAGCAATCCCCCAGGGCGTGGTATGACAAGCTTTCTAAATTTCTGTTGGCTAATGATTTTATTCTAGGCTTGGTGGATCCAACACTGTTTACAAAAACCTACGGGATGGACTTATTAATTGTTCAAGTTTATGTCGATGACATTATTTTTGCTTCGACCAACAAAAATTAATCAATGGATTTTGCAAAATTAATGACAGATAACTTTGAAATATCCATGATGGGTGAACTTACGTTCTTTCTAGGACTACAAGTTCATCAATCACCCCGTGGAATTTTTCTAAATCAATCCAAATATGCTCTTGAGATTTTAAAGAAACATAGTATGCAAAGTAGTGATACTATGAATACACCGATGGCCAACTCTACTAAACTAGATGTTGATTTACATGGGACTCCAGTTGACCCTACCAAATACCGAAGTATTATTGGGTCCCTCATGTATCTCACATCCAGTAGACCTGATATTGTATTTGTTGTGTTTATGTGTTCTCGCTATCAGGCTAATCCAACTGAAAAACACCTCAATGAGGCAAAAAGAATCCTTCGATACATAAAGGGAACCATCCATTTGGGGATCTAGTATCCGAAGGATTCTGGTTTTGAACTAAAAGCTTTTTCAGATGCTGACCATGCAGGATGCTTAGACTCGCGAAAAAGTACACCAGGTGGCTTACAGTTTCTTGGAGATAAACTTGTGTCTTGGCAATCAAAGAAGCAAGATTGCACATCACTATCATCTACCGAATATGAATACGTAGCTATGTCTGCTTGTTGCGCTCAAGTCATTTGGATGAGATCAAAACTTAAAGACTATGGCTACTTATTCAACAAGATTCCGATTTACTGCGATTCTAAGAGTGCCATTGCAATCTCCTACAACACAGTTCATCATTTCAAATCTAAACACATTGATCTCCGATACCATTTCATCAAAGAGCATGTCGAGAAGGGTACAGTTGAGTTATATTTTGTGGGTACTGAGTACCAATTAGCGGACTTACTTACAAAACCCTTACCTCCATCAAGGTTTGCAAGTTTAGTTCACCAAATTGGTATGCGATGTTTGACACCATTTGACTTACAAAAGTTTTTAAAACTAAAGTAAAGTGTCAAACATCAATTATTTTACTATCTTTGTAAAATAAATATTTTTTCTTTATTTTTTATTAAACCTCAAAAACACAAAAATATTTTTTCTTTCTCATTAAAAAAAATGCAAGTATATCGCTCTTTTTCAACACTTTGTCTGCTTACAAGTGTTGAGGGGGAGATTCGCCTAAAATTTTATAAATTTTTTTCCCAAAAATGATATACTTGCATATTACCTTTGATGCGGTAAGTTAAGTTGTTTCGGGATTTCATAAGATATCTCGTATCTCGTATTTCCTTTTCTATATATGATCTTGTAAGTTAGAATCTCTTTGTGTCCTTGTTTAGTTTTAACATTAGGACTTATGTTGCAAAATGAATAGTTAGGGGACTAATAGTGTCAAGTTTCAAAAACTTTAATAATAACACAAACAAGCACCCTCCCGTTTCTTTAAAACTCAAAAAACATAAACCCTTAAACCCTTTCTCCTTAATCCACGGCCACTATTCAACCGTACAATCCGTGCTATCAAAATTCAAACTGTAAGTTTCTACATGATCCTTAGATGATTTCTAACATTGGTTTTTGTTTAATTACAAAGTTAATGGCTAGATTTCACGTAATTTCGATTTAAAATGTTAGGGTTCATGTAATTTTGGAATCATGCAATATGTGTTTAAAATATTAATTAATGATAGGGCTTTCGTGCTATTACATGTTTCTATCCTCTCTATCACGTTTAATCTTATTTTAACACACGATTGTGTGTTTTTCGAAACCTAGGGTTTGACACGAATTGGGTTTTCTTGATTTGTTGTTTGTATTTGTGTTTTTCTTGGTGGGATATGGCATTATGTGTCTAAGAATCATGGTTATGCTTAATGGTTAGATCGAATTCCATATTTACATAAATTTCGAAATAGAGGGTTCGTTCGTTAATGGGTTCTTTCGTTTTGTGGTCATGTGTGCTTACTTGGTGTGCTAATATGCTTCTATTATATGCTTGCGATGTACTAGAACTTCTTATACTCATTTGATTCAAGATTTTGATTTTTATCGAGAACATGTTTTCGAAATCTCCTTATCCGAGTGGATAAATTGTTTCTAATCATTGCATAACATGTTTTTCAACAGGTCAAATCACTTGGAATACATTGTATCACTAAGAAACGTACGTTGGCATTGTATCGAAATTCTTGTATAAGAATTTTCGAGAAAAATTTTTCGCAATCATGGTTGAATCCTTTCGCAAACACAAATTTTTTGAGAAATCTCATAATGTTGTATTTTTTCGAAAACACTCATTTTGTCATCTTCTCGAAAAAGTTTTGAGTGTTTGCGAAATTGTTTCATTCATGGCCATATTTTTTTCGAAATCATCATAACTGAAACTTTCGAAATCCCTTATAATATGTATTCTCGAAATTTTTCTTTCTAGTGGTCTGTTCTCGATAAATTTTTTATCGAGAACACACTTGAATTTTTTTCGAAAATGCTTATTATACAGGATTGCGAAAATTGTCACTTTATGTCTATTTTTTCGAAATTGTTGGCACTGGTTACTGGGTTTGCGAAATGTTGTTCAATTGTGCATTTTTCGAAATCACTTATAATGTTGTATCTTGTATTTCACTTGTATCATTTCGAGAACATTGTGATTATGTAATTTCGAAAACATGTTATATGTGACAATGTGATAATGGATTCTAATCATGTATAATGTGATGTAATTTTGAAAACATGTTATTGTGGTCATGACTTTCTAAGTACACGTCACTTATCAACATACATGCAATAATTGAACCATGCGTGCTTACATGATTCTAAATGCTTATTCATAATCAAACATTCCAACCGTGCTAACTCGTAACAAATCTCGATGTTTTGTTTATGATCATGCTTTTCAGAATAACATGGCTGAACACAACGAGAACGTCCCTGAACAAGCTCTTCCATTACTCACCATGGATGACATCACTCCTGAAAACTACAATGTTACGATTGGCAACAACAATCCACGAGTCGATTTCGACAAATTGAGAATTACTGAGAACTCGTGCAGGATTGTCAAAGATATTCTACTTGCACATCCATGCAAACAACTGCTCATCTTTTCTACTTCAGTTCCTCTGTTCTACCTTCATCAGTTCTGGCTTATGGCTAAGGCAAATTTGGATGATGAGTCTTTCACTGTTACATTGGATCGCCAAGTCTACGCTGTAGATCACGACGTTCTTCGTACAGCCCTTCTCCTGCCTCAAACTGACAACGAATTTGCTCCAATACTACCTGAACTGGACCTTCTTGACTTCTTTATTGAGTTAGGATATGATGTTGATGATGACGTACCTCTAGTCAAACATTCCCGATTCAATGCCAAGAATATCCCTCAGCCCTGGAGAACATTCTGTCTGTTGGTTGTAAGATCGATATCAGGAAGAAAAAGTGGTCATGAACATCCTAGGCTTGAACATTGCAAACATTTTGGGGAATGGTGACTTTGACACCTATTGACTTCGCAGTTCCAATCATGAACGATATAGTCTACAGCATTCAAACCGAACATGTGAAGACTATGATCCCGTTCACAAGATTCACCAAGCTTCTCATAGAACATTTCTGCAAAGACACACCAGAATTCATCAAAAGGATGGCAGATCCTAATGAGCCGAAGCACCTCTTCGAGGACGACTTCACCACCTCATTCATCAAGACGACCACTTCCTCTACCAAGATCAAAGGAATGAGGCTTCCCGAATACCTTCTTGATGTCAATATCAAGAAAAGTCTGAACTACAAATACTATGATAATGCTTACAAAGGGGTACAGGAAGAAGCTACTATTCAAACTCGTAGCAAAGGAGGTGTAAAGTCTGGGAGTACTACAAGCACCACAGGCTCACCTCAGACTAAGTCTAAGGCTGCTCCCAAGACAAAACCCAAGACTTCCACCAAACCTAAACCAACATCCAAACCCAAACCTGCAACCAAGCCAAAGCAGAAGGTAACTCCTGAGTACATTCTTCATGATGAACCTACACCTCCACCTTCTGACAGCGAATCAGAGTTCGACACGGAATCTGAAGAAGAAGAACCAGACTATGAACTGAGAGTAAGAGCACCTGAAGAAGGATTTCCTGCAACAGAGATCGCTATACAACAAAGTCTAGAAACTTATGAAGAAGAGTCAAGAAAAAGGAAAGGGATCACTATTAATGAGCCTAATGATGATGATGAAGACGAACCAATCGTTGAACAGTTGGTCGATAAACGCAAACTGAAAAGTATAGTTGTCGACACCCGAGCTGAAGAAAAGCAACTTCGCAAAGAACAAAGGAAAGAAACTCTCGAAAGCCGACTTATGTCTCAACCTTCAACACCACCACCTATCGATCAGTCAGAACATGAAGGAGCTACAAGCAGCATGATTCCTCCCGTTGTGTCCACTATGTTAGAATCAGCTCTACAGCCTGATGACACCGTTAAAGATACAGACGATACAGGAGATGTCAATATGACTGAGACTGCTAATGTAGAGGAGAATGTTGGTGGACAAGAGAATATTGCTACGGATCAGGAACATGAATACCTCATTACTCCAGAGTTTCTTGCACGAGAAGCAGAGGAAGCAGAGGAACGTCGAAGAAAAGAAAACGAAGAGAAGAACGCGTTTGACACCAACATATTTCTTAAGTCATCTTCTCAGCAGACTTCCTCAGCACAACCTCCACCTCCTCAAGACTCTCCACCAAAGGATCCGACTCCTCCTGCTTCTTCTTCAAACTCTCACAACGAGTCATCATCTGAATCATCACCTGAGCATTCATCTCCCACGCCTTCTGAAACCGCATCAAAGCAGCATTCAATCAATGAATCGAAACAACCAGTTGATCTTCAGGAACAAGTCAACAAACTTACCAACATGGTTACCGGTCTTACCAAACAAGTTGAAGATTTTCAGGAGTCAAAGCCGCTGATCGATAAGTTCTTGAACTCTGATTACACAGGATTTATTAGGACTGTCACACAAGATTTTCTCACTAAAAATCTAGTTGAGATGGTCACTCCTGAAGTAGCAAACCTTCTTGAACCAATCAAGGACAACTTGGATCACAGAATCAGAAGTGTCGTTAGAAAAATGTTGTCTACAACACCATTCACGCTTCACACTGCAAAAGCTTCTACTGCAGCTCCAACCGTCCCTGAATTATCCTTCAATGAAATGCTTGCTAAACTCTTCGACAATGTTGCCTCCAAAACCACACAGACTACTGAAGAAAAAGCACTTGTTGATGCTATGGCGGCTTACATTTCCAAAGAGTCATGCAAAGAAGCAGCTGGAACCCTGAAAAGGTCAAGAAAAGATGACGACCCTGACCCAAACTCAAAAGGCAAGAAACCTAAGTCTGGAACCGGTCCCTCATCTTCTCTACAACCACAAAAGGACTCCACTCCTCCTGGAAATCAACAACACCCCTCAGCTACCGGTCAAGGTCCAACTGAAGAGGAAGAAACTTTCATGGAACCTACTGATGACTACCAGGGTCAACCAGACACCGATTACCGTGCCTCACCTATTCCCGATTCTCGTGTTGGACCATCGTCACCATCCAAGGGTAAAGACAAGGATGCTTCATCTAAGTCTAAGAAATCAAAGAAGAAAAGACGTCATTCATGGATCGACAATGATGACACTCCTCAGAATGATTGGTTGACAGAAATGGTTCAAGCTCAACCTCCTCTCGAAGAAGAAGAACCCCTTTCTGGTAACACTCTACAGTTCACCCAAGTCATAATGAAGGATCTTCAGATTAACAAACTCAAAAAGGCGGAGCTTAGAAGAATCAATAGGGATGCACAAGAATTCCTTAAGTCCAGATCCGGAAACAAAGTGGAATACGAGTATCACACGCAGAATATAGCTAGTGCAATGTCCGCCGATTTTGACTGGCTAAATCCTGAAGTGAATATCGACCTCAGCTCCAAAAACCATGAAAAGCCTTACTTCACTGACTGGACTAAACCATTACCCTTGAAAGGATTTCCAGATAAACCCAAGATACCTTACAGCTTCTTCTTCAACAAAGATCTTCATAACATCCAACTCACCCATGAGACATCCAAGACGAAATATGCTTCCTCACTCACAATCTCAGTACCAGCCGCAAGATACGAAATTCCTGCCATTGAAGAGACCACTCGTATTTTCAGCAACTCCATCGTAGCTTACGACAGAGATGCTCTACACGGGATTCAACACTGGCAAGAACGTCGTCGTCTCGGTTATACCAGCAGATTAGGAGAGAAATCATTGGAAAATGTGAAGCAGAAATCTAAGATCATCGCTATCTTGGAGATTCAAGAGTCACAACGGTTTAACTACATATTGATGCGTGAAATTGTTGTTAAACGAAAAGATGAAAAGAAGTACAAATTCTCCGAAGCCGACTTTCCAGACCTTAATCTTAATGACATTGAAGATATGTATCTCGAAAAGGTTCAAGGAAGAATGCGTGGATTCGATAGAGAAGTTCAGTACAATTTCATGGCATCACTACTTCTTTTCATCAGACGATTGATAGTTCAAGAAAGAGTGAAAGATCTTCAGCTTGGAGTGGAAAGTTACCAACAGAAGATCAATTTGACAAAGCCGCAATTCACATTTGATGGAATCTATCAAACGTCACAGTTTACTCTCAACCAAGAACCTTTTGGTTTCACCTACATCAACAGCAAAAAGCTACAAAGCTTCATGAGGTTCGATGAGGTACACAAATTCTGTGATGTTACACTCAAATCCGTTCGTGATGGGCTTGTCAAAAGGTTGAATGATGATCGCCGAAAGATAGCAAAGGGGGAACAACCTAGATGGAAATCCAGCTCAAGAAGACAAGTTCGTAACTTTGTCTTAAAGATTGAAGAAAGGTTATTTCGACGGGAACAGATCAGACGACTGGAAAGCTATATCGGTGTCAGACCATCGTTTCCTATCAGAAACTTCGAAAGACCAGAACCTAAGTTCACTGACTTTGATGCTCCACTTCCTGATGAAGATTAACTTGGTACATTTGGTTATTCACTTTTCAATATCAATTGTTTCATTTGATTGAATTATTTTCATAATGGCTTGTGCACACATAATAGTGTACAACCCGTTCTTGTAAAAGAAAGGACACTGAGGTACGCATCAGTGCCTCAATCCTCTTATAAGGAGCGAAGGCTTCTTACTTTTGAGTATAATTAATCAAACATTTTCTGATTTTCATAATTCTGCTCAAAAGACAAGTATTTCACCTCAATGAGTATTCACTTGTTGAGGGGGAGTACTTGACAAACTCATCGTTTGAAATACAAAAGTTCTTGTTAATATCTCCCCATAAGACTCAAAAAGCATATTTTAATCAAAAGTTTATCAAAAACAACATCTCATATGCTATTTTTGAGGGGGAGAAAACTGAAAGTGATTAAAATATGAAAGTTCAAAGTTGCTTAATGTCAAATCTCATGCGAGCTAGACTCAGAATTGACCCAGGAATTGACGAAACATAAAAGTTAGTAATCTCGAAAAGACTTATCCTCGACGGGTAATAACATCAAGTTAGTTACTAGAGCTAGTTGTCACCTAAAAGCTGACAATGGAACTCTTTAACTGGCCACGTAAGCGTGTCTCGAAAAGGATTTGTCTTAGTAGAAATGTACCATTTCGAGAAACTTTATGTGGATTTGACCAGGCCGGGTAATAACTTCAAGCTAGTCTAACTAGTGATGTAAGCGTGTCTCGAATCGGTCAAGCTCACTAAAAGTGGATCAATTCAAAAAGTGTTTGTTCCTCCCGCATGTGCAAATTTATTTAAACACTTATGAGCACATGTGAAGGGGGAGCCCTTCATAAGTAAACACAAAACTCTCAAAGTGTTAAACAAAATGTTTGATATTCACAAACACTTTGAGAGATTTTCGATCAAAGGTTTCTTGGCTATTGTCGGATAATCATGGAGTTATAAGGTGATTAAGATAGGAAATACAGTCCTATGATCTGCCAAAGCCGGAGGGATCTACCCAAGGACATCACCGATAGATAGTATTAGAAGTCCTTAGGTATGATACAAAAAGGGAGAAAAGAATGAAAGGGGAAAGAAGGAGTTGAAGAATTAAAAAGAAAAGGGTGAAAAGAAATAACCCTCCATATGTTCAACCTTAGGGCAGACACCGGGTTTAACTCATATGCAACTGGTTGTTACTAAGGTGACACCGGTATTGAAGACAAAGACGTCATGGACCCAGTGACGCACTGCACTAAACCTTCTTAACCACTCAAGTTCTCTTAAAAGAGCTTGTTTCATTCTTACGGGGAACCGATGTAATCTATCGACTCATCTCTTAAAGATGGTTGATATTGAAGCAGGAGACCCCTCCCTAGTCTCCGCATAGGAAACCTAAGTGTGCACTTTTCGAGTCTAGAGCCATGAGATACATCAAAGATCTCTTAGGAACACTCAGTATTTCTACAACTGGTGTTCTACATCAATGGACACTAGCTGTAAATTATCGAGTCCTTCACAGATCTTAGCAATCTGCCGAGAACGTTTATGAGAGAATTTACACAAGTATTTCTCAATGATTGAACGGAAATCCTGCCAGGGTCAACATCAAACAGCCCTGACAGCAAGTCACTTCAGTAACTTCTTGCGGGTTACGCTTAGTGTTTGCGGTGGTTTCTTAGCGGTCTACAGTCGTGGAGTGATCCCCAGCGACTCACCCAGTCATTGAGCTACTTAGTAGGTCTTGTAAGCTCCCTCGGGAGTATCTGATATGGGAACGGCCTTGATAAGGGTTAGAAGGAGTCTTCACAATATGCTGTTGACGATCTCTAATTCCTTATCTGTAAGTACCAGATGTTTTATTGCTAACTGTTTACATGCAGGGTTACATCATCTCCATGGCGACGGATTCCACATGCTCATACATGCATCTTGAAGTCATCAAAAGCTCCCTCAAAGATCAAAGCAACACAAAGTTCAAAGAAAGATTCTACGTCAAAAAGAAGAATCTACAAAGTATAAAGACTAAAGATCTTAAGTGAAAGAAAGGGACTACGTGCATGTATAAGTCAGAATTCAAAGATGTATGAGCATGTTGGAATGGCAGACTACCACCACAGACGCAGAAGTGACAAAAGGCAGACTACTTCATAACATGATCACTATCACAACAACAAAGAACAAAGAACAAAGAACGATGAATGATTCTTATCTCATGATTATTGAAAGACGTCTAAAGCTATGAAAGTCAAAGATGAAGAAATGACAAAGACATCAAACAACCGTGATGACCGACCCTTAGGGGGAGATTGTTGGGATCATAGTTTTTACTATTTTATCAAGTCTCGGTCATTTGGAATAATAGGTTGCTTAAGTTACTACTTACTTTCATTTATGTTATGTTATTAGTTTACTAAGCTTAAGACAATGAGTCCATGGGCCTTAAAGCTCATACGAAACACAAGAAGGGAGGACTAGGAGTGTTGCCCTAGCTCCTCACCTATAAATAGAAGTCTTAGGCTAATGTAAAACTTGGTTGTTTATTTGAAATCATAAGGAAACTCTTGCTCTTATTATTCTCTTATTCAAATACTCATCCCATCCTTATATCTATCTCATTCTTGTTTGTGTGAAATCAATATGGTGACCTAACAGTGTGTGTTTTGAAAATAAAGTTGTTGGATGTGTAAGGAATATGTTGGTTGGATATGATGTGTGTAAGGATTGAGTTGTATATGTAAGAATTGTGCAAGGGGGATGTGATGGGGAGCCTTGTGTGTGTGAAGAGAGGTATGTGAGTGAAGTGTGTGTATTTTGAATTTAAAGGTGTGTGTAGAAAAGAGTGTATGAGTGTATAGGGAAGTGTATGTATTGGTGTATGAGAAAGGTGTATAGGGAATGTATAAAGAGGGAAGAATCTTGCGTGGGAGAATGTATGAGTCAAAAAGTGTGAGTGTGTAAGAGGTGTAAGGGTATATTGTAAGATAATGTTGGGTTGTTTGGAGGCTTTGTCTCTTGTGAATAAGGAGGCGATTAAGAAGAGATTTAGAGATAATCTAATTGTCATTAAGAGGAAAAGGTTTAGACAATTAAGATTATCAGTTGAGAAAGTCATAGTTACTTATAATTCCAAGTAACACAACGTCGAGAATCCATAGTTTCATAACTTGTGACTTTCCACGACTCGACGTACTCAACTAACACCTTGGTACAAACAAGCCAAGTGCTTTGCCATGATGTAAAGCATAACCCAAGCGGGAAAGGATGCGTTTACACAAAGTGACCTTTGACGTAGTTTGACCAAAAAGGGAGTTAACCCGTTACGTGATTAGAGAAGAGTAAGCACGGGATATGAGCATATGGATGCTTTCACGTGATGTTACGTGAAATATATAAGCTCCCTAAGTTTAGAAAAGCCTTAGCTAGAGGCGAGAGTTAGAAAACATGAGTTGGCGTTTTCCCGTAAGTGGGTGCTTTAAAAGTTGGATTTCTCTAATCCTGAAACTTGTTTCGAGTGTTCTTAATTAAGCACATAGCATATTCATACCTGTATTGCAAGATCCACATTTGTCGGGTAAGGGGAAAGCCGATTTTCAAAATTCTTCCCGATCCATACAGAAGCCTGGCGCGTCAGCCACTGGTTGACGCGTGGGTGACGCGTCAGGAACAGATATGGATTCGGCGAATTTTGGCTACCGTTTGTTATTTTATGTGTTTTGAAGGTTTATTTGTCATCATTAAAACATTAGGAGATCTTGATAATGTTGTCTCAACAATCTCTTATTGATTTATTGAGTTGTCACAATTGTTTAGTTGAAGGATTGTATTCCTTAATACCGATCGTGGGGGCATGTACGTCTTTCCCCAACTCTATGAGTATCTATTTCTTCTTATGACGATACGTTTAGTATCCTATCATAGAATCATAAACATTTACTCATGCATTAAATACAATCAATAAAACCGTAGTACACATCCGATTACGTTTCTTAAGACATTCAAGCTTGTTACCGTATAGGAGATTAGCCAGTTTTCTTAACCCTAACACGAGTCAATCAACCAAACAATCAATAATTAATAACTAGGTTTCATTATATCTAAGTAAACACAAAGAAATCTAAGCTAACATGTTAATATAAAGAAAAGACAAACAATTAATCAAACAACACATAGACATATTGAATGATTAAAGGAAGAATTTATCTTTAATTGAACATGGAAGAAAAGAGGGGTTGAAACCCTAAAAATGCTGTAAAATTCGGACTAGGGTTTTTCTCCCAAGTTGTACTCTAAAGTTCCACACTTATGAATGAAAAAATCCAAAACTATATATCGAGATACAAAGGTGACAGCGTCAGGTTATAAATCCTGACGCTGTCATCTAGCCGTCATTAGGGTTTCGTGATGCCCAATCCAGTTGCTTGACGTGGTCACTTGTAATTTCCTCTGGGCCGTCTCTTGTAACATTAATACTAGACGTCCTACTTCCATTTACACGTGACGTTCCACCAAAAGTTTTCTAGAGCGTCACTTGCAATTATTTCCACCTCTTGAATCTTCAAGTGACGGTGTCACATTGTAAAGCGTGACGTCGTCAGGAGTATTTTCCAGCTTAGTTTCTTGATTTTATCGTTTTCTAAACTTTTGACTCCAAAAATGTCCAAAATGCTCCATTTTCTAGAACTCTCGTCCCATGTACCTAAAATGAGAAAAGAAGCAATTTGAGGTAATATTTGACCATATATTTATAATTTAGTGCTTAAATGACCCCCTAAAAACGTATCAAATAAATCCTTATCATCCGTCTGGACGGACTTTTAGTATTGCAACATTTTGTGGATTTTTCCAACTGTTTCATTTTTTTGCGAAACGTGGGTTCCGGCTTGAAATGTTGACTTCGCGTCCTTTTATTGGGTACTTCTGCTCCGTGACCTTTGGTCTTCATAATGTGCGGTCGTGCTTTCTCTTTACTTGCTTCTTGCGGGAGGTTTTTGTTACCTCATTTTTTGGATCTTGCTGTTGTCTTCTTCCGTTTAATTTCCGGATTTAGAAATCTTTGGCACCACATGCTATCCTGCGCGTGTCATGATTTCTTAGATGCCCTTTGTAGTGAGGTTTCCACCTTATGTTTGTTGACCCTGAAGAGGCAAGTTAAGCCGATGACCATGTACCAGCAAATCTTAGTTGGCGTGACCGTGCTTTGTTTGGTCTTCCTTCCACACCTTAGTTGTTAAATTGAGCAAGCTGATTCCCGTGTGATAACATTCTCCGAAGCCTTGCCGGAGGTTTTTCAATGTCTGGGATCTAAGTGCCAATTTGTCGTTGTAACTCTTATTGGCAGTAAGGTTTGTGGAGTATCTGACCCCTGATCTACAGCTCTGGGTCTGCTCTAGTCAGCAACAAGGATGAGGGCCTCGTTCTCATCCTTTGTTTTTTGGCGTTGTGGCGAGGACTTTGAACATCGGGAGCACATTATTGAAACCAATCGCCTAATTTTTCGTTTGCATCCCTCTACACCAACGCATTCTCTTGCCCATTTTATCTTCCGCTTCTGTCCTTCTTCGGACTCCTTCCCTTCCTCCGCCACCATGCTCAATCAGCCGTTAAAACATTCCTGCTTTTTGCCACTTTGGTGGTCAACGAGAACCCTGATGGTCACTGGGCTCCCAATGACCCTTCGTTCTTCGAGAGCACGGAGCTCCGCTCTGAGCCTTGTGGCCCAAGCCGGTGGCTTTTAGGAATGACTGTAACGGCAAGGTGGAGGACCGGTGTTTTAAGACATTTAGATGTTTTTATATGCTTAGTGGCCCTTTAGATGTTTTTGATGATCAAGTACTTTTCATCCTATGTGATTATCATATTCTTTTACTACAAAGTAAGCTGTTTTTTGTCGATAATCGACACTATAAGTGGCTACGATAATTGATTTGAATGTGTCTGATCAGAATCGAGGAAAGTTGAGATCATCAAAATATTGGCAGGGCAACTTACTATGGTTGCAACGATGGCAGATTGATCCTGCTCTTTTTATTCTTTGCAGACCTGAGCCAAATCAAATAAGGCATTCTTTAATGACTGATTTTTTCGGTATACATGAGATGCTATACTTTTAGGTTTATTGTGTGGTTTCCTATATTTTGTATACATGATTCTGCTTAGGATTCTAAGATTGTTTGTCGGCTCACATTTTTGAAGGAAGATTGGTTACCTCAACTATGTGGGTGCACCGATGCCGCTGTGTTTTTTGGTTGGTTTTTTACTGAGCTGCCACCTAATTTAGAGGTTAGTTGCGTGCTTAACACATGCTTTCCATATTCAATAATTGACGAAAAGAATTCTAAAGCTTCATTTGGACCACTTTACCACTTTTTTTATTTAAATCGGTTGGATGGTGCTTGCCGGGCTATGATGATTTTGTCGCCCTCTGGTGATGGCGATACTAAACATATTTCTATCTTGAAAATAAAATGACACCTACCATAAAGAATGGTACATGTTCTTTTACTCTCAAAATCGAAATACATGTAGGATCATCATCATCGATGCATGCTCTTTTAATTTCATCTCAAACATGTTCTCTTTTTGACAAGGATAGTTTCATTAGATTACAGTCACTCTGCTCATCATCGTCATCACCATCATAATATTCATTATTAAGGATCTTTTGAATTTTGGGGTTTTAATGATATACTCCATTCGTCTCAAAATTATTGTGCAGTTTAAATTTTCAAAGTCAAACTATTTCAACTTTGACCATAAATATATATTTTTATTATATAATACTTGATGAAAAATTATATCATTGAAAAGTACAGTTAAAACCCAATCCATTTATATATTTTGCATCAAATATTATATAACACCCACAAAAATATTTAAGGTCAAAGTTGATAAAGAAATACTAAAAAAGTCAATAGTGAACTATAAATTTGAGACGGAGGGAGTATCTAATAACTTTCTTCAATGTTGCTTTGTGATTGAGTTTACATTTTTTGTGTACCATGCGTTATTCAGATTGTTCAATATGTAACTTATATTGGTTGCCTTAAGAGGTTTTAGTTAAATTCGTTTTGTCCGTGATGTCACTTTAGTTAATACAACAGGACTTATCTTAACTAAGAAATCTAACATAGCAAACTTTATCTTAGTGTGAATTGAGATCAGTATAGATCTTATATTTGTCAAAGATTAAAAGAACCAATTTTATCCATCCATTTTTTATCTAAATTAATAAAAAATTATTTTCACTTTTTTTTTAAACAACATATCTTGCAAACGATGATTTTTTATTAATTTACAAATTACGTGTTATTTTTCTGGACGGAAATTTGAAAAAAAAAAATTGTCGAAATTATATAGAAGTCATATCATATCTATAGAAAGATAATTTAATTATCGTCGCGATGGTATGATTTTTTTCACATAACGATTAACAGTTTGCGAGATGTTTAATTTTTAAAAAAATAGTGAAAATTTATTTTATTATTTTTCTTAATAAAAAATGAATAGCTATTATTAGTTCATTGGATTTATGATAAATATTATATTTATATTGAACTTTACAATTTTAGTTTTTGCAGATTTATACATCTAGCACATATAATAATAACATATACAAACGTTTCTTAGCAACACGCGATTTGAAATCCTCATCAGTAACATTCTTGATAATTAATTTCTTAATAAAATTGCCTCAGATAAATGGGTGTCCGTACAAGAAATGTGAGGAAACAGTCCAAATGTATAATCCACCATATTGCTTGTCGAAATTCTTTTGATTAGATGGTATACGCCTTTACAACGCATGTATACGCTACTAGTACCATATACAATGGCAAAGAGAAATACCATTTGCACAAGTGTAAAGGCTAAAGATGTGAGGTGGCATCGTGAAAAGCAACACTGGAAAAACCTTGTCTATGTATTGACCTAAGCAACTTTGACTATCCGTACGCAAACGTAAATGCTAGTTTTACCTAAGTGATAATTTTCCATTCTATAAATAGTTGGATCTTTAAATATTGCTAAGGGTAAGGTGCAAAAATGGTCTTTAACGTTTCACAAATTTGCAAAAACGGGACCGAGATAAAAAGTAGCGCAAAAAAGCCACTCGCGTTCCAGATTTTCGCAAAATCGCCACTGAGAGCCCTTTTCCGTTAATTTTCTCGTTAAGTGCCACGTATTTGAGGGTAGTATCGTCATTTCACTGTTCATTTTTATATGCCGCCAACTTTCGGGGGACTATTTTTGCAAACAACATAAACTATGTACATTTAAAGCTGTGCTTTTTCAGGGTGCAATAAATCCCAAAAACCAACCAACGATTGTGTAGATAATCAACCGTCAAACCCTAACATACAAAAAAAAAACAAATCGGAACAACTAAACCCCGCTATGGCGAATAATGATAAGAATGAAAAGGGAAAGTGCTTGCTGATGGGGGGGGGGGGGGGGGGGGAGGAATCATCCGAAATGTCGTGGGGCAAGGTTTTATTAAATGATGAAGTCTTTGAGGTTGTTTTGGATGAATTTGGTGAAAAAGTTATTGCCAAGTATGGTTCGTATGCAAACATAGAGAAGGAGATGATTGAAGAAATTCTTCAATGGATGTGGAATAGAACCTTCAACAAACCAAATGTGGGTGCTAGCGGTTGCTCCAATGAGGTAGTTGTAGAGAAAAAAAGGAAGAGGGGAAGGCCGGTTGGGAGTGGCAAGAAGAAGACAGAGGGGAGTCCTATTCCGACTACAGTCACAGAAAAAAAGGAAGAGGGGAAGGCCGTTTGGGAGTGGCAAGAAGAAGACGGAGGGGAGTCCTATTCCGACTACAGTCACAGAAAAAAGAAAGAGGGGAAGGCCTGTTGGGAGTGGCAAGAAAAAGAAGGAGAGGAGTCCTAATCCGAGTACAGTTACAGGAAAAAGAAAGAGGGGAAGGCCTATTGGGACTGGGAAGAAGAAGGAGGCTGGCAAGAAGAGGAAGGTGAAGGAAGAGCATACGGATCTTGGTATGTTAATGTGGTATACTTCATTTATGTCCCATTTTTAAATTGTTTACGTAGGATGCTATGCTATGTTTGATAGACTTTTATATGCATCCCCTTTCCTAGGTTTAGGATAAACAGAGTATTTGCAGTAAGTAGGGTGTTAGAATACCATAAGTGAGAGTGTTTGGCATTACTAAATACTGCTATAGAGAGTGTTTTGCATTACGAAAGTACTGCGTCTTCACATTGGTTATAAGTAAGTCTTCACATAGGTTGTAAGTAAGTCTTCACATTGTGTATCTTGAGTGTATCAGGAACAAAATAGATTGGTTTCTATATCACCACATTAACTTATTACCTAAACTACAACTATGTGGTGAGATATACAACACTGCATTGCTCTGCTTCACTCGAGCCTGTATACCATTAGTTTCGTAGGTACTGGTATGTCTTGACAGTTTGAATTTAAAATTGTGGCAGATTTACTTGGTTATGGGGGTGAAGTTCTATTCCGCATGCACAATAATGGAGTCTTTGAATTTGGTCCATTAAGGTATGTACAAGGGAATGTTTCTACAATGTGTGGCTTTGTCTGTGATAGACATATCTTTTTCCTAGGTCTGGATGATATGTTTTCACGCATTAGGGGAGAAAAATGGGCTGTGTTCTTTTGTGTGCCTGGTAAATCATTAGAAGAAGGTTTGAAGCTGATTCACACAGACAATGATGTGCATACAATGATTGAGCTAGGTTGTTGTGCCGGTTTTGTAGATTTATTTGTTGCTCACACAAAATAGGTGTTATCTCCCTACTATTTAAACAATATTGATGCAGAGGGTGATGGTGGGGAGGTTGTTGGGTGGGTAGAAGAAGATGCTAGCTTGCGGTGCTCTATTACTTCAACTCCTTTTAGGACTACCACTTCAAAACCTTATAGAGTTGTGGCTGATGTTGATGATTCAAAGCCTGAATTCAGCAAGAAAAAAAAGAGTGTGAAGAGGTCTGCGGATAGAGATGGTGGTTCTATGAAGAAGACAGCAGGTGCAAGTGGTTCAGTGAATGTGGGAGCTACGGGTGCGGGTCTTGTGAGGCAAAGAAGTGTTGTAAAAATCACTAATTGCGTGCTGGCTCTAAGGGCACCAAGATCAATGGGAAACAATGTGGTTTTATTTTGACTAGGTGAGTCTAATGAATTGATTAGCAAAATTTTTGTGGATACATTGCATTGCCTATTATAGTTACCTCATTTCATTGCATATTTTGATTGTGCAGGTATAGTTGCACACCTATCTAGTAAAAGCTTTTGAAGATTGACATATGGGTTTAATCTTTTGGGATTATGTAATGTGTAGAGAACAATATCAGTTTTTAATTTGGTTGTATTTAGTAATGTAATTTGACTAATGTAACTTGAACTATTTTACCTCCCTTTCGAATACACCAAAGGGTGTGTGGCAGCATTGTGATGGGTTCATCTGTTTTTGTACATGCCGACCAAAAGTATGTAACTTGAACAATATTTCAAATGGGATAAATTTTCAGTCAATATTGACTACTATCAATACTCTGTTTTGCGTTTCTGCTATATATGTTTGTCTTTGTTTCTTTGTTTGTGTTTGTTACTTTTGTGTTTGTGTTATATGTTTGTATCTTATAGTTACAATTCATTGTTTGTGATACGAATCGAAGAGTATAAACTATAAACCAAGAAAATTGGGATCAAACGACCCCTTCCATTCATACCCATTCATTTACAACCATAACATAGGGGAAACCACAACCCCTATCTACACCTACAACCTTACGACAAGGGCACCAAAATGAACAAAAGAAACCAAACATGCCCGACCACCTACCACCTACTACCTACCGTCATCATACACAACAAAACAACCCATCCCAGCACCCAGCACCCAACCCCTTCACATGTAAGTTTGCCTCACAGTAAACTCAATCTTGGAAACAATGCTGTCATTTGTTTGCCTCAGCATCCTCATCAACCCCCTCATCGTTCTCATATCAGCTGACTGAATCCTCCTAAGCTTGTTGACATTGGCCCTTGCAGTTCTCGAGCCCCTTATGAGTTGGAGCTCCGCAATCAGGTCCCCCCTAACACCCAACCTATTAGACAGCCTTTGGCACCTACACATCAACTCTTGTGCATGATGAATGTCCTCCTCAACCTCTCGCCGGTAATGGGTTAGCATCATTTCCGATATGACTAACGAGTTGCAAGCAACCATCAGATCAACACAGCGAGACATTTTTCTGGAAATGGAAATGATAATTGTGTGTGTGTGTTTATGCCCGACCACCTACCACCTACTACCTACCGTCATCATACACAACAAAACAACCCATCCCAGCACCCAGCACCCAACCCCTTCACATGTAAGTTTGCCTCACAGCAAACTCAATCTTGGAAACAATGCTGTCATTTGTTTGCCTCAGCATCCTCATCAACCCCCTCATCGTTCTCATATCAGCTGACTGAATCCTCCTAAGCTTGTTGACATTGGCCCTTGCAGTTCTCGAGCCCCTTATGAGTTGGAGCTCCGCAATCAGGTCCCCCCTAACACCCAACCTATTAGACAGCCTTTGGCACCTACACATCAACTCTTGTGCATGATGAATGTCCTCCTCAACCTCTCGCCGGTAATGGGTTAGCATCATTTCCGATATGACTAACGAGTTGCAAGCAACCATCAGATCAACACAGCGAGACATTTTTCTGGAAATGGAAATGATAATTGTTTGATTACGGGTGTGTGTGTGTGTGTGTGTTTCTGCTTGTTTGTGTGTGTGTGAAGGCGTTGACAATTTAATATGAAACCTGAAAATAACTTTGCAAATTAGCCACTGAAGTCTAATCACATTGATACCTAGCACAGAGCTGAAAGTTGGCGGGAGATAAGTATGAACAGTGAAATGACGATACTACCCTCAAATACGTGGCACTTAACGAGAAAATTAACGGAAAAGGGCTCTCTGTGGCGATTTTGCGAAAATCTGGAACGTGGGTGGCTTTTTTGCGCTACTTTTTGTCTCGGTCCCGTTTTTGCAAATTTGTGAAACGTTAAGGACCATTTTTGCAATTTACCCTATTGCTAATAATGGCAACACTGTATATTATAAAGTGATGAATGGTCAAATGAACATTCATGAGTTGGATAATAACTTAGGTCCAGTTTGGTTTATGGGTTTCAAGGGGTATAGAATCATTCAATTACTAAAAGGGTGGTGATATCCACGCCCTTCCTATATTTTTTATCCAAGCCCTCCCTACAATGTATGGTACTTTTGTTTTTTTTTGTTTTTTCCCATTTTTTGTCGTTATGTGTGTTTTTTTTTTTTTTTTTTATTTTGTTTAAATAGAAAGGAGTATATGTATATGTATAATAATGTAATGTATATGTATAATGTTTGGTATATTTGTATTTAATAATGTTTTGTATATGTATAATATTTTGTATAATAGCACGTTAAATATTACCACGTTAAATAACTGCAACAACAACTGTTATTATTAAATTAAACGACAACGTTATACATATTATTTAAAAACAACAACATCTACGACATATGAAGATTATTCATCTCATTTAAAAGATCATGGAGCCGGGCACTTGACTGACAAGCGTGATCCTCAGGATTCCTTGCCATTTCTAACTCCATCTCCAGCGCCTTTATTCTTGCCTTCAACAACTTGTTCTCATTTTTTGTAGCAACGCAGTTGAGCAATGCGTTGAAGAAGAGGGTTGATTAAAGTGCTCTGCTTCAAATTCATCTTTCCACGCGAAGTATCGACACCCATAGTCTTTTGTACCTGGCTGTTACATGTTAAGAAAATAATAAGAAATGTATTTTTAACAAACAAATTATTTACATAACTAAGCAAACGTATGATTATTTACCACTGAAAGAGGACATGCATAAAACAGTCGCCCACGACTACCATCTTGCCAGGATTTCCGTTCTACAATAAATCCTCTATTACATCGGCACCAGAAAGGATTTCTTTGGCTCATCTGACCAAAGAATTTGCATAATAATTTACATCAGTAATCAATAATGTTATTACTAATTTAAACAAAGTAATAATAACTGGTGCAGAACTAACACTCTACAAAAAAACAGACTTTTAAGTTTCAAACAATTAACATTTAAACGATGTTGAATAATAATTTACAACATATGATTCACTATGTTTACAATGGTTTTGTCGGTGTCTCTATTATTTACAACATAAATCAGTAATCATTTACAATGGTTTTGTCGGTGTCTCTATTATTTACAACATAAATCAATGAACCATTAGTCGATGTTGATACAAAGTTTCCCATTCGGCTGCAACTGGCACTCTGAAATGCCTCCATTGTGGGTGGATATAGGGTAGTCGAAAATCTCTGTCGAGCGTCAGTACAATGTAGTGAGCACCCATACGGGCAATCACAATGGGGTCGGTTCCTTGTGATGAGTTTTGGCCTGGTAAAAAGCGGAAAACATGTGTTCCAACCTTGATCGGATATAAATACAACAGGTCGGTGAATGCTTGAAGCGATAGCCAGCCCCGTGAGTGGCATCACCATCCAACGATCGTTAGGTGCAGGTCCATTGAACCAGTCTATTGTATACCAAAGTCGGTCAAAGTCTTGTTGCTGCCACATATCTATGTAACTTTGCCTATGATAATCTAACTCTTGCAATAACATACGTCTGACTTCGTCCCACCTATTTTCGTTTTGAACATGACTGTGGGCAACGCACCGAAACCCACAATTTCCATCACCCTCAACATTATGTATGCTTATTACGAGTGGACGGAAAATAGGTGGAATATGCTTAATAAACGCATTGCTCACACTATCTCCAACATAAAATCTTTGGCATAGAGTATCACCCGTGTAAGAGCTATGTCTTGCAAGTTCTTTCCGCATGTTCGGCACCTTTGTAGATCTTGAATTTGTACTTCTTCGGTGATCTACGATTTGTACTTCATCAAAGTCAGGGACTTCATTCAAGTCAGGGACTTCATTCAAGTCCGGGTCTTGTGTAGCCTTGCCCTTTTTGTCCTTTGCGCTCGGACGTCCACGGGTATTTTTTCGAATAGCTGGTTCACGGGTGTCAACAAATTCAGGTTGGAATATCTCTCTCAACTTCGTTAACATATTTTTCTTGACAAACGACGTTGATTTGCTAAAAATATTCTTGAATTGTTGCACGCGATCGTTAAACGAAGTATCATCATCATCATCATCATCACCAGCTTCACTGGAAGAGCCATCTTCAGGCGGAGGCCTATTGATAACAGGGCACGGAACAGAAAGGGTTCTCCAAAAAATAGAAATTTCATCCAGTGGAATGGGGCGTCCTGAATTCAGTAAAAGCGACTTATGTAAATTACTGATAATAGTGGGGGAAATATGCTTTTGTGGATTGAATGTGATTGTGGATATCTGCTTTTGTGGATTGGGATTGTGTTAACAATCTGTGATATCCAGGCCCTCCCTATTTGGTTATAACCCTTGTGTTTGTGTGGAATCTGCACTTGGACAATGGTTTTAACTTTGTGTTTCACTTTTGCTTATAAGGCGATGACGAATGGTTTCTAAAACCCGAATGGATGGCGAAGTGATATTTTTATCACTTGTGCAACCTTCAAATCCGAGCCTAACTAAAAATCTACTTTTTTTTTCGATAACATTTTCAAATCTGAGCCTAAAAGGCGATGATGAAATCTGTGTTGTGTGGAATCTGCACTTTTAACTTTGTGTTTCACTTTTGGTTTAAACTGTTTCACTTTTGTGATTATGTGGAATCTGCATATGGACAATGGTTTTAACTTTGCTTTGGTGGTACTGGGTTATTATGTTGATGATATGAACAATGGTTGGACAAAACAAAACATAGACAAAAAAATAAAAGTTATTACTTTAACTAAAAAAATAAAATAAAATAAAAAAATAAAAAAAAGGACAAAACTGACAAACAGTAAAAAACACAAAAACTGCACACTGACAAACAGTGGCCTAATGTTCCCACACCCTCCCATAGGGAGGGTTGGGTTAACACATCCCTTACTAAAATCAATATTTGGTTATTTTTTGATTCTTGGCAATGATTCTTAGAAATAACAATAGTGTAAAATGTCATTTCACTCAATTTTGGTAGGATTGGTAAAAAGTGAGAGGCTCACCTTTTTATTGTGTGTACATCTATTTTTTTAACTATTGATTTATGTCATTTAAATTTTATTTTATACTATTTTAGATCTAATAAAAATTTAATAAATTATATATAATAATATATTTTCTCTCTCTTACTTTTTCTTAAACTTTTCTCAAATCTTTCAAACCTTTGTCAAATCCAAATCCAATTCTAAACCCACTTACAAACCAAACGGACCCTTTGATTTCATAATCAATAAAATACAGATGACCATTTTATGGTGTGTTCAACTAAGATAAAACAAAAGTAGTGCGGGCTAACCGGATTAGTCGATTGAGATACTTTAATGTTCATATGAACATTACCTATTATGTTAATCAATGAATGAAAAATAAATAAATATATAGTACAATTTAATAATAATAATAATAATAATAATAATAATAATAATAATAATAATAATAATAATAATAATAATAATAATAAGGGAAATGATTCGCACACTCTTTAAATTTATTGGGACACTCCACTGTATGCAACAGACAGTTGTACATTAAGTGTAAGATGCTTTAACTATTTGTACAATGGAGTGTCCCAATAAGATTTGGGAGTGTGCCAATCACCTCCCTAATAATAATAATAATAATAATAATAATAATAAAGTGACGTTTTAATAATAATAATAATAATAATAATAATAATAATAATAATAATAATAATAATAATAATAATAATAATAATAAGACTTACATGCTTTTACACTCTTACAATTTTGCCTAACATGATGGATCATGTTCATATCAACATTAGAGAATCATAATTCTTACAAAAAAAAATTGATTTTTAAGACTTGCCGATTCACTTATTAAAAAATGAAGATGACTAACCGCGCATAGCGGCGATGGTGTATAGTTTTTAATGCGTTAATTTTTGTGTGCGTGACTTTGGTCGTAAACGACATTTATTTGAAAGCGGTGTAAAAGAAGGGGAAAATTAGCAAAGTAAACGAGACTACAAGAGTGTATAAATTTTGTGGGTAAACTACAAATTTTGTCTCTAAAGTTTCTTATTTTTGCACCCTAACAACTCCCAAACTTAAAGTGCTAAAAATACCTTTAAAGTGGACTTTTTCTAACAAATCATATCATTATCACTAACACTCGTAATTTTCTTTTCCCGTTAGTAATAGTCAAAGGCATACGAAATTACTAATATACCCTCATCTCCTTATGCACTTTTAACAAATATCAAGAACATAAAAGACAAACCCACATTTCCACAATTTTGACACAAAAAAACACACTTAAAAAAATGATAAAGAATACATTATATGGGATCTCTATTTGCTAACTACCTATGGACAGACCCACATGAGAGCCGGGTGCGGCAAGGGCTACCTGATTTTAAGTCACAAAGTGTATTTTTTTTTCTCAAAAAGTGTCGATTTTTAATGCGTGCAACCCCCAATAATAATTTTGCTACTCTATTTCTCTGCGTTGCAACTTGAGTTTAGCACAAAAAAAGTTTATGATGTAAATTTTAGTACTTATCCAAAGTCACCGTAACTACCCATTGAATCTTCACATACCTAAAACAAAATGTTATATACTTATATCTCAATCTCTCACTTCTTATTTCCACTACTACCTTTTCTTTTCATCAAAATTCCATATCAATCATATAACCTTCTTTCACACATTTTTCAAATTGATTTGTTATGTTTTCGAACTAATCTGCTTCAATATCTATGACATGAACCAAGATAGTTTTTCTTCAACAACCTCATTTGTATTTTCCATTAACGATTTGTGACTCAGTTTTTGGTTGAATCTTTCTTGTTGGTGACGGCCATAACAGCCTCAGTTTTCGGCGACCACCACGACTGCGTCGTTATCAAACCATAACCACGCTCGCTGCATCTACAAATCTAAATGTACCCATCATCGTAGACAGTAACAAGGATTTTTATAAACCGTAAAGTTCACCACCATCGCAATCATTTTTATGGATTTTCTTGTAAGAACCTTAGTCACTATGTTTGTGGTAGGAATCAGGATAAAACTTATGTGGCCATGTGTATCATCAAGTGGTTGTGTATCTATTGAATATGTATCATGAGGATTTAATGTTGTCTAGCAGTTGTGGATTGTGTGTATCAAGTGGATAAATAATTTATGGCTTTTAGTTATTGTTCTTTGGCTTGTAGAAAATTTTGATATGTATCAGTTAGTAAATGTTGAAGATTCAAGTCAATATAAGTCAAGCTACTTTGTCATAATACTTGAGGGGCTAGTTTTACTATTTCTCTTAATTCTTTATAACTAAAGTTAGAGTTTGGAGCTATTTGACAAGTCTTGAAGAAGTGAAGGGCTGAAGTGAAACTAGCTACTATATAAGCTCATATTCGGAGCTAGGGTTTCATTATCTCTTTCTATCAACTGTGTGTGGTCTTCATACTCTCTCATTGTTTCCAGTCTTTGTTATTGTCAATATATTATCTTTGATATCTTGCAAGTCTAGTTTATATCTTTAGATTGATCAATCTGTTTTGATTAATAACTCTGAGTGTTGAGTGTTTTGTAGTGAGGTTGATTGGTGTCCTTCTAAAGGAGATCAATCTTTATCTTTTGTAATCGTTTGGTAAGAATCCGTTTGGGGACTTATCTACTTTAGCTATTGATAATAAAATACACCAAGGGGTGGTTGGTTGGGTGTAAGAGTTGATTGTTGTGAGTTCTTTACCATTTTTAAATGGTATCAAGGCGACGGTGATTCGATCTGGTGGTTTTGATCTTTTAGGGTTTTGAAAAAATTTGGGGATTTTTTCAATTGGAGATTTTATTGGTTAATTGAGGTCTTCTTCTTTACGACCGTGTTTGATTTAGTCTGTTCAGGCTAGATCTGGTGATTCTTGTGGGATTCTTGATTAGGGTTTCTTAAAACCCTAATTTGGGAATTTAGGGATTTTATCCCTAGTGATTGGTTGAGGTTGTTGGGCTTGTTCTTGGTTATAATAGCACTAGACTACGTGAATCTAGTGTTGTTGTAGTGGTTCTTCCACTGTGATCTGGTATAGCATTATAAGTTGACTTTTCTTCCTTTAAGATAACACTTACTTAGTTAAGAAGGTGCAAATGGGGTAGTTAACTTCTTGAACTGCCAACTTGATTGGTACGGAAACCTGCTCTGGCTACCCCGAGTCTTCTTAGCTGGTATTCGGTTATTCTTGGGCGTGTGTACCTTCATTTCTGTTTCATAGTTCTTAGTTATAGTCATGTTGAGTCTAGGTCACTGAAGATTAGGATTTTGGGCAGTCTTAGAAGTTGGTTGTTGATTAGTTGTGGTTATTTGTTATTTATTGGTTTATTTGTGTGTTATGTGGTTTATTTGGTTGTTTTGTTTCTTTATTTGTCTGATCTTGTTGTTATTATCGTTGGTGGTTCTAGTAGTGGTGGAAGTGATGCTCCACCTGTGTTGATTAGTAATCTAGATGTTGGCAATCCTTTATACATTCAAAATAATGATAACAGTAATACTGCTTTAATTCCTTTTAAACTTCTTAGGATTGTGAACTATAGAATTTGGCATGGTGCTATGAAATTGGCTTTACAAGCTAGGAACAAATATAGTTTTGTTGATGGTACATGTTTGAAAGAGTTTTTTGTTACTAGTGATGTTCTATCTACCAAATGGGACATGTGTAATGCCATTGTTTTAACTTGGGTTATGAACTTTGTGTCTCAAGATGTTTATATCGGACTAGTGTACTATGAAAATGTTGCTTTTGTTTGGAAAGAAATAAAGGAAACTTATGACAAAGTAGATGGTTTTGTGATATATAATTTGTCACAAAAGATTAACTTTGTGAAATAAGGTGGTAGTTCTGTAGCATATTATTATCATAGACTTAACTCTCTGTGGAGAGAATTTGATGCTTTGATCAAATTCCCTAAATATACATGTGAAGTTAAATGCTCTTGTGATGCTAGTAAGGATTTGAGTTTACATTAGCAATTGATGAAGCTGATGCAGTTTCACATGGGCCTTGATGACTGTTATCAGCCTGTGAGAACAACTCTTTTAACTTGGGACCCTCTCCCTGAGGTCAAATATGCTTAAGCTACTGTTTCTAGAGAGGAGTCCCACAGAGCGATTCCTGAGTCTTCTAGTGTTTCTGAGTCTAAATTAATGTTACTTCTTTTGCTGCTCAGTCTTTAACAATAATAGAAGGGTGTTTAATAATAATAACAATAACACTAGAAGTTCAGGTTCTAATTCTACCAATAGGGGTCCTAATCCTAATCTGAATTGTAAAAACTATGGTAAGATTGGACATACTATTGAAAGATGTTCTGAAATCATTGGTTTTCCACCTAGGTTTGTTAAAAACAATAATCCTGTTAAATAAAATGGTTTTAAACAAAGATAGAATGCTAATGTTGATGTTAAAGATGAAAAACCATCATCTGCTAGTACTTCTTCTGGTTTTACTTCTGAGCAGATGAAGAAACTCTTGTCTTTCATTAGTGATAATTCTTCTGGGAGCATACATGCTACTATGGCAGGTAGGGCTTCATTCTATAATCACAATGTCTGGTTTAATATCAATTTTTCCAGATATTTTTTTTCCAACTCTAGTATGAATGTTGATGCTATTTCTTTGGGTTGGATTATTGTTTCTAGTGCTAATCAGCATCTTACTGTGTTTACTGCTGGTATATTTAATGTTGCTGATATTTCTAGTCTTAAAATTATTGTTGGTCATCCCAATGGTATTTTGGCTACTATAAGTCATATAGGAAACTTAAAACTTACTAATAATGTTGTTTTGTATGATGTTTTGGTTGTGCCTGGTTACTGTGTTAGTCTTTTATTTTTTAATAAGTTGATACGAGATAGTAAAATGTTTGTTGGTTTTGATTGGATAAACGTTATATCCAGGACTTGAAAATGAAGATAATCTTGGGGACTGGTAGTCAGTGTGATGGCCTTTATCTGTTTGATATGCAACCTATCAATTCTTTGAGTAAAATTAATCTTGTTATGTCTTATAATGTATCTAAAGCTGTGTGACATAATAGACTGGGTCATCCTACTGATCCAGTCTTATCTATGCTTCAAACTGATTTTGGTATTACCAAGAATTCTTCTGTTCCTGTTTGTGAGGTCTGTCATAGGGCTAAGTAAACAAGGGAACCATTTCCCTTGTCTGATCATAAGTCTATGAGTTTAGGTGAACTTGTTCACCTTGACTTATGACGTCCATACAGAGTTACTAGCAGAGAAGGATATAGATACTTCTTAAGTATTGTTAATGATTATTCTAGGGCTGTATAGGTTTACTTAGTTAAGACTAAGGATGAAGTGTTTGGTGTGTTTGCTTCTTTTATAAACATGATTCTTAATTAGTTTAATGTAAAAATTAAAACTGTTAGATCAGATAATGGAACTGAATTATAAATAATAAAATGAGTAAATTGTTTTCTGATCTTGATATAATACATCAAACATCTTATGCTCATACCCCTCAGCAAAATGGGATTGCTTAGAGGAAACATAGACACCTGCTTAATGTGGCCAGGAGTCTTATATTTTAGGGGGGTATTCCTTTGAAGTTCTGGTCTGATTGCGATCTAACTGCTACCTATCTTATAAATAGGCTGCCATCATCTGTGTTAAAAGGAAAGTGTCCCTTTTAGTTGGTTCATAATAGGAAACCTAGTGTTTCCCATTTGAGGTCATTTGGTTGTCTGTATTTTGTTACTATTTTAAACAATCATGATAGAATGTCTTTTAGGTCTGAAAATTTTATTTTGATTGGTTATTCATCTGTTAAAAAGGCTTACAAACTCTTAAGCTTGGATACTAGAAATGTGTTTTTTGCAAGGGATGTTAAGTTTTAGGAAAATGTTTTTCGTTTAAAAATGAAAACCTGTGACACTGGAGATGCTCAAAAGGTAAGTGAAGCAGATTACTTGAATTTTTTTTCATAATCTGTGGTCTCAAAGTCCCAATAATGAAGGGAGAGATTCACCAGTTGAGGATGGCAGTGAGTCACCTTCTAGAGATGCAGCAGGTACTACTACAGATACTGAATATATACATCATGAAGGTTGGCAATCTGCAACCTATTTTGGTGATCAAAAATGGTCTGAGGGCAATGCGTTACATAATGAAAATGTTCCAACTTAGTATGTAGATGTTAATGATGATGTGCAGACACCTGCATTAAGAAGTACTAGTAGAGAGTCTAGGTTTCCTGTTAGATTCAATGATTATGTGTTAAATGTTAAAGTCAGATATGGTATTGAGAAGTATGTGAGTAATGGTAAATTGAGTATGTCTAATAAATGTTTTGCTTCAATATTAAATAAGTCTGTTGAACCCACTAGCTATGAAGAAGATGTTAAAGATCCTAACTGGTCTGAGGCTATGAACAATGAGATAGAAGCTTTAAAAAGAAACAATACTTGGACTGAATGTGTTTTGCCTGCTGGTAGACATGCTATAGGATATAAGTGGATCTAGAAAATTAAGTATAAGTCTATTGGTGATATTGATATATATAAGGTCAGGCTGGTTGCTAAAGGTTTTAATAACAAAGAAGGCTTTGATTATGATGAAACTGTTAGTCCAGTGGTTAAAATGGTTAGTGTCAAATGCTTAATTAGCATTGCTGTTAATACGGATTGGCCTTTATATCAGTTAGATGTTAATAATATTTTTCTGTATGGTAATTTGGAAGAAGGTGTGTATATGGTTTTACCTAAAGGTTTTAATGGTGGTGATAATACCAAAGTGTGCAAACTTAATAAGTCACTTTATGGAGTTAAGCAAGCCCTAAGACAGTGCCTTGGTTGAGCATAGCTTTGTCCAAAGTAAGTTTGACTATTCGTTGTACATTAAACAAACGGGCTCAGTGTTTGTTGTTCTACTTATTTATGTTGATGATATTGTTATTACTGGAAATAATGAAATCGAGATTAATAGTTTTAAGCAGTTTTTAAGTTCCAAGTTTATGATAAAGGACTTGGGTGAATTGAAGTATTTTCTTGGTATTGAAGTTTTAAGGAATAGTAAAGGTATCTGTATGTCTCAAAGAAAGTATTGTTTGGAATTGTTATGTGAGTATGGTTTGCTTGTAGCTAAACCTGTTGACACTCCTTTACAAGAAAATACCATTTTGAGTTGTTGTGAAACTGATAAAGATAATTTTTTTGAGAAATATAACTAATTATTAGAAACTAGTGGGGAAATTTATTTACTTAACATATGCATAGCCCATTACAGTCTCATCAAAAAGTTGCTTTAAGGGTGTTGAAATATTTGAAAGGATCACCTGGTTATGGTCTGCAATTTAATAAAGTTTCTAATCTTAAGTTGAGAGCTTATGTTGATGCAGATTGGGCTAAATGTCCTAAAACTAGGAAGTCTGTGAATGGTTTTTGTGTATTCTTGGGTGATTCTCTTATTTCTTGGAAAAATAAGAAACAAAGTACTTTATCCAAGAGTTTAGCTAAGGCTAAGTACAGAAGCCTTGCTTATGCTACTTGTGAGGTTATTTGGTTCGGAAGCTTGTTGCACTGTCTTGGTTAAAAGATTTGTTTCTTGTGGATATTTTTTGTGATAACAGTGTTTCAATTCAAATTGACACTAATCCTATGTTTTATGAAAAAACTAAACATTTTGAACTTGATGTTCATTGGGTCAGAGAAAAAGTGGCAGCTGGTGTGATTAAAACTGTTAAGATACATACTAATTTGCAGGTTGCAGACATTTTTACAAAGTGCCTTGGGAAAATTTAACATAATCTGTTTTGTAAAGGCGTCTTGGTATGTTTGATATGTTTGCAGGTGTTAAAAGAAGTGATAAAGATGTTGTGCAAGCTGAAGGAGAAAGTGCAGATGTAAAGACTAATGATTGATTAGCTTGAGGAGGGGTGTTGAAGATTCAAGTCAATATAAGTCAAGCTGCTTTGTCTTAATACTTAGGGACTAGTTTTGCTATTTCTCTTAAGTATTTATAACTAAAGTTGGAGTTTGGAGCTATTTGACAAGTCTTGAAGAAGTGAAGGGCTGAAGTGAAACTGTCTACTATATAAGCTCATATTCGAAGCTAGGGTTTCATTATCTCTTTCTATCGACTGTGTGCAGTCTTCATATTCTCTCATTGTTTCCAGTCTTTGTTATTATCAAGATATTATCTCTGATATCTTGTGAGTCTAGTCTGTATCTTTATATTGATCAATCTTTTTAATCAATAACTGTGAGTGTTGAGTATTTTGTAGTGAGGTTGATTTGTGTCTTTCTGAAGGGTATCAATATTTGTATCTTGTAATCGTTTGGTAAGAATCTGTGTGGGGAGTTATCTACTTTAGCTATTGATAATAAAATACACCAAGGGGTGGTTGGTTGGGTGTAAGAGTTGATTGTTGCGAGTTCTTTACTATTTTTACAGTGGATGATACATGTTTATACAATCCTGCTAAGGCTTCAAGTTTTGAACGGTTATCCATGACGGTTTTCCTATCGAGATCGAGTTGTGGTTGGTTCTTTTGTTTAGTGTGATTTGGGAGTGTACACTTGAAAATTCTAGAAAACCTGAGTTTGTTTTTGATATTTTTGATATTTATTGAAATTAATTGGAAATTCAATGAAAAAGTTAAAGTGAGGAAGAAGAGGAGGGATATTAGGGTCACGTTTAGTTGGAAAACATTTTCTTTCATTTCCTATTTCTTGTTTTATAAAAAAATGGAGGGGAGTTTTATCTCCACAAAACAATTGAAAACTTAGAAAATACGTTTAGTTAGATAGACATGTGTTTGTGTTTTCCATTTTGCAAAACTGGAAAATATGTTCAAGTAGTGTTGTTTTCTATCTCCATTCTCTATTCACATTTATAATATTATAAAGGCATATTTGAAACATAAAAACAAATATTATAAACTCACCAACTAAATCTTCAAACGACACTAAATTCAAGATAAAAATAATAAATTCGACATAAAGTAAAAATGTACAAAACGTAAAATTTAACACAGCTAAAAAGGTTTAATACGATAAAAATAAAAAGTTAAAAATGTACAATTTAACATCATCTAACATGAAAAAAATCAAATGACTACAATTCAACATAAAAACAATAAATCCGTCTCTTAACAAACACACCCATGACCATATCTATTTTAAGATCACAGTCGAGCACCTCGATTAGCACGACGACTCGTATATTTTTCCCACAAGTCATTTGAAATTGTATTTCTCACTTCAACCACCTCATCGTGATTGCTCATGTCTAATGGGATTTTTTTCAACTATGTTGGAACCTTCTTTCGAAACATCGTGATAATCTTCACCATATAAATTGAAGAGTCTGTCAGCCCTATCTTCCATTTGAGTGTAATTATGTAGTGCACAACAAGCATGGGGAATCAAAATTTGACGTCTTAATGGATAATTTGGTATATCTTTCAAAATGTGAAATCTCTCTTTAAGTACACTAAAAGCTCGTTCAATGACGTTCCCAACCGATGAGTGCATAAAGGTGAACAACTCATTTTTTCCTCTAACTCCTCCACGACCCTGCCAATCAGAACGATTATACCGTTCACCCTGATACGGAGCCAAGAACCCCTTCAGATTTGGGTACCCACTATCAACAACATAGTAATAATCTGAACAAATTCATTGAAAAAAACAAGAAAAAAGGTTATTATTAAAAAGAGGGTGATATAGTATTACTTATAGTAATAAACTGAAAGCAAAATGATGTTTATAAGTTGCACCAAGAGGGTGATATGGTATTACTTATATTTCTATTTATTTTAGCAGATAAGCAGCTTAAATTCTAACAATTCTAGCACCAGGGTTGAGTTCAAATTCTAATAAGTTAAAGTAAAAGAAACCTCTCATACTATTTTCAAACTTTGGACCATGATAGTTTATCCACAATATCAAACCGCAATCAGGGTTGTTTGGGATTACTATTGTAATAGCATATGCAGCTTATAAGGAGATGACCAGCTTAAGTACTCAAATGTTTCAATAGATAAGAGGAACTGAAGTATATGCGTGTGTAAGTAATTACTTAAATGATTCTACAGAAATTGAAGCATGATAGAAACAACATAAACGGACCTTAACTACTCAACTAATCCAATAGATAACGAAAAATAAAGTGTGTGCTTGTGTTATTACTGAATCAGCTTAATAGATAACAAAAACCGATGTACGTGTGTGTATGTCAGTTCTATCCAATAACCTTCCGCAACTGCAACAACAACAGATATATAGACGGATAGACCTAAATTACTCAATTGATCTAATAGATAACAGGTTTAAACATGTATGTGTGTACTTTAAGATGGCGCATTACCCAATAACCTCAACTGAACTTGACCCAACACCAAGGCGTTTGCTTGATCACATTTAACCCCAAATCATTCACCACCAGACACCATTGTAACCCAACACCAAGGCATTTGACCTGATCACATTAACCCCACAACCTTTCACCACCAGACATCATTGTGATTCAATACCAAGGCATTTGACCTGATCACATTAACCCACAACCTTCACACTCAAGCATCAAAGGGCTGATCAATGAAGCTCAACTAACGAATATGGCGTCGAAAGCAGGGTTGTGATAAAGTGGGAACTGAGAACAGCAAAGGGCTACAAAGGCTGAGTCAATAATGGTAGCTTTCATGAGCTCCTTAAACTAGACAACGAATCCGATGGGTTGTTAAGGTTGAAACAAATAGTATGGGTTTTGCAACATCAGGGAAGTGTAAATGCGAAATTAAAAAACTACTACAGATAGTATAGTTTTTCAGGTAGGGAATAACACATTTAGAGACAAACTGAGTGCACCACTGGTCTTTGAGTAAGGTGTGCATAAGGCTGGAATACTAGTTGCCATATATGCTGATACAAGATAACAACCACCACTCTTTCAACCTGATAACTCGCAACAAAATCCTAAACCAAAACCGTTTCCATTTTAGTTAAATCTTTAGCTTAATGTGATTGACCATTAGAGATAGAGCATAACCCAAGTGGTGCTTTAAGATAGACATAAAAAGCTCAAATAAGCACTTAATTAACTCAAATAAGCACTAAAAATCTGAAAAACACTCAATAAAACCTATAACCAGCCCTCAAATAGCTCAAATAAACACTCAAAAAAGCTTTAAAATGCATATAGACTACACCTAAAATAACTCGAATAAGCACTAAAAAGCTTAACACAACACTCAAATCAGCCTTAAATAACCAAAAAGAATACCAGTATAACAGTTTTACTAAACCGAATAAGCATCAACAATCAAAATCGGTTAGAGGTTTGAAAATAACATTTGGTGACGATGAGTGACTACCGGCGACGGCTGGAACAACAATGGTGATGGCCGGCGACGGCTGGAGCGACGCCGACGAGGGTGGCGAGCAAAATTTGCCCATTTAGGCCAATTGGTGTTGGTGCCACATCACTTTACCACCTCTTCACAACTAACTTCCTCCTCACTCACAACTAACCTCAACTTACTCATTTGGGACCCACCACTTACAACTTTATTTTTTTTATTCATTTCATTAAATAAACTAAATTCATTTCATTAATAGTTAAAATAAAATACAATACAATAAATATTACACACAACTAAAAATAACGTAATGAAAAAAATACGATACGAAAAAATACACCAAATTATAACGAAACTAATTATTCACATTATGTTGTTGGATTTGTTCCCATTGATGTCGTTGCCAAACATGCTTGATGAGACATCATTGAAGCTTTTTGTGTATGGCTTTATCGTGTAGTTCTTTTCTTTTCCTTCTTTGCACTGCACAACGTTCAACCCATGTCTTTTGCATATTTGGTGTAGGAGGAATATACATTTCGGCAACTTCGGATATCACATATTTTTGATCTTTCAAGATCATGTTATGCATTATGATGCACGAGTAAATGATTCTCTGTAACTTGCCGACAGTAAATGCACGTGCCGGTTGGGCAATAATACGCAACGTCCTTGGAGGACACCAAAAGCTCTTTCGATATCTTTTCGAGCACTTTCTTGTTTCGCTTTCCATGCGGCGTTTTTTGGGTTGCTTGCAACCGTAAAGAATTTCGCAAAAAGCTGCCCACTCTGGGTAAATTCCGTCAGCTAGATAATACCCATGTTTAAATTTTCTTCCGTATACTTCAAACAGAACCACATCGCCGACATCATCAATCAGTTCGTCAAATAACGAAGAATTATACAAAAGGGTAAGATCGTTATTCGCACCTGCCACACCAAAAAATGCATGCCAAATCCACAAATCATACGACACAACAGCTTCAAGCATTATAGTCAGATACTTTTTATTACCTCTGTGAAATTGCCCTTGCCCTTCTTTCGGGCAATTCTTCCATTCCCAGTGCATACAATCGATGCTTCCCAACATTTCCAGTATCTTATGCACCATGTTATGTGCGTGGTATAATTTTCGAATGTCATCCTCGTTTGGTTTTCGTAAAAACTCCTTCCAAAACAACTGGATTATGCACATAGTAAAAAAATCGAGACAATCGCGTGTACAGTGTTCACCTATTTGTAAAATACTCATCTAATGCAGCAGCATGAATCCCGTAAGCTAATTGGCATAGTGCACATGTGCATTTCATAATCACACTAAAACTCATTACACTCCGAGCATCAGGTCGTTGTCTAAAGAAATCAAAATGCGAGGGAAGAGGATGATGAGTTTCAATATACGTTTCAATACCTTGGACTATTTCTAAGAATAGTTTACGACTCATACGAAAAAAACGGCGAAAGTTTTCTTCCGTATATCTTGGTTGGTCACCAAAATAGTCGCCCAGTAGATGTGTTTCAACAACATCACGTTAACGGGGATGTATCTACGGCGTTGTGAAGGACCGGCTTCTTGGTTTTGCAATGATTGCTCGTACTCAAATTCTTGAAGAATCATGTCTAGCTCCATTATCTCCTCAAAGTCGCTAACACTTGAATAAGATGATTCGCTCATGTTTCTTGCTTATTATATGTGTAAGTGTTTGAAATATATGTTGTGTAGTGAGAAAATTGTGTGTAAATGATTTGGTATTTATAGAATTTGATAAGGCTTTTAAAAACAAAAAAGAAAAAAAAAAAAAAAAAAAAGAAAGAAAAAAAAGGCCGTTTGTTTTAAACGGAAAAATAAACGTTTGAAAATAAATATTGCAACGTTGAAGTTCACTTTATGTCAGAAACTATGCTCATCGTCTGCACGAGGAGCTGCCCACTGGCAAGCTTCAACAAGCCACTCCCAGTGTGGTGAAGATTAGTGGCGAGGCAAATTTGGTTGCCACGTATAAGTGGCGAGAGTCTACAACGAGCCATACCTTCTGCTCTTAGAGTAGGAAATAGAAACTTTGTGTTTTGGAAAACATCTTGTTGGAAAACGATAATTTGAATGCGATCTCTGTTTTTCTTGTTTTCTACAAAACATTTTGTGAAAAATAAGGGTGTTTTCCTCCAACTAAACGCACCCTAGTTATTTTCAGGCTTTTGACCATGACTAACGAAAAGATAAATAATGAGTATTAGTGAAAGTGACACGATTTGTTATAAAACGTTCACTTTATGGATATTTTTAGCATTTTAAGTTTGTGAGTAGCTAAGGTGCAAAAATAAAAAAACTTTAAGAACAAAATTTGATGTTTACCCTTATTTTTCAATTTTAAATGTTTATAAACCTAAATAAATATATTGTCACCCATTTATTGAGGGGTGTTTCTTTCCTATTTAATAAGTGGACTCAAATCTTATTTCTTTTTGTTAGAAGATCCACAAAAACTTATCATTCTTCAAATTAGTTTAGTAAACGGCCCTTACTACACGAGTGATATTGACATGTTTTTTTTACCTGAATTTGAAGGGTTGGCCTGATTAATTTTGATCGGTGGCCATCACTACTACAAAAATGGACATAGAGCCCGGTTGAAAGTGTTGATAGAGCCCGGTTTTTCATGAGGGCACAAAGGGGGAGGGACTCTATGAGGAATTGGCATAGAGCCCGTTTTTAAAAACGGGCTTTATGATGTGTAATAGAGCCCGGTTTGTTGGGTAAAAACGGGCTGTAGACAGGAAGAATAATTAATTAATTGATGTTAAAAAAGGAATTACCTGATAGAGGAGAAGGAGACCAAGGTTTGCATCTAAAAGCTTGAATAATCTCGCCCATTTGAATAGAAAGGTGAAAAAACTTGAATAATCCCGCCCATTTGAATAGAAGGGTGACAAAACTTGAATAATCCCGCCCACAGGAATAGAGAACATGGCTTTATGAAAAACTGATAATAGAACCCGGTTTATTAATAAGGAATCGGGCTTTATTAGTGAAAAAAATTCCGGAGGTCCACATAGAGCCCGTTTTTCAGTAAAATTGGGCTTTTATTGGGGGGGGGGGGGGGGGGGGGGGCTCTATTACACTTTTTGTAGTAGTGCATTTTGTTCACTACTTAAACAGGTTCAGCTTTATTAAGGGTTTGTATCAGTTTTGCTGTGTCGATAATTACCGCCCTTAAATTCAAGTTACTAACAATAATTAAACTAAGCTTTTTACCACATCCGCATAACCTGATTTGTTATGCAAAGTTTTCTTTTTACTGGAGTGTTTAACTGGAAAACATATTTTCTGTTTATTGATTTCTGGATAGTTGTTAACTTTTACACAGGTCTTGCATCTCCACAGGATTGATTATATCAAACAACATCATGTGTACATCAAACAAGAATCAATAACAGAAAAGGAATAGGTTGAACCTTTTTATAACTGATATATAAAACTGAATGGGTTACATTTGATTTATAGACTCCTACCTATATATCCTTATCGAAACGTTGCTTCACAAGAGACACACCGTTTCCTTCTAAACGTTATATCTATTCTAAACGTTGACCCAGCCCAATACCGGTTTACAACTTCTAATCTTTACATAATACATACTTTACTTTCTAAATATTTACACCAAGACCCTAACTTTTGCTTCTATAACATTATGGTCCAACACTCACCCCCTAATGTTATAGACGCAAATCGAGGCTTCTTTACTTGACTTCATTCGCCATGCTTTCTTCCTTTCTCTCTTTCTTTCTGCTTTGACGTGCTTTAGCCTTTCGTCTTGCTTTCTTTCTTCTTATCTTTCTTTCTTTCTGGTACGTGCTTACTTACGTACCTTTTCTTTCAAGCGTGCTTACTTACACGTTCTTTAAACAAGCGTGCTTACTTACGCTGTTTTCTTACTGGCGTGCTTACTTACGCCTTCGTTCTTATAAGCGTGCTTACTTACGCTTATTCGAGTGCTTACTTACACGTTTCTTTCTTTCAAATGAACGTTCTTCTTTCTATGATGATGATTTGTTGTGTATCTTCCTTCTTGATTAATTGCAGACCTATACACGTACTTCCTTCCTTGATTGGTAATCAATCAATCCAAACCTTTGTTGTCCTTAAATAATCAAACTTTCTGCCTTTCTTTCTGATTTTGAAACTCTTGAACAGCAGCCTGAATAGGCCAAATTGCAATTTCGAACAGCCTTTTTGGTCCCTATTCTTTCTTCCTCTTTGCTGCTTTCTATTAAAAAACAACAACAATTCCTTTCTGTTTGGTTTTTTCGAACAGCAATTTAATATGTCGCTTCCTATAAACTTTCAAAATCACAGCAGCCCCTTCAATCGGTTCTTCTTCGATTGATGCCTTCTTGATTTGGGTAACCACAATTGGTGGTTTTGTCTTCTCCTGGTCAGACTTTGCCTTCTTACTTCTCCAATGAATGAAACGGGCAATCCTTCTTTCTTCTTTCCTTCTTACTTGATTGATTCTTGCTCTTCAATCGATCATCACTTGCACTCGTTCTTTCCCTGGATCGATTGAACTCTTGCTCTGATGCCAATGTTACACAGGTCTTGCATCTCCACAGGATTGATTATATCAAACAACATCATGTGTACATCAAACAAGAATCAATAACAGAAAAGGAATGGGTTAAACCCTTTTATAACTGATATATAAAACTGAATGGGTTACATTTGATTTACAGACTCCTACCTATTTATACTAATCGAAACGTTGCTTCACAAGAGACACACCGTTTCCTTCTAAACGTTATATCTATTCTAAACGTTGTAACCTAACTTTTAACCGTTCTTTTCTTGGACCCAGCCCAATACCGGTTTACAACTTCTAATCTTTACATATTACATACTTTACTTTCTAAATATTTACACCAAGACCCTAACTTTTGCTTCTATAACATTATGGTCCAACATTAACAACTCACAGTATGCTTAACTTTTTCCAGGGAGGTAGGTATCAAATTTGTAAGGTTTCATGTTCATAAAATACATCATTTAGTGCATTTAGCCTAAGTCGATCTCATCGGATAAAATTTGTATCTCCATCACTTAACATTGATCACCAAAAATTTTACATTTGTGTGACATTATCATGTACACATGCATCACTCAAAGTATACACAAAACCACTTTATTCATGGTGCCTGATTAATTTCTATTTATTTTTATTAAATTTCTATATAAATGCTTAGTTTCTAGATCCGAAAATGAAACCCTATCTAGCTTCTAGGTGATTGCATCTCGTAAACTCAAATTCTTCATGTTCACTAGCTTTGGTAGTTTCACTAACTAGTCCGGCCTCTTGTTTCTTCACTCGTCTTAACCGATCTTCCTAGTTATGCTTGGAACAAACGGCTTCCACTAATAACCTCTTCAAGACATTAGGACATGGGCCTGTTGCAAAATACTCGTTCGAAGCCATCACCTCACAATTCTGGCGGCCAACGCATGTCTAAGGAAAAAGAAAATCATTAGAGAATATAATGTATTAACCTTGTTTATTATTGGTTCGGGTAAAAACAAAAATGGGTAGAAAAAAAACAACACAAACCTTTTCTATGAGCTCGACAGAGTTTGGTGCATGACAAGTGCCCTGTCGGAAACTTCCACAACCTCCAAAGGGAGTCCCGAAGCTTGCAAACTTAATTGCTGATATGGACTGGCCATGCCCACAATGCAGTCGAATCTTACTTTCGTGAAGCTTAGTCGTATCAACAGCGCTCTCGGTTTGCCAGTTGTCGATCATTGGGTGGTGCTCAAATGTAGAAGCACAAACATGGGCTCGCCTTCTTTTCACTAAAGATATCCTCGCAATATTCCCACCAACTTCTTCAAATAGCACCAATAGGTTTTTCTTCTGCTTTAGCCATGATCGGGGAACATGATACCTGACAAAAAATCGCAGTTATATCTTAGTAGATGGTAAAAACGGGTTGGTTTTTAGTATTGGTCAAACCTGGCTAGGTTAACGCAAAAACACTTTCCATCTCTATATTTTCTCTACGAATAATACATGTGTAAGTTTTTTATGATTAGAAAACAATGGAAAAACTAATACCAACTTTAGAATAAAACTTATTTGTGACGCCGTGTGCGTTAATAAAAAGAGCTTCTACAACTGTTAATCTGTTCGCCGCGTTCTAAGAAAATACTATTTGACCCGTTGAGATAAAATGAACAACAGTATGCGAGGAGAATTTTTTCAATATGTACCATCGTTGGGTTGGTGCGCCACAACCCGTGTGACATTTCCCGGGTCGGAAAGCTCCCGGATACTTGCAAATACCGCACGTTCCATTTGCATGCTTAGTCCAATATCTTCCTATGCTTTGACCATTGATCCATACTTGACCCCTGACCATATGCTTCAAATCCAAAGCAAGCGGCTCATTGCCGGCGGGTGCATCAAAGTAAGCCTTGTACCATTTCAATGGCTGTTGAACATGGTTGACTAATGAAACTTGACTCCACTCAACAGAGGAGATGCCATTTGGCGATATCAAATTCTTTGTCTCCCCATTCAGTCCGACCTGTTATAAAGACACATGTCTATCAATTCCATAGCTTGTAGCAGCATGTATGGTTTTATGGTCAACTATTGACTCACCTTGTAACTCCATTGAGCCCTTGATAAGTCAACTCTTCCATGGTCAAGTCCATCCAGAGTAACAGGTCCTAGGATTCCTGTTTTCCTTGACTCAAAATGAGTTCCTACATTCTTCAATAAAAAAACAATAATTTGAATGCATTAGCAAGAAAGTGTTAAAGAGGAGTGTTTGACTTTTTGGGTCAAAGCAAATATAACTCAACTTCGAAAGTGATTAAAATCTTCAAATGTAAATACCAAAAAACTAAAAGAAACTTGTAGAGCTAATATGTTAACAATATCTATATGAATGTAAAAGTCAAAATTGGTGCTAGATTTTAGAGAAGTAACAACATACTGGTAGTCCGGCAGACATACTAAGAAGAGCAATTTTATTTGTTCCGGCACGGAGATAAACTGGTGTAGTATGTGTAAATCTAGTGTCCTCCCGTGAGCCATAGACCGACCCTGAAACACATTGAATTCAATGTTGGGTTTTAACCATAATACGTGTAGTGACAGTTGGATAGATGTGTTTAAGCAATCAAACTACCTGAATGCCTTCCATTGACAAAGACATGAACTCCATGCCCTTCAGACTTGATGGTAAGAGTGGGTTTTCGTCCTCCATGAAGAAATTTCTCCGAGGGATTAATGTTTATGCTGATTTAAGCAAGGCAAGAAAGTTGATTTAAGATGTAGAGATTGAACAGAAAAATTATTCCAAGGGGGTGCCGTGATGTCCATCTTTAAAGCGATTATGTGATATTGAATAAACATAATTGGATTATTAGTTGTTTTAAAGTGCGATGATGTTTATAGTGTTTGGATGTACCTCTATTTTTTAAAACTGTATTAAACATTTAAATGTTTGATAAGTTTGGCTATTGTTAGAGGGGAAAACTTCACCAAAGTCTGACAAACCTTTCACCAACTTGTCATGGTCTACTATTTTACCGCCGGTGTAAGAAACTTTTATTCTCTAACCATTGAATGTATGTTCTATTCTATACCACGTAGAATATTGGCGTGGCATGCCACCACGTCTTAAAAAGATGTGTCAAGTCACCATTCTACGTGCTATAGAAGGTCACCTACGCACATTGGAAATGCAACAACAGTTTGTTGCATCAAAATGTGATAGAGTACATTACATATAATGACACTTTGGCTCAAGTTTGTTACATTTGGTTGTAATTAACCCACTAGTAATATATAGAATGAATAGCAATGCTTTGTGAAACTGAACTAAAAAGCTTATGGACTTACCTAGTCGAGTACCATAAGTAATCACTTGTATCTCTAGTGATACTTAACTGCTCCAAAAGTCCAAATGAAGTGAGAGCTGGGGCGTCTGCTGATGTAGAAATATCTTCATGGTAACTTTCCCATGACTGTATAATAGTCCCCGTTGGCAACATTTGCATCCGTGAAGTTTGAGTTACAACCTAAAAAAACATGACATTATCAAAATAAGTTTACATTATATTTAACATTCTTTTCTCTTTGTTTGTGAAAAATTCAACTACCTTTGCTGTATTAAACACAACATTTTTGCAGTCGGGGAGGATACTAATAGACCAAGGTGGCAATTTATAATGTCGGTTGTTGAACACCACTCTTACAGCTGATTTCGTCTCAAAATTCGAGAGAAAAGCTGCACATTTTCCATTTCCTTCGTATACGTATGCCTAAATGTGCGAAAAAATTGTTAAGCCAAGAATTTGATAAAACTAGAATAAATGTTCAACTGGTTTTGAAAAGCTAACATTTTGTCTTTGGCCTAGGGACGTATATTTAGCATCCGAAGAAAAAAAAGCCGGTTCACATAGCTTAATAGCCTTATGAAGCTCCTTCAAGTGGCCATATTTAGGTTCTCTGAGCATACCTGCAAATCGTATATTTAGCATCCGAAGAAAAAAAAACAGCCAAAGGGATGTTATTTTAGTCATTTTTTATAAGGACCGTCTTTCTAAATACTCATATGTTTTAAGTGACTGTTATAAACATTTAATCAAAGAAGGATCCGAGTATCTATTAAGTTTAAACACTGGGTCCTCATTTGATCAAAAACTTATTACATAGCCCTTTAACATTGAATTTGGAAGTACATTCCCTAAAATAGAAAGTTACTAGAAGTTTGTTACTTCTACATACATTATATTGTACTCCGTATTATTTAGTTTTCTCACCATATTCATCGATAGGAGCATCGTAATCATAGCTTGTGGTGATAAAAGGTCCTCCACTTGTTCGTCCAAAGTTGGTTCCGCCATGGTACTGCCACAAACCCAAGATGGTAACTTTTACGGCGTTGAATCATGCATTCAAATTTTTAAGCAATGAATATCGTTGTCAAAATTTAACTAACCATGTAATAATTAAAAAAAGAGCCGCCTTTCTGTACAAAACGAGCTACAGCAAATGCTAAATCAGGAACTGGTCGTTGTTCAATTGGTGCACCAAATTCCGTAAACCTTAAATCATAAGGAAATTTTAGACTTTCCATTATATGATAATATTTACAAGAACCTCAATGTTAAAATTGTAGGGGAATAAATATAAATTTACCAGCCACTCCAAGCTTCGGTCCACATAGTGGGCTTGTTTGGTTTGTTAGGAGTAAAAGTGTCGCAATAGAAACCGTTGCATGTGTTTATCTGTTAGAATTGAAAATTTTGTTGTACATTAGACGCATTCGTAGTATATGCAGCCGCCAGCCGTGAAGGGTAATCATTAGAAGTATGAAGGAAGACTATAGAGAAAAAACGAGGTTCAGAAATATACCACGGGGTCGGGTGCATCTTCCTCCTTGCACATTGACCATGGGACTCCGGTGTTGAGTTCAACTGCCATTTTTGCTGCCCAATTTACATATGCTTTTCCAGCTGGTCCGAGTGACCTCCGTCGTGCACCATACTCTTTTTCAATCTATTTCAAATTAATCGAGAACTTTTATAATTTAATGTGGCAAAATGGACAGGGCAAAATAGGTTTGAGTTAGAATGTGTAACTTTTTGTGCGGGTTGAAACAGCCGGGTTCAGCCCGGGCACTTTTTGCCTGGATGTTTTTAGTTTTCTTATGAACGTAAAGTATGTTAGGCATGATTACATAATATATATCAATACGATACTCATCTTATCTATTGGATTAAATGATTTAAGAGGTCATATGCAATAAAAAAACTTTTGAGTGACTTTTGACCCATTTAAACCGTTTACCGATTTGACCCGTTTTCTTTAGAGCTACACTCATTAATTCTACACATTTTGAACCATTAGAGATAAAATCATAATGTAAACAGACGCATTCAAAATTAAATCTGTCTGAAAACGATATGCATAGTTTGACTTTCTGGTTAAACGTACTTCCTCCGCTCATGAAACATTTATTTAGCATAAATCTTGTCACATTTTTTTTTAAACTTGGTATATATCACCTTTACAAAAACATAAGTTCTTTTGATATAATTTGTGGGCTATTTAATATATTTAAAGATGTAAACAAAGTTTATAAACTGTAGTCCAATCAAACGATGCATTTTTTTGCCTTCTTGTGTGTGCAACTAAACTGTAGTCCAAGTAAACAAATTTTATAGTTTGCTGGCTTTTTTTATATATATTTGAGATCAATGATATGGCTAAGAACCTGTGAGAGGATGATTGGACCACCCTGTGATTCAAACAATTTTTCTGCCTTCAACATCTCAACTATTTTTGTTGTAAATCCCTGCATAGCAGCCTACGATGACATCAAATAAGCCACAAACCCAGGGTTATATTAGTCTTTCAACAATACCTATATACTATATTAAAATAGATGAAAGGAATTAAAAACCTTAAATGGTTCATTATCTGTTCTGAAGCTCATACCAGAAACATACTTTAACCATACAGGAAAGCCCCTAAATCAAATAGAAATAGTCAAAGTCAACAAAAGTTCAGAACTGTAAAAAGTCAAGCATCAAAAAACTCTAAAACAAAAGGTAGTAAGCAAGAAAAGAACAGCTTGGATCTAAGAAAAGTTTAATATCGTGAGAGTTAAATTTACCCAAAGTTCCATTCCGCGCAAACATAAGGTCCTATTCGTAAATTGACATATAGTCCATGCCTTGCCACTGTCTTCACAAACCTCACAAGATCATATCTTCCACTGAAATCATACTGAAATAACAAGAAAAAAAGCATTTCGCAAAAACATTAATTGTAACTCAAGTTTTAGGTGTTTATCATTGCCAATCTAAATTAAATATGTGATATAGTATAGTCAGATTATCATTCGTAAGATAATGTATTGCATGAGATAGCATTTGGAGTTTGATGTGTTATAAAAAGATAATAATCTCGAATGTTTGAGTGTTTTGAAATCTTGATTATATAAGGATTTACATGTAAGCGGACACTAAAATAATTGGAAAAGCAAAATCACTTGCAGCCAGGGATGGAACTAGGAGGGTCCCGCGGTGTCACGGGACCAGATAGATTTTTGCTTCGTAGTGCTAATTTTCGTAAAAAAACATTGAAAATTTTAAAATGCAACCCGTCCCAATGGATTGTGTTTTGAGTTATTGTTTAGTTAGTCTATCAACAGGTGAAAAGTGAGCTTAGCTTTCACTAAAGCAAACCTTTTAACCAAAAATCGTACGTTTTTGTTAATTTTTTCCTTATACTACATTTAAATGAAAATGTGCACCCGTTTACTTTTAGCTCTGCTTGTGTCCCTACTTGGAGCTACTACTAAGGTTACCTAATAGTAATGCGTCCAAGTGGTGAGGCAGCCCAAATGCCACACAAGAGACACGGGTTGGAACCTTGTTGGGCGAACATCAAAGGATGGTCAGGGAAAAGTCCAGAAATTGTACCGGTAAGGGTGTGTATATTTAGCCAAGAAAGCTCTACCTTTCCGGGTAGCCTCAAAATGGATCATATCCCTCTTCGTTTACTTGTAGCTAGTACTAAACTAGTTATTAGAAACTTAGCTAGTGTACTAAACTAATTATTAGAAAATTATTTGAGCAATATCTTATTAGTTGATATCATTTCATTCTTCATTATAAATAAACACTATAAATTGATTATCTACGACTTGAAAACGTAACAATAAGATAATAGCATCCAAAAAAAAAACACAAAAAAATAGACATGTTTAGAGAACTTACAATACCGGGTGAAGGCTCATGAACATTCCAAAACACATAAGTGTCAATGACATCTAAGCCTCCATGCTTAGCTTTAACTATAAGATCATCCCACATCTACACAAAATAAACAAAAAAACAACAACAACATAAAAACATACTCCATAAAAACACCAATAATTTAAGCAAAAATAAAATGGGTAAATATAATTTACTTCAGGGGTACTTCTAGGATAATGTATGGACCCAGAAATAAGTATTTTTCTTTCACCATTAATGAGCAATGACTTATGATCATATGTCACAATACCATGAACCATTTGCATGTTTTTCAACAAAAAAGTAATGAGTAAACTTAGAAGCATGGCCACCATTGTTGTTGTAAGGAGATTTTTGACAGTGGTTTTATTTTGCACAAATGTAAGGGATATATATGGTATTTGTGGGAGTGATTTATGGGTGAATCCAATGTGATGTTGCTGAAATCTTACACTTAGACACTCTGGTTATTGATGGTGGTGAATAGGCAAATTGGTGGCAGTGTGAACAGGCAAGCAGCCAAAATATTATTTGTTCTAGTGCATGGTTGATACTCTATTTAAGGAATAAATATTTAATGCAACCGGTGTTTTTTTTTTTTTTTGAAAGGTATGCAACCGGTGTTATATAGATTATATGGTACTCATCCTCTTACAAGTTGGTGATATAATTTCATTTATTATGTCTTTTTGAAGTAGTACAAGAAGATGCTATCATGAAACAAACGTTAACTTCACTAAGCACTTATCAAGTTTCTTAGTTTACCGTTAATTGCAATTATTAGCAATATTGAATTTAACTGTACTTTTTAAAAGATGGTCATTTCTAATGATGGCAAAAAAAAAATCGAACTCGACGAGGTAATCCGAAACTCAAACTAATTGAGGCGGGGCAGGGCATGCTAATCAGGTTACAGGGCGGGTTTGAGGCTTAAACGGAGATTTTAATCGGGTTTGGGGCGGGGAGCGGGTAATCCTTGCCCCACCCCGTCCCGCCCTACACATATACAAATATATCTATAACTATATAATATTTTGTTAGTATTTACGTAATAAAAAGTTATTACTCGAAGTTATTTTATTTTATTTTTTATTTTTTTTATTATTATTATTTTCAAATCTATGTAAGATTACAAAATTGTGATTATAGAGACTCGTTTAATATCATATTTTTAAGTTTTAATTTTTTGCAGTGTAATTTACCATAATTTATGTATAATACTATTGTTGTAAACTTGTTTGTAATTGATTATTAATATGTTCTTAATTCTTCAAGTTATTGTTAAAGCTATAAAGTTAATAATAAATGTGGAATGGTGCGGCTTTGGTCAAGAAGTGCACCCAAAGAGAATACTCCGATAAAATCCCCGATTAATACGGGGTAGGTTTGGGAGAGTATGTCGCCCTAACGGGGCGCCTAGATTAGATCACCGATAGGGATCGAGGCGGGTTTAAGGAGAACTTTGGTAATCGGGTTCGGGGATGAGGATGGTCGTCCCACCCTAAACCCACCCGTTGCCATCCCTAGCCATTTCAAAAGAAAATTTTTATGTTTAACAAGTCACCGGGTGCACAATTTTTTTAACGAGCATAAAAAGAATACTAAAAATTACACTAAACGAATAACATCTATCGGGTTCTCGTTAACCTCTATGAACCCTCCTAGGTCCACCGTGGAAACAAACGTTAACTTCATAATTCATAAAATACTTATCAAGTTTCTTAGATTACCGTTAATTGCAATTATTAGCAATATCATTACTAGTTGTACTTTTTAAAAGGTGGCCATTTCAAAAGGTAAATTTCATGTTCAAAAGATATTGCAAAGTTATTTTAAATGATGTACTTTTTGTCATATTTTGGAATGATTTTGTGTTTCAAACTCTTTTTTATTTGATGGCAATAGTATTTGCGTAAAACTGTTGCGAATAGATACCTTTCAGATTATTTATAGTGTACTAGCCTTAGGCCCGCCCTCATGGGGCGCTAGTCTTAAGTCTTTTTATTAAAAATAAATGTAGTACAAAAGATTATTTAGAATATAAAGTCCGTAAATGGCATAATGTCTAAGGATAAATAGTTAACGTCAAATGATATTTGTAAATGATCCGGAATCAACATAACTAACTTGAGTGTACTGTTTAAAAATTGAAAAGCTAAATACATAACATCAACTTATAGTCTATGAAGGACTTCTTTATACACAACGTTTGTTATGAAATTGCAATGGTTGCCGTCTTTGTCACAACATACCTTACTTATTTGTAGTGAAAATTGAAACCTGGTAGAGTTGTTTTGGTCAATTATGTTCTTTTGCAGCAGACCTTACTTATTTGTACTTAAATCTATGTGACTCGCAAGATTATGTAGAATTTTCAAAGATTTCTGACTCAAGTGATGTCATACGCATTCAGATCATCCTTTGATTCGTCATCAGCTTCCCTGAAACTTTGCAAGATACAGATGTTACTGTTCAGTGATATTCCTAACATGTTATATATAAAATGCTTAAATAAATTAAGTACACCAGTTTGGGAGCAAACGGGTTAAAAGGACTCAAAAGGTAAGTTATTAGTCCTTTTTTATGCAAATATCCTATAGGTTTCGCACACTGAGTGAAATTATTATTTACAAAATTTAATTTTTGTAAGTAAACCTGGCATCTTGTTTAGGTTGAATACCAGTTTTTAATCCCTATCCAAAAGTCAACGCATAGGCTTGACTAAACAAAGTATCAATAGATTCAAGTTAAATATCGTTATCAGTCCGAACGACCGTGAGAACTGCAACATGGGATCTAGGAGTTTCTCCTTATCGCATCCATTCTTACTTGAATATTACTTGAACACCATTCTTTCGCTATGACATCACCGTGTCCAGCAATGAATTTTATAATTGAGTGCATCACAATGCCTAAAAAAACCATACAAAGAATGATTATTAAGGGGATGTTACACTAAGCAAATTTTAGGAGGTTATTGTATTGTCAATATACAACACGCTTATCTAAACAATTTATCGAAAAGTGCATAATAGCTTATTGAAGATCAGAAAAGGATTGTAGCATTAAGGTCCTTAGAATTGGCTATTTGCTGAAGCCATAGGCTTTTTTGATAAAATAAGCCAAATATCCTTTAAAAAGTCCAAAACAATCAACCTTGTATTAACTCACATCTACCAAAAGTAGTTCAATTATGGCTGCAAACAACAAACATATCAACGAAACACTAAACTCAAATCTAACAACAGCCCAACAATAATCAACGTTACAGAGTACAACTTTAATCAAAGTTAACAGCGACCCAAAGTATTAACATTAAAGACTACTACTTTACTAAAATTTAATGTTGTTATAAACCATATGATGTAGGGTCGGAAACGACCGCATGATACATTAGTTAGGCACCGTACATCTAACTAACTTAAAGATTCGCCCTCGCCAATTAAAACAAATAAGGAAAACCATACCAGTTTACTTTAGTCAAATCTAACAACAAACCGTCAAAAAATTAGCATAAAAGATCACTACTTTACTCAAATTAACATTAAAGGTTACTACTTTTTTCATATTTTAAACTAAAAATCATAGCGTTATACAAATCTAACAGAAACTTAACAAAATTAATATTAAAGATTACAACTTTATACAAATCTAACATAAACCTTAGATGTAAGTAAATCCTATGTGATTCAGTCAAAGGCTGACTTTCATTAGGATTAATGATTGAATAATGACCAACAGTCATTGAATTACTTTTAATAGCTTCAGCTATACACTTTGTATGACTTGATTCGAGTTCAAATCTTATTGATTCACCACTTTTTGATAAAACCCTCAAAAATATCACCATAAAGAAAAATGGATCAAATTATTTGATTAATGAAAAGTGGACCAAAATAAATGACATACCGGTTGGACTTCAACGATATATTGCCCACTTTTGGCAGTAGCAGGTTCGTTTGCCAAGACATTGTACGTAATCTAACATCTCTTTTATCCAAAAGCCATGATTTGCATCCGATACTGCCATAGTAACAAACTTTCCTTGGTTTCAATGGAAGAGCCATCAATTTGCATCGATCAAAAATCGTTACTATGACCACATGTTTCCAATTCATAATTTCCAGACCACCTAAAATACATAAAATATTCTAATTAATTTTTTATCACTCATATAGTCTTATGACTTAAGGAGTGTTTGTTTCGGCTTATGAGGTTATTTAAACTTTGAAAAGCTCATAATTCTAATATTTAAATCAAGTTGATGTTATGGCTTATAAAAGGCATAAGTTCAACTTGATAAGCTTATAAGCCCAAAAAATGAGCTTATGAGCTTCTCAAAATCTACATAAGCAAATAAGCCCAATAAATAAGCTGAAACAAACACCCTCTTAAATGAAAAAAAGTGTTTGTCGCAAATTTACCCACATCACCACGACCAATGCCATTTTCATGTTCTTGTTTGTTTGGAAGCCAACATACCTACGTATACACTTGGTCAAATGTTATAAAAAACTCTACATAGTATGCAAAAATATTAACATAACCAAAAAGCTTTTATACTTTTCAGTTTAGCAAACTTCCAAAGGTTATTTCAAACAATAATAAATGAATAAGCGGTTTGCAAATGTATCAATTTCTATGACCTTTCATTCCGGTGTTAGCTAATTAACCTGATATTGTGCCACCTAAAAGATTCGGTATCATTTAAATATATAAATGACTTACTTTATATAAAAAAAATCCAAAGTGGCAACATGTGTTTTACCAATCAAGTCCTAAACATGAACAAATACAGTCAACAAATATATAGAAAGATGGTTTTGATGCAAATATACCTCCATATATTCCATCTGTTACATGCCCCACTGTGTTGTGTATCTGGTATGCATAATAGCTCCCTAAAAACTGGTATGCACTTGGTCTTACATCTTCAATGATCACTTCACCTTTAGCTTTCAGTTATTCCAAAAACGGTTATGGCCTTCATGATATGTTGCACAATACCTTTAGTTGGGAGTAACGACTACAAAACTTAACTATTAATTACTTAGATAAATGTACACTTTGCAATATCATACGTTATCAATTAAGAAAACAAATCAAGTACCATTTAATCTAATCAAAACCCAAGGCCAAATACACCCCTAACTGCTACAAAATCATAATGATGATATAGACAGTAACAAAAATGTAAATTAGTAACAACAAACATAATAATTCCCTAACACCAAAAATGTAAATTGGATTGGATTGATGAAGGTACGTAATTATATGAAAACAATACAAATGGCTAATAAACCCAGAAATTGCTAACTTAATCATATATTATAAAGAAAATTAACAATTAAAAAATGATTCTATTACCTGTTTGATATTCGATAATTGTTATTGAACAAAGAATACACTTGAATTGTCGCTTTCCAATAATTTCATTTTGCCCCAAAAATTATGGTTAGTTATGAATCAAGTGTATTCATCTTCTGTATCCGTTTTTTTGATGTAGTTTCCATTATCATCTTCAGGGAATATGGGGTTTTTACGAATTACGATTGGAATGACGATTGGTATTTGAATTTTGGAATCAAAATTATAGGGTTTGTTGTGGATCGAGTGATTTTTTGGTTTGGGGTTAATTGTTGGCGATGAATTTTTGGTTTAGGGTATAATTGTTCCTTAATATTGTTGATGTTAGGAAATATATTTGAAGGATTTTTTTGTTTGGGGTTAATTGTTGGCAATGATTTTTTGCCAGGTAAATGTTTGGGGTTTTTTTTTGTTGATAAGAAACTTGTGTTTGATCGAATTGATAGGGTAAATGCGTGTGTTTTATTGTTTGCATTAATTAAATTGCTGAAATTGCATTTGGTCCATTGGATCAGTTTTAATATCCAGATGTCATTATCTTGGAGTTTTGGGCAAAGCCTTCCTTAGGAAAGCTTGTTTTATATAGTGGGAGAAGTGGTGGTTATGGAGCGTTCGTTGTTAATCCTGATATTTGACATTCTATCTCTTTCATGTTGGTCTCGATGCATATCAATAGAGTTTTCCAGAAGATCGGTTTGCGTTTTTAAAATATAAGATATAAGAATATGACTCTAGAAACAGTACCATACAGTATCGGATGGGGTACTAATCACGAATAGAGTCACGTACCAAACATAAACTTCTGATTTGTAAATTAAGGTTAATTTTCATCTAAACGACATTGTGCAAACAAAGTAAAATAAATAGAAGTCCTGTTAGGATCACACGGACTCAACTAAGAACATGTTGTTTTGCTACAGCGGAAGCCAATTACGGTACAAACCACCTCGGTGGTGCTTGAGGTCAAAGTGTCCTCATTGATTTACACTTTTTGAGGAACTAAGGTATTGACCATATTCACTTAAGTTTTTTTTATACTACTTTTATAGTACTTTCTTACTTTTGCAAATAGTTATATATTCAAATATACAATTTTTAAGTTTTTTTTTTTTATGTGATGTATATATATTTAATCAGTTTATTATGAAAGGAGAAATGCTAGGGTCGCAAAAAAAATTCACAAACTGATTTGGCAGAGACTGATTGGTTCAGTAAGAGAAAGGAAAAAAAACTGTTACACAGTAAACCAATAAAACGCTGACACGTCAGCTTGTGGATGTTTTTGTAAGAGTTTCTTTGTGGGTCTAGCATACCTCTCATGAAAGAATGTGGTAACATACAAATCTCTTCACATTTGTGATCGTAAGTAACATAAAAATAATGAAGTTATGCTTCTATGAAGATCTTAGTACATATTTTTCTTAAATAATAAGGTTAACTAAAATTTAAGATACATCCACGTTAAGTTTTGGACACAGCCTTTTTGGTTTACCGTTCACGACTTATTAATTACGGAAATGAATCAAATAAAGTCAAACAAATTCAGAACGGGATCGTAAAGATATTCTTATAAAAGTAATAAAAAAAAATGTGAAGGTCCATCATTAAATATGTAACAGGATTGCGTGCAAGTAAAGTAACTTGTTAACGAATATACTACTCCGTATTTTCATTCCTAAAGCACCGAGTACAAGGGGGGAAAAAAACATTTTGTTTTTACTATCATTTCGTTTTAGCTACAAAAAAACTCATTGTTATATCAACATAACTATAGTTTTTTGTACAAAAAGGTATAAAGTTCTGCATATTCAATTTTTTTATTGTGGTATAAATAAAATGGGTGGTTTTCTAGTAATAATAGAAGAAATGTAGTTAGAGTAGAAACCGGATCTTGTATCGGGATTGAATTTTGCACATTTCGTTTTACCATACTTTTTCCAACGGCTACTTACAATTACCGATGTCCTCAGCTTGCTAAAACCATTGAATTAGGTTACGGGTGGCAATTCGGGTCGGGTTTGGGTTGGCGGGTTCGGGTTATCAGGTTGGCGGGTCAAAAAACCTCAACCCGAACCTAACCCATTTAAATAATCGAGTCAGCTACGTCAACCCTAACCTGTTTACACGTAACCCGAACCTGACCCATTTAACCTGTATATATACTTGGGTTGACGGGTTAAACAGGTTACACGGGTGGAATATGTTAAATGGGTATCGGGTTGACCCATTTAACCCATTTTATATACAAAAGGTATCACATTACACGAGTTAAACGGGTTAAATGGGTTAGTGGGTTGACCCGTTTAACCCATTTAACACGTATAATTAAATATAAATAATTTTAATTTAAGAAAAAAAAATCTTAAACGGGTTGGCGGGTCGACCCATTTATTTTATTCCGGACCTGAACCTGACCTGTTTAATAAACGGATTAGATATGTTGACCCAAACCTGACCCGAAATTTATTTAGCTCAACCCGAACCTGTTAATTTTCGTGTCGGTTTCAGGTCAGGTTTCGTGTCGGGTCAGAAATTGCCACCCCTAATTTAGGTATCTTAATTGTACTGTAATACTTTTGGTAACCGTTTTTCTAAACTTTTGATAAGAGAAATCTAATATTTTCCTACTTAATATGTTTACTTATCTTTGTATCAGTACAATCATGTGACATGTGTAATACACTAATCGTCTTTTCTTAGTTTCTTTATTGATCTTTACATTTGTTTCAATCTCATGAGTAGGAGGATGTGTAAGAACAAAAAGTAAAAAGAAATATCATTTGCCTTTTGATAAACAAATCTATGAGATTTGCCACTTTATAGACTCAAATCAAATAATGGCCGGTATCGTAGCTGTTAGATTATGGACATTATTTTAGTAGTCGTATGTTAGGATCGAACTCGAGATCACGGGATTGCACACTTTACGTATGAGAGTTAAAGTTTAATAATTAAATGTAAAAGTTTATATTTAATTATTTATTACACAAATATATATATAATGATTATTTAGTATTTAAGATAAATGACTAATAATCATTAGACGAATATAGGGAAAGAATGTGTATGATTAATTGGTAAGTCAAGAAGCATCCGGAAGCCCCCTTGGGCCTAGATCCGATCGGCCAACCCAAAAGGAGGGCACCTCCTTTGTTTTCTTGAGCTCCAAGTTTCATACACTATATATACAAGGCTTAGGGATTCATTGTTTGTATCTCTTGTGCACACACACAAACCCTAAACTTGTTTTCTTCTCCTTGTTTTTCTTGTAGTCGATCAAACAAACACCCTTAAAGGGTTGATCGATTTTCTTTATTAAACAAAAGGTCTTGGTTTAATTTTGTGTTCTAAAAACTAGCATTACTTTAACTTGTTTTAGTACGTGTGTACAAGAACGTGATTCAAACATACTTTTGTTTGATTCTTGGATTGAATTACAAAAAGGTAAGGGGTAATTCCTATAATCCACATAAACCCTAATTAGGGTTCTTCATTTGAAGAATTGCATTAATTGATTCTTGTTCGGGCTAGAATCACAAATGTATGTTTACTATTTATTATTGATTAATTAATTACATGTTATATGATCTTGTTATAATTGCTTCCGCTATGCTCACTTGATGTGTTTGGTTTATTTTATATGATTGTCATGATATTATAATTTCAACAGTGGCATCTAGAGCCGTTATAATGTGTAATTAATTATTGAAACGCATAAAAATTGAATCTTGATTCGTTTAGTTACATGTTTTTAGGGTTTTTTGATTCCTAACCCTAATTTTTTTTTTATGGGTCGATTTAGACCTATTAGGGTTTTAGGGTTTTGGTTTTGATTTTTTAATATGATTAGAAACCCTACGATGTCATGTAATTTGTTATGCGTTTTAGTAAACGATCTTGGTGTAATATGTTAATTGTTAAGCTTAATCCATGAAAAAGTGCATATTTGCATGGATTTTATATTGTGTGAAAATTAAAATGGTTTAAATTGGATATATTAATTAATGGTTAAGTTACATCAAAACATGTAAATTTATTAATAGATGTCGAATTGGGGAAGACTCCAATATTAAGTAATCAATTATGTGTTATGTGGTATTTATTTTGTTTTGGCTTACGCAATTGATTTATCGATGTATGTGGCTCCTTTTCCTAGAAGAAGAAAGCCTTAATTGAATAGATACGTTGTACACCTAGATTTGATTATTAATAGGACTATTGAATAAGATTTGCATGTGGCTACATGTTTTATACATATTTAATTGTTATGATTATGTATATTTGTTTATTTAGTTGTTTTATTTTTTTATTTTATATTACTTGTTTTTTGTTTATTATTATGTTAGACATGTTTATAAACGAAAAGGGTAATTTTTTAATAGAAAAATAATACGGACTAAATAAATGGCGAAATTGTTTTGGTTTTTAAGAGTAAATTTCAAAGGATTGGTTGATTGATGTTTTTGTACATAGTGTGCGAAAGGCGGACCGAAGGTTGCCATCCAATGTACTTGTAGAGAGGGGTTTTTAAAGCTCATGCACCTACCGGTTCTCTACAACTGCTTGGTTGTCGACTCTAGACTTACCTATATCACTATATTACGTACATTGTCATCTTAAGGGTGAATTCACCACAATTCCACAATGATTATCCGAAACACTAAGCCTTAGGGCTTATGCAAAAGTACGATATAGTGGACGATAATTGTTGGTAATTCTTTAATTGGTGAACCCGATACCTCAATCAAAACTTTGTTATTTTACTCTTAGCAAATTGGTAACAAAAATGTTTTGAAAAACCAATGTTATGAAGTTGTATGCATGCTTCTTCATACATTATTTTGATTACAAGTCAAAATTTAATACCCTTATAAAATTAAGTCGAATGCCATCTAATTAAGAACACTTGAAGTTGTAATTTACGTCATGTGAGAACTTGGCGAGATTGCAATGGAGAGGTAAATTTCATAAATTCATTGCTAGCAGATCAACTGATGTGATGGATTTGTGAGTTTGCAGTTTTTAAGTTAGACGACTTAAATTGAGTAGGAAGTGAGATCTTGGACTCAAGGCATTAAGATGGGGATCAAACATGCTTACATTACAAAAGTTTGTGAATGTAAATCCCATAATGATCTAGGAATTGCAATATGATATTGGCAATTATTGTTCGACAATTACCTTGTTGAATACTATCATTACTAGCAGATCAACTGATGTAATGGTACTATGTCAATTAGGATCCTAGCTTTAAGAAAATACTATGGTTTATATGAATATTTACCAATGGGTATTTTATTTTCTTAAAGATCTAATTATCGAAAATACTGAAATTGAATTTTGTAATTCGTTTTAATGTATTAATGCAACGTTCAAACCGTAAACGCACTTTGGGCTTTGGTAAATTGATTTAGTTATGCTTTCAAACAAATGTTTGATTAAGAAATATTTACTTGAAAGACAAAAGAAGTCTCCTTTATATGAAGGAAGAGTGAGACACAATCCTATTCCTTTTCATGAATGAGAAAGGATAATAGGAATATTAGATATGTCTAAATTCTAATATAACTCATAGCAAATTTTTAATGGTTAAGAAAATTGCATACATTTTTCATAGGGATTTTATCATCCTCATTCGGTGATCAAATTCTTAGTAACAAATATGATATTTGGTTAATAGAAAATTATGTATGACATTTTATGAGTTATTATAATTAGAAGATAGACTAATTACTGCAAAATGTTTAAAGACAAACTAGTTATTTTGACTATTTTAAAGGTGCTACATACATTGTAGGATGGTAAACCTGTTAAGGAAGAAATTGCATGCCCAATTTTTCAAGTTAAAAGCATTTGGTGGATAGTCCATCATTTACGTAGTAGAATACACTTTTAGTGCATAAGTAATTGTTACGTATGGACAATTAAAGGTGTAGGAAAGTTAAAAGTACACTATTTTCTTTCACTGGATATGAAACATTTTAAATGTTGTCAAATTCAATGGGAGTATTGTGTACTTATTACTAAATAAGAAATTATTGTAATGATCTTTAATTCAGTGGGAGTTACAAGCTTTGACATCTTGGTAGCTAAAGATAATTACTTTCCAAGTGTAGACACTCATACTTTTAAGGATAGTCTTGTACGTTTCCTTACTAGACATTGTTGTTCTACATCTACTTGTTATGCTAAAATCTATGACACAATCATATTGATCACATAAACAAATGCATGGCATGTTGTTTATCAACTATATGAGGTTGTTCCATGCACAAGTGGGAGAAATGTTATCTTTAATGTGTGCAATAAACAACTCATAAAGATATGATTTAATGGATTCTCTTGACTACAAGGTAAGAGAATAATGTTCTAATATGAATTATACTAAGATAATTCTAGAAACACTTGGTGTTACAATTTATGTTATGTGAGAGCTTAGCTAGATTGCAACAACAAGGTGAATTTCATGTTTCATTACTAGCAGATCAACTGATGTAATTGAACTATGAGAATTTGCAGTTTCTAAATTAGAATAATGTTCTAAGATGAGTTATACTAAGCTAATTCTAGAAACACTTGGTGTTACAATTTATGTTATGTGAGAGCTTAGCTAGATTGCAACAACAAGGTGAATTTCATATTTCATTACTAGCAGATCAACTGATGTAATTGAACTATGAGAATTTATAGTTTCTAAATTAGATACCTATTAGAACATGTGTCAATATGATATTATGACTACTTTAATTAGTATATTTATGAATTCAAGGAATGACATAAATTAATTAAGTAATCTAATGCTACTTCAATCTGAATATTTATGTGTTCTTTGAATGACATAAATAAATGAAAAAATAATGTTATTTACATTATTATGAAGTAATAAATTAACTTGAAATTACTATTGAAACCAAAAGATGGTGTTCATAATTACTTTAGTTAAACCTGTTTATGTTTCATTGTAAAGATATAAACATAAAGTCTTTTAATTGTTACAAGACTTATAGTAAAGTAAGATGTTATCTTGTTATGTTTTAATTAAGACATATATATGAAGTTATTAAATTGTTAAATGACTTATAGCGTATAGTGGGATTATAACAGTTTATGTTTTCTTGTAAAGACATGAACATGAAGTAACTTTGTAAAAATTACTTGTGTTATAAAGCATGTAATTGGCTTGAAAATATTATTATACCATTAAAATGAATTAGTTGGTAAATAGACAAGTCAAGAGGAATATGGTTATCTTAAATATTGTTAGATTGTCTTACAATATTAATACTAATGAAATACCAAATGTTTATGGTATGTTCAGTTAGAAAAATCAAACTCTTGTTATATTGTTTGATTAAAGATAACTATGACTTCTTTTCTTCTAACAGTTATCAAGGTTAGAATGTTGAGTATGACTAGGACATATTTAATAAAACTCCAACATAGAAGATTAAAAGACATTATCATATGATGGAATGTGATGAATGTAATAAATCACATTAAGTCATAAATTGAAGTTCTAAATTTGTTTAACTGCTTATGAAGAGGTTATTAACAAAGTAAAGTCAGGAACTGTCAATATGTATTTGTAATATCCCAAAAGAGAATATTGTATTGTTGCTTTATTTGCTAAGAATTTAAAGATAGTCTTTAAATTGCTAAAAGCAAATGGGAGTTTTGATCTTTAAAAGATAAAATTGCAAGATACATAATCTTCTAAAATATACTAGTAAATATCATGATGAAATTTGACATTTAAATGTTAAATCTCAGAATGATAATAAAGTTTGACATTTAAATGTTAAATCTCAAGATGATGGAATTATCATTCATAAATAAAAAAGATATCTCAGATATTTGATTAATATGCTGAGGGCTATGATTTACAGGATTATTGTAAACCTGATAATCATTATGATACATTACTAAATATGAAATTGGGTAAAGTATACATGATATGAATGATTAAGATGCTGTCCATAAAGATAATCAATTTTAGAAACTTGGTTTATCTTAATAGTTAGACTAGAAAATGAAGATGAGTTTTTTCAAAGATAAGGTAACCTTGTGGTTTAAATCTTTGTATAGAAATCATATGGACAATATTGTGCACGTATTTAATGTATGTTTTATGACAAGATTATTAATCACACTTGAGCAATTAAATGTGATTGAATATTCTTTTCTAAAAACATTAAATATATAAAGATTATGATTGTCATATTTATGCAATTGACAATGAAGTATCAAAACTCTTTATTGAGTGATTACTTAAGCGAGAACGATAAGTAATTAAAAGGAGTTTATGAATTTAAATAAATCTTTAGAAGTGTACAAATTGCAATAATCCATGGATGAATATATGCATGCATCTAGAAGATTAATCTTATGTTTAATTATTAAATTCATGTTTTGATTTATAATTGAAATAAGATAATTTCTAAGTATTCCTAAAGCTAGTGGGAGTATTATGTTTAATTTCTTAAATCATATATGTTGTAGAACATATAAAAGGTAACATTCTATATAAGTTAAAAGTTAAGTTTTAGTTTGGAATGAAACTTTACTTGAAAGATTTAGAAAATAAGACATACAACATTGGAAATAATATTTATTGTTGAAACATGTGCGGTAAATAAATCTAATATATATATATTATGATATATTATTTAGAAAGTCTAAATAGATATGTATGACATGATTAAAATCTAAGTATGACTCAAAGGTTTTTCATGTACATCATGTTTTATTGTATCATGCTTGATTACAAGATAATTTGGCAATATTAACATCTAATTAAAAGTTTTTAGATAACTTGTGTAATATTCTAAAAGGAATATATTTGATTATAGAATCACATCCTAAATCTGGAACAGCTTCCAAATTCTATAGATGAACAATTTTTCAATTGTTGTGAAAATTGTCATAGCCAACAAACTTGAAAGTTTGAAGGGCGTCAAACATTACAAAATAGATATTAATGTTTACGGAAAGTTTTAATAGCATATTGTTGTTGCATACAATGCTGCTAATAAAATTGAGATGACACTCAATACTAGTTATGGTAAGGATTTTATCCTTGGCTATACGTACTAGATGTGCTTAATAAGAGCATAGTTGCATTATACATTAAAGGAATAAGAATACTTTAAACTTTAAAATGTTTGGAAGGTTGATTATCATAAATTGGTGGTTAAGGATGTCACACATTTTATGAACTATTATATGGCATTATCAAAATAGTTAAGTATGCACAAACAAGAACTTCACTAGTTGAATTCTTAAAATAAGTATTCTTAAAATTCCAATAGATCAAAGTTAGATGATTTATGTTTTGTCAACAAGTATGAATGTCATTACTTGAGACATAATTCATCAACAAGAGTTATCATGCATTGATCTATTTAGTATTTGGATAAAGGATGTTAAACAATTATAATAATAAAATACACGGTATGTTTAAATCATAATATATTGTATCCTATATTTGTATGTTTAATCCATGAATAAATGTTATTTTAAATTGTCCGTTATCAGTTAATAATATGGGAATATTATTAAATCAAGACAAATCTGAAGGTTGGTATAATATACTTAAAGTATATTGATGCGTAGTCATGCCATTTCAGATGATATTTAATGATACCGAATATATGACTTGTCCCAACTACATGATGTTACTTTATGGATCTTGTCATTAAGTAAATCATGAGAAGTTATCCTCAGACTTGAGATGCAAGATAAGTGTCATGAATGTAGTACATTTTTGTGGAACAACTTAACGTTATACGTAACTGGTAGTCATAAGGGTTGTTTTCGGAAGTGTTACAAAGTTTGTGGGTTTTTGCTTGTAATCAAGATAGAATTTGTTCCTTCAAATTTATTTTTGGAGTTTAATACTGCTGGGCCCCTCGTAGGGTTGGTAAGATGTATGTGTGGCCACACCCAAGATCTCCCCTGAATATGTTCAGAAGATTTGGTAATCTTGATCAATCACAAACAACGAGAAACAGAATGGTTAATTAAGGAATGACTTTAATCCATATCCTTATTAACATGGTATTAGAAACAAAAGGATAATAATAATGAGAAATCATTAAAAGGTTTTTCCAGGAGCCTTACTCGAGATCGTACTAGAGGCATCGAAGTGTTGCTAGACGCTAACCGATGTGATTACACTATTAAAATATGTCCAAGTGGGAGCTGTTAGATTATGGACATTATTTTAGTAGTCGTATGTTAGGATCGAACTCGAGATCATGGGATTGCACACTTTACGTATGAGAGTTAAAGTTTAATAATTAAATGTAAAAGTTTATATTTAATTATTTATTACACAAATATATATAATGATTATTTAGTATTTAAGATAAATGACTAATAATCATTAGACGACTATAAGGAAAGAATGTGTATGATTAATTGGTAAGTCAAGAAGCATCCGGAAGTCCCCTTGGGCCTAGATCCGATCGGCCAACCCGAAAGGAGGGCAACTCCTTTGTTTTCTTGAGTTCCAAGTTTCATACACTATATATACAAGGCTTAGGGATTCATTGTTTGTATCTCTTGTGCACACACACAAACCCTAAACTTGTTTTCTTCTCCTTGTTTTTCTTGTAGTCGATCAAACAAACACCCTTAAAGGGTTGATCGATTTTCTTTATTAAACAAAAGGTCTTGGTTTAATTTTGTGTTCTAAAAACTAGCATTACTTTAACTTGTTTTAGTACGTGTGTACAAGAACGTGATTCAAACATACTTTTGTTTGATTCTTTGATTGAATTACAAAAAGGTAAGGGGTAATTCCTATAATCCACATAAACCCTAATTAGGGTTCTTGATTTGAAGAATTGCATTAATTGATTCTTGTTCGGGCTAGAATCACAAAGGTATGTTTACTATTTATTATTGATTAATTAATTACATGTTATATGATCTTGTTATAATTGCTTCCGCTATGCTCACTTGATGTGTTTGATTTATTTTATATGATTGTCATGATATTATAATTCCAACCGTAGCCACTTTAAAGTTATATATACTAGATACAAACTACCAATTCTTTGGATGCTTTATACTGAATAGTGAACATAGTAAGTGAAAACGGAACAAATAAGGCCTAAAGTTCAGTCGTTAAAAGTAAATTGATTATGTATAAAACATACGAAGAGCTCTATATATACACACATTAATTTGTGAAAATGAACACAAAAGACGTGCAGTGGTAGAGTAACTTCTTCAATTGGTAAATATCAAGCAGCATGTTTTTGACACTTATATTTTTATTTGTAAATATTCGAGTCAACCTGAAAACCGAACCAATTCAAAATTTGGTTTTGGTACGGTTTGATTTTCGGTTTTACCTGAAAAAATGCAACCGAATTAACCGAACCCCTCTTTCTTCAATAGTTCAATTGCATCCCTCATCAGTCATCACAATTTTGTTCTGGACTTTTGGCCAATCCCTAAGCCCATGTGATAACGTGACCAGTTAAATGTACAATATGACTCCAATAATTTGATAAATATAACTAAAGTTTTTTGCCCACTCAGATATATGAGGCTAGTGATCAGCCGCATCCTTGATTTACAAATGGATCCATTATCTTCGTATAGGCCCAAATCAACACAACTCATGACAATAAATACTTTCCAAACTTATTCAACCAAAGTTTGATTATTGGGAAATGCTTTATCAGCTAATTACTTATTGGTTCATATATATACATTTCTTCTCAAAGTTAACATGACAATAATGATAATCGTTAGTTACGTTATATTCAGACAGACTGACTCAGTTGCACGCTTACAATATATCCACCAAAGATGAGAAAACATGACGACATTTAGCAGATAACAAAGCTTGCACAAGTATATATGACCATTGCACAAATTTGTCTATTTAGCATGGCACACGTCTTTATATAATTTTTTATATTTTAATAAAGTTTCATAAAAGATTTATCAATAAATATATCAAAAAAGGGAACTCGATCCCTATTGCGTTTCTACCAATAAATAAGTATATGTGTTAATGTATGTTTAACATAATTAGTGTGTTGTTCTTGACTAAACATGCTTGTTTTTTAAGTTAAGGAACCATTATTTTATAATTTATATGGATCCAACTAATAGATTCGATGTTGGAATTGTTTATACTGGCCTTTTGCATGCATGGGAGGGAACCTTTTAACACATTTGGATAGCCTATAATTATTACCCTCCCTGATACGGAGACTCCGTATCATTTCTTTCTTAACGACATACTGTAACGACATACATACATATATACTAATAATACCGGAGGCGGAGCCAGGAATTTGCGTTAAGGGGGGCCGAAAAAAATTGTATGATAACATACATTTCATAGAGCGGTTATTTGAGCGGGTTCAATGGTTCAACCATCCAGGTCGAGTTACATCACAGATGAAATTACAATTTGTTCTTTAAGTTATTATATATAACTTCAATCAATAACATACTATCTTGTTTTCAAATCAACAAACTTTACATAAATATTTTCAACTAACCAAGTATTGAGCTTTGCTAAATAAGTAATTTCTTGGTCATTCTTTCCCCTCAAACATATAAATGTTTTTTTTATTGGTAAGAAGGATTGAAAAGTGTTACACAGTTATACAAAACGATTGAAATACTTGCTAAAAAAGTTTAGAAAAATGAACAAAACGAGAAAATGGCAACAACGGAATATTTATTAATCAAAACAATCAAATAAGTTTGTCATCTTATTAGATAATATGTTTGATTCAAAACAACTAAATATGGAAAACATTATTGAAAATAGGAGTTAAAATTTGGAAACAATAAACAGTGCCGGAGGGTTATAAAAAGTAAATTAATTATTCAAACCAAACGTCCCCACTCACCACCACACACTTCTTATCTTCTCTCTCCTCATTTATATCTTCTTCTTCCTAAACTTTCATAAACTAAACCTGTCATTTTTTAACCTTTAATCATTTAAACTTGATAATACTAAGGAAAAATCTAAACGAAAATTGGCTCAATAAAGCTACAGCTAGGCGAGTTGAAGCAGTTGGGGGTGGCCGAGTACCTGCTAGCCACCCTACTGGCTCCGCCTCTGAATAATACCCACAAACAAGTTCACCTAGAATAAAAAACTACACTCCAAAACACGATACTAGCTTAAAACCTCATGAAACATACAAAAAACAGTACGTAATATAAAAGAGTAAATTACAACATTCGTCCATAAGGTTATACCAAATTCGCACGTTCAGTCCCAATTTCAAAATAAATGCACCAAACCACCCCAACGTATCCATCTTGCTTCCTCAGTGATCCTTTTGACTAACAAACGTTAGTCAATGCAAGTTAGATGTCTCACGTGCCTTTCACGTGAGGCAATAAGGTCATTTTGTGGCTTTGTACCAAACATACCCTTTATTATTTTACTAGTTTTTTATTTTTTTTATTATTTTTTTTTCACCTTTTTTATAACAACCATCTTGTATGTCCTACTACAACCAATTATACTCCTTTTTTTTCCTCCCACAATCACCCATCACTTCCACCATCAATCACTACCCCCAACCACCTTTGCAAGTGGTCCAATTATCATGTTCATTTACAACCATAAAATTAGCCAAAAATACAGACCATAAAATTAAAATCTACCATTTTCATCCTCACTCCAAAAAATACACATCGTCAAATTAATTTTACATAAAAAGGAAAAAAAGGAGTATAGTTAAGGGCATGGGGAAAGTGAGAACAATTCATAAATCGAACATGATAATTGGACTTTTCATTATTTGATAAACAAAAGAAGCATACGGGTTATTGAAAAGAAAGTTTGAATAATAAAAATTAAGGGGTGTTGGTACAAAGCCACGAAATGACTTTATTGCCCCCACGTGAAAGGCACGTGAGACGTCTAACTAGCATTGACTAATGTCTTTTAGTCAGAAGGACCAACTGGAAAGCAGAATGGAGACGTTAGGAGTCTTGTGAGTTTATTTTAAAATTAGTACTAAACGAATGGTGCAATTTACTCAATATAAAATGTAACAAAGTAACACCTAAATAACTCAAATGCTATGTTCGTTTTTTTTAAAAACGTCTGAACCGCCTCTGACTTTTACCCAGTCACACGCGGTCAGAGATGAAGGTTATTTGTTGTTTTCAGGTTCAGACGCGATAAGATGTAAACCTCTTACTCGATCAGAGTTGGGAATTAGATCTTGCTCCCTCTTAACCTTGCAAAATATTCAGTTGCCTCCCATAAAACCCTTCACCCACAAAACAAAACAAATATCTCAGGTTCTTTTATAAAGCATTGTTCACAAAATCTTTAAAGATTTTCACAAAGAACCCATTATCAATCCATAACAAGAACTTGTTCTTTGAAACTAGATTCCAAGATTTTTTTTTATTTATGGTTCGTTTAAACAAGAAAGAACAAAAGCAAGAAAACCAATAACCTGTTTCAGAACATTTTATTTTAGGTTTTTATGTTTCATGGTTTAGTAATTGCATTTTGTTTATGTATGTTGTTGGTGTCAAGGGAACCAAGACATGTTTTGGTTTGGTGACTGCAAACATATGTTGTTGTTAGGGTTGAGAGAGTAATGTGATGTGATAAATGGTACTGAATATTTTTTAGCTCACGTGAGCATTTCAGGAAGCTATCCCACGTACTGTAGCTTATAGTAACCAATGAAACTGTCTATTTTTGTCAGTAAACATAGATTATTCTATTTCTGTTAGTTACTGACAAGTCACGTAATAAACCGAGAAGCTTTCTCACATTTACTGAAAAAAGATCCCACACACGTACCAACATTGCAGTAGATATGGTATAAGTCAAATAAATACATTTCTGAGTAAATAAGAATATTTAATTATTATTTTGATAAAAACATCAATAAAAACATTATTTTACAAGTACGTGTCTAAAAACATCAAACCGGAACTCCACGGGAGCATTTTAACTAAACCCGACACACATTATACACTAATAAGCTTCAAAGATTTCCCTCCCTCCCCCTTGGAGTCGGTTTGCCACCCAACACACTAGAAACAAAAGTGATTTCATCCATTTTAACTTATTATGACACACTAAAAAACTAAAACATATACACACTAAAACATATACACCCCTTAGCATCAAAAAACTTCCATTTCATTTTCTCTCACTAAACCACACGACACAAATATAAATTCAAGATCTACAAAATTTCTTTGAGTTTCAAGTTAATCGGGGTGTACTTTCAAGAGTTTTGGGTTAATCGAAACATACTTTGGGTGCATGATTTGGAAGCAATTTGGTTCTTTTTTTGGTCCCCATAGCCACGTACAAACATACCCTTTGTAAGGAAATTTTAAAAGTTGATTTACCTTGTAGTTTTCATGTTTATTTGATGTTTAAAAATGTTATCAAGTGCTTAATATGTATGTTTTGTTAAATTGAGAAAGCTAGGGTTTGATACACTAAACACATATACACGACATTTTTGAAAGTTTCATACAAATTATGTCATTTCTTGCTTGTGTGGTAAATGTTGGTTCATGTTATGCTAGTTTGATGGTACGAATGAGATTTGAGCTAATTACTCGAGTTTAAACAAAATAAATGGTTATTTTATCATATATATATATATATATATATATATATATATATATATATATATATATATATATATATATATATATATATATAAATCGGCTCACTTCTAAGATGCATAAAAATTGGGGTATTCAAAAATACAAAGTTTTTGCTCTAGTGGTGAATTGGTGTAATTTTTAGACTATAGATTATTTTTACGGCTTATTGGAACGAGTTATAACGTGTTTGATTTTTAGTTTGGATTTTGTGTTTACTTTTTATTCGACCAAATTGGGTCGAGCCCAACTAAAGTTTAGCCTATATTGACTTTTTGACTAAACGTTTATTTGATGTGCTTATTTGCTTATTTGAAACTAAACGCGAAATATACCGTAAACTAAAAAGGTTTATTTGATTTCAGGCTAAAAATGAACTAATGGGCTCATATTGGGCTTCTCGGCCCAATGATGATCTCGGATTGCTAAAATGAGTTTTGGATTATTTTTCGACTTATATTTTGGCCTATTAAAACATTAAATATCGATTAAAACTAATTTGGGCTTGTTTTAACACTTTAGATCCAAATTGGTCACTTAATGGACTTTTAAGCCCAAATTCATGTTTTGTTGACTTTTTGTTGACTTTTGGAAATTTTGACTAATCATTGATTTTTAAATCGTAACGTCTGAATATTTTGCGAAAACTATACTTTAGTTGAAAACGCAACAAAACGTGCGTATTTACTTACAAATATATTTATTAGACTAAATAGTCACTATTAGTAATGTGATGAGATTAATTTTTGAGTATTTTGAAACACTTAAAAATGAAAACGTTGTAATTATGAGTGGGTCATGCCCAATTTTTCTAAAAATCGAACATTTAGAAATTTTTGGTAAAAGTTGACTAAAGGGTGAAATATATTATTTTTATTATTAAAAATATTAATTTTCCAAATTAATATTTTTAGATTTCATAAAACTTATAAATATATTTTATATATTTATATACTTACAACTTTACTTAATTTTATTAAATTAAATACTTATACCAATTTCACTTTTATAATATCATTATATTATAAATACTTTTATTATTTATAATATAAAAAATACCCCACTATCTTCATCTTTTATTAATTTACACTTTAATATAATATATTATTATATTAACCCACTAATACTTATCTAATTAATTAAAAAACCCTAATTAATTAAATACTTAACTATTCCATCACATGTTATTACACTTTCACCAGAGCCATCACTTAAAAGTCTTCATCAATAAACCACTTTTAAAACATACTTTACCACACAGCAAGCGAGAAATACAAGAACAATTTGAAATTTGTAAACATTTCAAATGAGTCAGTACTTTAAAACACAAGTCGTACATTAAGACTTACCATACTGATCTAGGTCGCGTGTCGGAATGGTTGCATTATACCTTTTGATTTTTGCTAGTAGATTGCTACTGTTTGAGTTAAGTTTATAGATGAACTGTTTTGTAAACCTTGGGGTGAGAAAATGCAAAACTGTTTTCATGGACCAAAAACTGAACTTTTGTTTTTACACACTAGTACGCGGACAACCTAAGTATGAATGATCCCACTATGCCCACTATCATGGACCATCAGTTCCTGCGGGAAGAGCGAATGATATAAAATAAATCTATTGGGGGTGACTCCCCATTCGGTTGGCCAGACGGTTCAATGCGAACGTATACCATGTCGGCTTGTCGGGTGTATCGGGATAAACACCCGCTGAACCCTATTATTATTATATGTGCTAGTTTAGCATACTGAACTGTCGTATCTTCGGTTGCATGAGCTTAGTGTTAGCGTATAGTTAGTGTGTACATGTTGAATTATTTGTTGTTGTCCATATGTGTTTATTTACTATAAACCTATGAACTCACCAGTATTTAACTGACTTTTTAGCATGTTTTCTCAGGTGCTTGATTATGGTGTTGTTGAGGGCATGGCATGGCACGATCATAACCACTCTGAAGTGTTTTGACACAGTATCTGAAACGTTTTATTGCGACCGACATGTTTTATGGGCCTTATTTCTTTAAATTGAACTTGTTGTAAAACCATTTGAATTTGGTAATGTAACTTTTTAAAACGGATTTGATAATCCGTTCTCTATATCTGATGTGTTGTGATTACTAATTTAGTAGCATCTAAACATGTATGCTTTCACTAAATTCGATTTTGGGGGTGTTACAGGTAATGTTATATATATTGGGTTACTTATAGTTTTTAGGGTAAATTGAAGAAGGGTCGATTAGATAGTCTATGGGTTGTATTTTTGTTTTGTGTAAGGATAGTTATATGGGCTATTAGATTTTTAAATAGTAAACATATATGACTAATAAATTTTGTTGATTTGAATTAGGCCCAGTTTTGGGTTCATTGAATTAGCTACCAATATATTTTTTTGGAGAGACCGAACGTGTGTTAACCATAAAAACGTTTGTTGAAAAAGTGTGAAACTAAAGCCGTGTTCGAATTTCAAAGTTTTGAAATGACTTATGTTTTATTTTAAGAAAATTTGTGTAATAACTTTTTACTATGTTAAATTTAGGAGATCTATGTATTAATATAATTTATTTAATATTTTATTATTGTGTTAAATTTATAATAAAAATATTTTGTGTCATTTTTACACAAACTTTAATATATACTCAAAAAAAACTGACAATTAAAATTATTTAAACAATTATACAAAAATAAACAATATTATTTCATTCAGATTCAGATTTTATAGCTATCTCTTATCAGTAATATGTGGTAGTCAAATTCAGACTCAAAACATTTTAATAAAACAAACGCACCCAAAGGCTAAACCAACTGAATAGCTAAATTAGTTTATTATAAGATCTCCTTTACATGCATAATACAAGAAATGTTAGAGCATACAGGCACAAGAGAAAAGTTCAATTGCATACCTTTATTTTGGTGCATACCAAGGGACCAATCCTCACAATCCATCTAGTTTGATCTAGTGGTGGGGATTAACCTAAAATTAAATATATAAACCTAAGTCCATGTCTTTTTTTTTTTTTTTTTTTTTTTTTTTTTTTTTTATTTCCTCTTTCTTTGTCTGTTTGTCTTTCTTATTAATTTTTTTTTTTTTTTTTTTTTTTTTTTTTGTCTTTTTTTAATTTCGTTTTTTTGTCTTCTGTTTTAATTTATGTTCTTTTTACATTCACGTTTTTTTTACATTCACACTTTTTTCTTCGCTTTCATATATTTTCGTCTGTTTTCATATGTATTCGTCCGATTTCATACATTTTCGTCCGTTTTCTTACGTTTTCACCCGTTTACGTCCGTTTTCATACTCTTTCGTTTGTTTTCTTATGTTTTAGTTCATTTTCATATGTTTCTGTTCGTTTTCATACATTTTCGTCCGTTTTCATCTGTTTTCTTTCGTTTTCGTCCATTTTTCATACGTTTTCATCCATTTTCAGATGTGTTTTTACGCTTTCATACGTTTTCGCCCATTTTCGTCAATTTTCTTACGTTTTCGTTTGTTTTCATACGTTTTCGTCCATTATTCATACATATCTGTTCGTTTTCAGACGTGTTTTTTACGCTTTCATACTTTTTTGTCTGTTTTCTTACGTTTTCGTCCATTTTCATACATTTTGGCAATATCACAAGTGCGTCAGCTTTCATCTGTTGGTGGTGATGGAGGAACCTGTGATAAGAGAGGTGCTATCACCGGTGATCTGACAAGTGCTATCACCGGTGATATCACAGTTGATATCACATGTGATGTCACATAGGATATCACCGGTGATATCACCTGTGATATCACACATGATATCACATGTGTTTGAGCTTCTTCAATTTATTTTATGGATATGTTGTGCTTTCTTCAACCACAATTGCAATTTTTGACTGGGCCGTTTTCTGCAACCGAACATCTGAACGAGGAAGAGATGATGCATGTTGCGGAAGAACGAAGAAATACAAGGATTATGAAAGTAACTAGAAAAGTGCATGTCATATAATATAGTTTAAATAAGAAGCATTTTAAATTATCATCAACTTAAAAAATTACAACTAATACAACTTAAATATGAAGCAATCAGATAAACAAAACATATCAAACGAGTTTTGAATATCATTTTTTTGCTATTTTCAACAACTTATAACCTACCACATGAAAATCAAAAGATACTACTTTACACTTTCTAATATCACAAGTGTGTCGGCTTCCTTCTATTTGTTGAATCAGTGTTGGTGATGAGGAACCTGTGATGTGACATGTGCTATCACCGGTGATATCACAGTTGATGGTGATATCACCTGTGATATCACACATAATATCATAGGTGTTTGAGCTTCTTCAGTTTATTTTATGGATATTGATGAGATCAAATAAGTACATTTTATTAGCATCATTTATCCTAATTAATTGACTTGTTTTATATTGTTTTGTAAGAGAATGGGTGCTTTAATGTTTACTTTAGTGATTCTCAGGTAAAAACAAGCAATTGGTGAAAGTTAATGATATTGGACGAATTATGGAGCTAAATGATCAAGATTTGAAAAGTCTACTAAAATTCAAGAGACGCGCCGTATCACTCTCAATAGATACGCCGCAACATCATACTTAGATGAATTCGAAGACCATTGCCTGACTTTGAAGAATGCGCCGCATCTAATTACAACATGCACCGCATATAAAACTTTGGTCAATGAAGGATAATCAACTTGTTCTACTCCAACTACGTCGCATCGCATTTACAACATGCGGCGTATCAGCTAAAGACTTCACCAGATACTATCAAGACGTTAAAGGACATGCGCCGCATAGAGAAACAAGTTACACCGCATCTAAAGGTGGTGTATGAATATTCCAGAATATAATAATCTTGGACCTCACGCGTAGTTAAGTAGATGCGCCGCATCTATCATCAACATGCGCCGCATCGATCCCTCAGACAGAAACTGTAAATACCCCATGACAGATACGAGTTTTGTGTGTGAAAAGAAACCCTAAGGAGACGAATTCAGTCAAAGAAGCATAACAAGACATGCCCCAAACGAAGATCTTAGAGCCATAAGAAGGTCCTGCATGTGTATAATTTATTAAGTAGTTTTGTTTATTGTATTAGTAAGCTTTAATCCATCAGGATTGATGGGCTTGTGGCCACCATACTGCTCCCCTTAAAATTACTTTCTCATCGATTAAAGTTTATATGATGATGTTTTTGGTGAATTTTATTTGTGCATTGATAACCTCTATGTTTAGTTGAGTCTTTTGGGCTACCATACCTGTTCCTCGCCTACTTATCTAGTGTCTAGAAGGTAGGATAAATATAAGTAATCATTAAGAGTTTACTCACCGATATTTAGGATCCAACGAGACAGATTAGATTACGATACTCATCATATAAAACTAGCAATAAAACAAGTGACAAGCTACTTAATTATAAGGACAGGTCTTCTTACGTAGTTAAGTAGATGCGCCGCATCTATTTGTGTTTAGTTAGTCTCTCAGGCTAAAAACCCCGTTTATTAGATTAGATTGTAAAACTAACTTAAATATTAAAATATAGATTAAATCAACTAGATATTACGTTCCATTCTTAGTGTTCGACACTCTACTTACCACTATATACATATTGATCGGGTACACTTCTCGTTAAGTGTGTGTGTTAGTAATAAGTCGGCTAAATATAAATTTATAAAAGATGGTGAACTATCAAGAAAAGAGTTGGTAGACACAAGTTATCAAGAAGCACTTAATAAGCATAATGAAGATACTACGGATTCGGTACATCGTATTGAACAACATTTCCGTAATATTATAAGCATATTTAGTGTCACACCAAAAGAAAAGAGTATGGTGGAAAGATATGATGAGATTGATGCTATTATATGTGATGAGGTACAACCACAACATGAAGAGATAAGTAATTCCGGAGTTAAACATAATGACAAGGAACCAACGGATAACCTTCCTGTGAATCTGTGATGGACATTCAGGAAGAAAATAGGAATTTAGATCTCATGGATAGAGAAAGGCTAAACAGGTTTTGGGAATTAGTTTTGGGCATGTATCCGCATAACCTACCCGTCCCTTTCCCTAGGTCAGAACCGGTGGTTAAACAAAATAAACCCATCCCTTTCCCTAAGCCAACACCGGTGGTTGAACAATATCAATGGAAAAAAGATGGAAGACATTACTTTAGCAGCGATCCACCATCCGTCCCTTTCCCTAAACGCTCTAAGGTAAGTGAACCGTATATCCCACCCGACCCTTTACCTGGACACATAAGGAGTGGATGCATACCTATCCCTTTCACGGGAAACAAAAAGAAACCATACAAGAGGAAAATAAAGAAGATGAAAGCTAAGAATCAATGGTTGAAAGAATCAAAAACACAAGCTCATGTGGAATCTACGACACAAATAGGTAACACCATCGATTCTACTTTTATTTTAACTAATGATGTTGTTAGTTTTTCTAAACAGGGTGTAGAGCCGAATGATGTAGTGGAACCTATTACCTTACAACCTATCATAGACATCACACGACATGATGAAACACATCTAGCACCTGTTAATGTTATCCATCAAATTTTCGTTGAACCTCCAAAAGAAATTGATGATGAGCTCTTGGATAACAACATGGTTGAAGAGAAAGCTACTTTGGAGCTAACATGCAAAGAAGGGGGATCATAACGATATTCACCATAGACTCTTTTTCATATTGCTTGAAAGTTGAGGGATGCCGAACCAACAACAAGATAAATGAAGCGCAATTCATGCATCCTCGACATATTGGTCTCTCACATGTAATGTTCAAGGCATTTAATTCATCAACCAACTCAGGAAAGGTAATGAGTGGAGATCACTACCCACAAAGGGACCATTGTTACTTATCGTATCTTCCTGCTACAGCAAATTTACACTCTTATAGTGTCTATTGCTACTATCACCCGCACTTGATTACGAGTGCGGGGAACAACACCCTATTACCTAGTAAATAAGGGTGGAGTCAGGCTCGCGACTCGAACAAAAAGAAGCGCTTTGTGGGAGGCAACCCACCCTTGTCTTTTATTTTCTTATCAGTGTATTTTTATTTTTATGTCAGTTAGTCAATGCGGCGTATTCACTATTAGTGGATATGGCGCATTAACTTCTGCCGCGCACTTTAATATTTCCTATAGGCAGTTGATGCGGCGTATCCAATATTCTATGGATGCGGCGCATCGACACTCTGGCCTGTAATTTTCGTATGTTTATTTTCTTACCAATGATTAATGAGATGTTCTCGAGTTTCTTTTTTGTGGTCTCTATATTTTTACAGGTCTAGACGATTGAAGATATCAATGAACTCCCACATTACAAATGCTCGCATTCTTAACATGGAGGATCATACTGAGCAAATCTCAGGCGAGTTTTCCGTTCTAATTCTTTTTAATTTTCTGTTTTTAATTGCAAATTAAACAACGAGGACGTTGTTTATCTTAAGTGGGGGATGGAGAATTAGAACGTATACTTGTCCTTATTTTTCAAAAATATGCTTAATATGTACTTAATATGCTTAAATTTAAAATTTTTCTAGCATGTTTTTGTGAAATCAAAGTTGCATGACCGCACACATAACCCTTATTTCCAAATTGTGAGAATTAAGCCTATTCCGTTTCCTAATATTTTACCCAAATTCCACAAAAATATGAGTGTGCCGATGACTTGTAGTAAACTTTAGAACTTGGCTTGTATACTATTCGAGACCACCATAATGAGTATTATTGATATAATTGGAGTGACTTGTCTAACTTGGTAAATTTCTAGGATTACACCCAAAAAGCCTAATATATCTTATGTTTATTAACTAACTACACTGGGTAGTTAACTCCCATATAAACCCTTTGTTTACTCTCATTTTTAGAGTAAGATACCCCTAGAAAAACCCTCAGAGCCATTATGTGGAAAAATAGAAGGGGGGGTTGAATAGTTTTACGTCAATTTTATTTTTATAAAAACTTTGTTTGCAAAATAATCGATTCTAGTTTTATGTGAGATCAATAAACAACACTTATATAAACTAATATCTACGAAATGAAATGACAACAATATAAGTAAATAAGTAAAGAGATAGAGATGGAAAGATCGCACCACAAGACAAAGGATTTATAGTGGTTCGGCTACGAAGCACCTCTTCGCCCTACTCCACTCCCCGAGCACCTAACTCGAGAGTTTTCTTCACTACGTCAACAAGCTCCCTTATGGCGGAGAAAACCTTACACAACTTTTGCTTACACCAATTTACGACACTAAGCTAAATGTCGAGTCCTAATAGTAGCTAGAACCAATCTCACACCACTACACACCTTCCACACAACTTATGCACACCACTACTACTAAACAACTTCACTACTTTTCTTTCACAACACTACTTCTACTTCTACCCAACAAAACTACTTCTATTCACAACTACTAACACACCGAGATCTATCTATTACACAACTTCTACACCTTTACAATATACACAAGCCTACAATACTTCTTAACAAGATGTTGGAGGAGTATTCTTCTCTTGCACTTTGAATGATGAAGGATTGGATCACTTGAAACAAGAACTAATATGTTTATGATCAAAGGATTTAGGAAGATGATTTGAGAGAATTAGAACAGAAAGTTTTAGTGCAAAAGGTGAGGAAAAAATTTAGATTTGAACCAGTATTTATAGGCAAATAAATCTGACACAGGAGCGTATGTCGGCCCCCTTAATTGTGTGCCAGCCCCCTTAAGTGAATTAGATGGATATAATGATATTTTGTCATTAAATACTTATTTACGTAATGATTTTACGTTTAATGATTTTAGATTTTGTGATCGTCAAAACATAGGAGTATCGAAAAATATTAATAACGTTTTTACGCATTATTTATATCAACAATCTCCCCCTTTTTGATGATTACAAAATCTAAACTCTTAAATCAAAAATCATTATATATGCAAGTATTTAGTGAGTTTATATCACTTCTCCCCCTTTTTGTAAACATCAAAAAGGTTGTCCCAATGACGGATGAGCTCCCCCTTGATGTGTACTCCCCCTCATTTTAAGGTTAAATGACGAATCGAGATACGGAATGCTGGCAAAAATATTAAGAACAAACAAACAATATATATATATATATATATATATATATATATATATATATATATATATATATATATATATATATATATATATATATATATATATATATATATATATATGCATGCAAAAAAAACTAAATATATAACTAGAAAACATGTAAAAAGCAAATAATAAATCTCAACAAGCATTTATTATTCATAAAAATAGATTATGTTAGAAAACATAATCATGGTTATACAAGCATACATATATGCGTTTCTTAGTAAACTACATTAGATAATACTAAGATGCCATCTTGAAGTCTCTAGGACTTGCTTGGAGATGTGAGTCATGGATTTAATGGAGGTAGACATTGGTGGGAGTTTTGGTTGGAGAGTGTGGAGTGGAAGTGTTGGATTGTAGTGTTTGTGATGATGGTGGGGAAGACATTGTGAGGAGATACTCAATCCAAGTAAAGTGCTCATTGAGAGCAATGGTTTGTTTTTGGAGAAAAATGCAACAAGGACAATTGTTGACATGATTCTCAAGTGGGACGATGTTGTTGGATGGTGAGGATGGAGTGGTAGAGGGTTGTTGAACCAAATTGATTTGAGCAAGATGTAGGGCAATGAGAGCACTAAGCTCATGGGCTTCTTTGAGCTCCTCAACGAACTTTTTATGTTCGGAGGAAGGTGATGATGGAGGAGTTGGGTTGTTGTTGGGGATTGAGGTTTGGACATTAGACATAGGATTCATGTCTTGATGAGAAAGATGGATGTGGTTTTGGGATTGAGTATGTTCCTCAAAAGGATCATTTGGAAGATTTGTGGTGAGTGAGATGGTAAGGTTGTCTTGTGGAGGTAGAGTGAAGGTATCATTTGGATGAAGTGAATGTTTGGTTTTTGGTTGGTTGGAGACAACATCATTAATGGATGAGAATTTTTGACATGTGTCAAGTTTTCTTCTCCATACGGGTTTGACGGTTATTCTTGCACCTCTTGTGGGTTTGGTTCTTGGATGACTGGGGGAAGACATGCTAGAGTGAGTGATAACAAATGATGAATGAGGGTATTTATAGTGTGATAATTTGGTGTTTATGGAAGGATAATAGGTAGTGGATTTGATAGACAAAGTATGTTTGTGAATGTAGGGAAGTGGGGAATCAAAATAGGGTGAAATGAGCTAAAAAGCAGAAAGCAAACAGGGAACCTCGACCATCAGGTGGCCGGCCCCCTTAATTAATGGCCAGCCCTTTTAATTTTAAGGGGGCCGCCCGTTATAATTATGGGGGCCGCCTAATGCTTGGTTCCCAGATTGCCAGAAATGGTTTTTAGCACAGGTTTTTCCAGAAAGATGATTGTTTTGAGGTTTGGTTTTGGGCAAGTCCATCTCTTTAGGCAACTAAACAAATATTATCTTGATGAAGTATGCATGTAAAGTATATATATATGTAGGCAACTAAGCAAATATAATAGTTTTCATGCAAAGGAAAAAAATAATAAAGAACAAATAAGCAAGTTATGTATCCTAAGGCAATAAATAAGGTATAGGGCAACTTAGTGAGGGAGAAACTAATGATGGAACAAATTAGGACCAAGTGATACTTGACATTTTTCTAGTGTGTGCCTATATGCAACAACTGTGGAGATGCGATTGCTTCGACTCCTAATGCAAAGAAATACATGTATCCTAAGAAGCAATCCAAAAACTCCTTGATTTAATTTGCTTAGTCCATGATTGCCAAATATATATATATTGGATTATATATTTTGACACTTCATGTCAACTCTTATGCATGATTTTAGAAAAACGTTTTTACCATTATTCAACAATGTAAAATTTGAAAGTGACGAGTTTTCCTAATCGTGAGAATAATTTCAAAATGAATTGAGGTTTTCTTTTGAGAGTATATATATACAAAAACAAAATATCTCAATTCCTGATTTTTGTGCAAAATAGAATCCTAGACTCAGATTTGAGAGGAAAGGAAAGAAAATTTGAGTGTTATTAATGCTCAGATGGCCGGCCCCCTTAAAGTGAGGCTGGTCCCCTTAATTTTAAGGGGGCCGCCCTTATGGATTTAAGGGGTCCGCCCATCTGACAGTCAGAAAGAAAAAAATTCAGAATTAAGAAATTTCAGAAATAAAATTTTTAATCTATTTGTTCCATCATTCCTAATCCTAAACGCAAGTGGTTAAATAATTCACGCTTAAGGGGCTTAGTAAATATATCCGCAATGTTATCTTCCGAGGCTACCTTTTCTATAGTTATGTTTCCCTTTTGTACGTTATCCCTAAGAAAGTGATGACGTATTTCTATATGTTTAGTCCTAGAGTGTTGAACGGGATTCTTACTTAAATCTATGGCTCCTTTATTATCACACATTATAAGAATGTTTTCTAACCTAACGCCATAGTCTACGAGAGCTTGTTTCATCCATAGTGCTTGTTGACATGCCTTTCCAGCGCTTACATATTCAGCTTCGGTGGTTGAAATAGCTAGAGCGGGTTGCTTCTTGGAAAACCAAGACGTTAGGCAACATCCCATAAACGTGCAAATACCACTAGTTCTTTTTCGATCCACGTAGTCTCCTGCATGATCCGAATCCACATAGACAATGGTTTCTATGCCGGATCCCTTAGGATACCATAATCCTAAGTGTATAGTGCCTTTAATGTATCGGAAGATACGCTTAACCGCTTCTAGGTGAGAGGTTTTGGGATCCTCTTGAAAGCGGGCACAAAGGCAAACACTAAACATGATATCGGGTCTACTTGCCGTTAAGTATAGTAAACTACCTATCATTCCTCTATACTTAGTGTTATCTATGGACTCACCTTCTTCATCTCTTGTGAGTTTCACTTCCGTAGACATAGGTGTCTTAAGGGGTTTTGAGTCTTCTAGGCCAAATTTCTTAAGCATTTCCTTAATGTATTTTGATTGGTTAAAAAATATTCCATCTTTTAGTAGTTTTATTTGTAATCCTAGGAAGAAGTTAAGTTCACCCATCATACTCATCTCAAACTCATCATGCATGATTTTGGCAAATTCATCACACATATCCTGACAAGTCGATCCAAATACAATGTCATCGACATATATTTGAAAAATGATGATATTTGGGTCACTTCTTTTAGTGAAGAGAGTGTTATCTACCATTCCCATGGAATAATTATGCTCAACTAGGAAAGCTTTAAGTCTATCATACCAAGCCTTTGGAGCTTGCTTAAGACCATATAAAGCTTTCTTTAGTTTGTAAACATAATCAGGTTTTGCGAAGTCAATGAATCCCAGAGGTTGTGCCACATAAACCTCCTCATTGATAAAACCGTTGAGGAATGCACTCTTTACATCCATTTGGTATAACTTAAAGTCTAGGGCACAGGCATAAGCTAAAAGGATTCTAATGGATTCTAATCTAGCTACAGGTGCATAGGTTTCGTCATAATCAATTCCCTCTTGTTGATTATAACCTTGGGCGACTAACCTAGCTTTATTCCTAGTTACTATTCCATTTTCATCTAGTTTATTCCTAAATACCCACTTAGTTCCTATTACGGTTGCATTCCTAGGATTTGGGACTAGTTCCCAAACATCATTTGTTTTAAATTGATTTAATTCTTCTTGCATAGCCATAATCCAACTTTCATCCGTTAAGGCTTCATTTATATTCTTAGGTTCTATTGTTGACACAAAACAAAAGAAGTTATTTTTATCTTGAGCTTGTGACTAAGAGTTCTTTGATTTACGTGACCTATTATGTTATCTAATGGATGTGACTTTGATTCTTTAACGTTTACAACTTCATTTTCTTCTAAAGTTGCTATTTCAAGATCATTACCTAAGGGTTTAGTTTTACTAACCTCAATAGCTTCTTCTTCTATAACATTATCATCTTCTAAGGGTAATGTTTTAGGTAGTGGAAGAGTTTCATCAAAGGTTACATTTAGGGATTCTTCTACTTTCATGGTATGTTTATTAAGAATTATATATGCCTTACTATTTTGAGAATATCCTAGAAAAACTCCTTCGTAAGCCTTAGGGTCGAACTTAGTGAGATAGTCTTTTGTATTAAGAATGAAGCATTTACTTCCGAATACTCTAAAGTAGCCTATATTAGGTTTTCTACCTCAATCATTCATATGGTGTTTTTCCTAAGATTCGTCTAATGAAAACTCTAAAGTAGCCTATATTAGGTTTTCTACCTCAATCATTCATATGGTGTTCTACTCATTTCTTGTAAAGACCTATTTTTTCTTTCTACTACCCCATTTGATTGCGGAGTACGTGGAGCGGAAAAGTTGTGAGATATTCCATTCTTATCACAAAATTTTCCGAATTGTACTTCGTTATCAAATTCCCTACCATAGTCCGTCCTAATTGATACTATAGAACATCCTAACTTATTTTGTATCATTTTACTAAATATCTCAAATTTTTCAAAGGCTTCGATTTTATCACTTAAGAACCTAGTCCACGTGTATCGTGAATAATCATCTACTATAACTAAGGTGTAACGATTGCCACCGTAGCTCCGCACAGCGGATGGACCAAAAAGGTCCATATGAAGTAGTTCTAAGCATCTAGTTGTGGATAACATATTTTTAGATTAGTGACTAGCATGTGCTTGTTTTCTAATTTTACAAGCATCGCAAAAGTGTTGATCATATCTTAGACTAGGTAAGTTTCTAACTAGTTCCTTAGAGGCTAAAGATTGTATTTGTTGCATGTTTGCATGACCTAATCTCCTATGCCACAAAGTGGAGTTTTCATCTATAATAGCTAGGCATATCTTATCTTCCGGTTTGTCTCCTAATTTCATAACATATATACCTCCTTTCCTAATTCCTTTACCTATAACTTTCTTATCCTTAATTATTTCACTATCTTTTTTGGTAAAGGTAACCCTACACTTATTATCACATATTTGGCCTATACTAAGCAAGTTATAAGTTAGATTATCTACATGCTCGACATTTTCAATAGTTAGAGAGTCTTGAGAGATCGTACCTTTGCCTATGATTTTTCCACGACGATCACTACCAAAAACAACATTACCTCCGTTGTATGCCTTATATGTAGAAAATAGCTTGCGATTCCCCGTCATGTGTCTTGAGCATCCACTATCCTTTATCCACTCATCGGGCTCTAAATCTACTCCTAGACATATTTCATTGGGTGCATGAGCCACAAAACATTTGTGCTTCATTGTTTCGTCTTCGTCACTAGAAATTCTTCTTCGGGTGCTTTTCTTTTTATCTTGTGCTTTTAGTCGCTTCTTAATAATATTCTTGAATTCTTTAACGACCTTTGCACATTCTTCATCTTCACTTTCGGAACTATAATCGTCTTCATTATTATGTTCGATCGTTGACTTTGTACACCCTTCTTGTTTGCTCTTGGTATGACTCATGGGGTTTTCGTCATTATTACCTACACATGCAAAATTTGAACTAGTAGCACTTGTATTCATTTCAACTAAATACTTATCTACTATACTTTCATTTTCAACAATTTTATATATGAAATTTTCTTTGGCTTGACATTCCTCTTGATGAAAATTTAAGAGACTTTTTCACATATCGTTTGCCGTTTGACAAAAAAATATTCTTTCATATTCAATATTTGGTAAAGCTTTGTATATAATCATTTTAGCAATATCATTTTTATCAGGTACTATTTTGAAATAATTATCTTGTTTTTAAAAAGTGATATTTGTTGATTGAAAATTACCAATTGAAATGACATGCCAAAGATCATAATCTATTAATTTCACATAACTTTCGAATCGATTTTTCCATTCAAGAAAACTTGTATTTTCAAAATATGGTGGTTTAAATGTCATGTTCCCTTCTAAATATTTTTCCGATTCCATAGATCGATTTCAAGTTTTAAAATACAATTTATTTTAAAAATCTTGTTTAACGTAGCTCTAATGCCAATTGTGGAAAACTAGAAGGGGGTGGGGTTGAATAGTTTTACGTCAATTTTATTTTTATAAAAACTTTGTTTGCAAAATAATCAATTCTAGTTTTATGTGAGATCAATAAACAACACTTATATAAACTAATATCTACGAAATGAAATGACAACAATATAAGTAAATAAGTAAAGAAATAGAGATGAAAAGATCGCACCACAAGACAAAGGAATTATAGTGGTTCGGCTACGAAGCACCTCTTCGCCCTACTCCACTCCCCGAGCACCTAACTCGAGAGTTTTCTTCACTACATCAACAAGCTCCCTTATGGCGGAGAAAACCTTACACAACTTTTGCTTACACCAATTTACGACACTAAGCTAAATGTCGAGTCCTAATAGTAGCTAGAACCAATCTCACACCACGACACACCTTCTACACAACCTATGCACACCACTACTACTACACAACTTCACTACTTCTCTTTCATAACACTACTTCTACTTCTACCCAACACAACTACTTCTATTCACAACTACTAACACACCTAGATCTATCTATTACACAACTTCTACACCTTTACAATATACACAAGCCTACAATACTTCTTAACAAGATGTTGGAGGAGTATTCTTCTCTTGCACTTTGAATGATGAAGGATTGGATCACTTGAAACAAGAAATAATATGTTTATGATCAAAGGATTTAGGAAGATGATTTGAGAGAATTAGAACAGAAAGTTTTAGTGCAAAAGGTGAGGAAAAAATTCAGATTTGCACCAGTATTTATAGGCAAAGAAATCTGACACAAGAGTGTATGCCGACCCCCTTAAAATTAAGGGGGCCGCCCCTTATAATTAAGGGGGCCGCTCATGTGAAACGACTAGATTCTTTGTCTTTTTCTGGGGAAAGTTTATTTGGTGAAAATTTAACTGAATTTGGTTAAAAATTTGAATTCATATATTTATTATGAAATAAACATTTTCCTTTAATTACCAAAAGTGTTTTTCTTACATATATAAAATGTTTATACCATTTTATATAATTTGTAATTAGTAAATAAACCTTTCTTTGATCATAAAATGTATTAGGCACTTGTTTATTCATACATTAAGTGAATTAGATGGATATAGTGATATTTTGTCATTAAATACTTATTTATGTAATGATTTTACGTTTAATGATTTTAGATTTGTGATCGTCAAGACATAGGAGTATCGAAAAATATTAATAACGTTTTTACGCATTATTTATATCAACACATTCCTTTCGTTTCTTACACCAATGTTAAATGTTTTGTTACACCTTTACACCTTAGCCTACCCTGTAGATTTAAGTCCGTGGTTAGTTGCTTTCGGTAAAAGTGTATATTGCCCGTGTTCGTGTGCGTAATAATTATCTATGCTTAGGTCGGGAAATTGCAGAATGCAATGGAGCGAAAGTATATATTGTATTTTTGATTTTCGTGTGTTTACTACTTTCACTATTATTTTTATATATCTGAAATTATCTAGATTTTTTGTGATGGTGAAGTGGTGAAATTTTATACTATTAGTGTTTTTATTTGTTATGAAAAAAATGAAAAAAAAAAGAAAGAAAAAATTGAAAAAATAAGAAAAGAAAAAGGAAGAAGAAGTTGGTGAGTTTGTTATAAACCAACAATGTAAATTTATGTAAGTGGTTGATATGGCCAGTATTTGTTGTATTATATCTATGGATTGAAAGGGAGTTGGCCGTTATGGCAACGCCAACTAAGGTTTGTTTTTTGATTAAGATATTATTGAGTTTGATTCTTGTGTACCTACTAAAGCGTGAGTTTCCGTGTTAAAGCGTGAGTTAGTATATGACTTGTGTCTTATTCATGGGATAGTTGTGAAAGTAATTAACCACACTTAGGATTTAATCTACCTGTTTGTTTATTATTGTTTTACACCAGTTTATGTATTTCCCAATTATTATCCATACCCAACCGTATTGTTGTATTCGTTGTTAGCTTTCGAGCATTCGGATATGATGATGGCCAAGTAAGAATATTAAATGTATGAATAAGGTAGTGATTATCAGAGTATTAGATTAATTGACTAACGCGCCAGCAATATGGTGTGTGAATTGGTGACCATCCGAGTTTAAGATTGATTAAATGATGCGCCAGCAATCTGGTGTGCAACTTGGTGACCATTCGTTATGAAAATAACGCGCCAGCAATCCAAGAAACACATTAATGACCATCCATCATTTGAAAGGAAAAGTACTCGCGCTAGCAATCCATGAAGCATACTAGTGACCATCCGTTAGTTGAAGCGTCAAGGACTCGTGCCAGCGATCTACTAAGTTTATGCGGGAGATGTTCAAGCAAAGCTAGGTTTAACCCATGAACCAACAAACAACCATATTTACCGCTTTAGACTAATCACTCCTTAGCTTTAGTGGTGGATATGTGTATCCTTGCCAAGCTTATGATAGAATACTCGTCACGACTGAGCAATTGAGCAATTTACTAAAATGTTACCACATAGATTAGTTGAGTGAATTGAGTAATTTCATTTTCCTATTTCATGAGGTGTTTGATTGTGTAATTGAGATTGAACGAATAAATTCTTAGCTATAAAAATCCTAGACAATTGTTTAGGATACATTTTCATAAGTTTAAATCTAAGGTTTACTTGGGGACAAGTAAAGCTCAAGTGGGAGGATATTTGATGACATCAAATAAGTACATTTTATTAGCATCATTTATCCTATGTATATTACTTGTTTTGTATTATTTTATATGGGAATTGATACTTAATCGCTTACTTTTGTAATTCTCAGTTATAAATAAGCATTTGGTGAAAGTTAGCTGTTATGGACGTAAAATGGATCAAAATGATCAAGATTGGAAAAGTCTGCTACATTGAAGAGATTAAAGGCCATTGCCTAACTTTGAAGCATGCGCCGCATCTAATTTTATCATGTGTCGCATGTGAAACTTTGGTCAACGAAGAATAACCAACTTGTTCTACTCTAGATACGCCGCATTACATTTCATACATACGGCGTATCAATCTCAAGACTTCACCAAAGATGATCCAAGACACAGAAGAACATGCCGCATAAGATATTGAAGATATGCCGCATCTAAAGGCGGTGAAAGAATATTCGTGAATATTATAATCTTGGACCCCATGCGAAGATACCTTGATACGCCGCATCGGAGCAATCCGATGCGCCGTATCAGCCATATGCAATCCTTACTAAGAAATCAAGTGAAGATTAGAAACTTAAAGAAGAAGTCAAAGATTACATGTCGACACTTGAAGATGCTTTAGTATTTTGGCCGTAAAATCTTCATCCGGACTCCGTTTTACCACGTTCAAGCGACCATGGAAAGAAAAAAAAGGAGATCTACCTGTTTCTGAAGGAGATGCGGTGCATCAAGTCTTTAGATGCACCGTATTGGGAGATGCTCCATATCAGATTTATAGATGAGCCATATCGGGTCAGTTTCTGACTTGGAGGCTACATTTACTTATAAATGCGGCGCATCTGACTCTCTAGATGCATCGTATCGACCCAGATTTCAGAATCTATAAATATCGGGCTCATTAACGAATTAGGGCATCATTGGGAACCCTTAGGTTCATTCCCAGACAATCAATACCCCTCCAAACAGCAGAAGATCAACCTTTACGACCTAATTATCCTTGAAGAGCATCTCTAATCATTGTTAGCGTATCATATTCATTATGTTTAATACTCCATTCATTATGATTATGTTTATGTGCTTTGTTACATAGATTATGGGCTAACACCCTTAAGTGTTAGCCAAGTTTATGAGTATTTGATGTTTTGATTTATTTCTAATTCGATTGGTTGCTCAGTCTTTGTTTTAATTACTTATGTTAAGTAGTTTTGTTTTATTGTATTAGTAAGCTTTAATCCAACAGGATTGATAGGCTTGTGGCCACCATACTGCTCCTATTAAAATTGCTTTCCCATCGATTAAAGTTTATATGATGTTTTTTTAGTGACTTCTATATGTGCATTGATAACCTCTGTGTTTAGTTGAGTCTTCTGGGCTACCATACCTGTTCCTCGCCTATTTATCTAGCGTCTAGAAGGTAGGATAAACATAAGTAATCATTAAGAGTTTACTCGCCTATAGTTAGGATCCAACGAGACAGATTAGATTACGATACTCATCATATAAAACTAGCAATAAAACAAGTGACAAACTACTTAATTATAAGGACAGGTCTTCTTACGTATTCCTATTATCTATCTGTGTACGTGATTGCTATTCACTAATTTGTTCTCATTAGTTTACTTTTATTGTTTAATTAAATCTGTGTTAGTCTCTCAGGCTAAAACCCCGTTTATTAGATTAGATTGTAAAACTAACTTAGATATTAAAATACTGATTAAATCAACTAGATATTACGTTCCTTTCTTAGTGTTCGACACTCTACTTACCACTATATACATATTGATCGGGTACACTGTTTGTTAAGTGTGTGTGTTAGTAATAAGTCGGCTAAATATAAATTTAAATCTTGATTATGCAAAAACACTCTATACTACACTGACACATAGCACGCATCAGATATGCTGTGCTTTTTTCAACCACAACTGCAATTTTTTACTGGGTCATCTTTTTCAACTAAACATCTGAACGAGGAAAAGATGAAGCATTTTGTGGAAGAATGAAGAAATACAAGGATTATGGAAGTAACAAGAGAAGCGATAAGGGTAATGTTACAATGAATGAGGATAGGTGTTGAATAGAAAAAGTGCATGTTAACTATTGTTTACAATGATGCAGACTTATATGCTTTTGAGTTATTTGAATATATATATATATATATATATATATATATATATATATATATATATATATATATATATATATATATATATATATATATATATATATAGACATAAATGATGTCTACTTTTGGTCATTTTATTATTTTATCACATGTGATATTACTCATATGTGGAATACCAGAATTAGTGTTACATTCTATTGCTTTATCATGTGACAACCCGAAAATTTCCGATTTCGATATCCTTATCGTTATATACTCTTATCTACGGTTCGTAAGTTGTTATCGTGGGCTAAAGTATTTCACGCGAAATTTGGCTCTCTAACGTGTAAAACGCAAATAATAATTAATTCGGGCAATGGAAAAATAAAGACATACGTATTTATAATCGCAACTTATGTAAAACAATTCTAAAGCCAATGGAAATAATCTCGGGGACTCGGAAAATAATTACGATACTTTTTATTAGTCTCGTTCACGTTTCGTTAAAAATATAAAGGAAATGACACTTTTAGTCCCTGAGAGCGCGCTAAGGTTTGTACCTCATCCACATCTCATCCTATATATATATATATATATATATATATATATATATATATATATATATATATATATATATATATATATATATATATATATATATATATATATATATATATATACCTAGTTATAATAATTTAGGGTTTGAGCACTCTCCCACCCCAACTCCCAGCCGTTACCCACTCCCTCCTCTTCTCAGGCCACTTCCGGCCATTTTCAGGCCACACCACCGATCACACCATTACACCGCCTCCATCATGGAACTCCTCTCATCGTCCCCGACGCATCTATATACACCATGCGCTCTCAATCTCACCATAACACCCTTTTTGTTAGATATTCATCCATGAATCACCACCACCTTCAACTCTTTTCTTGCTTCTTGATAACCAAAGGTCGAAGGTGGGTTTATCTCATCTTTTTGAGGTGCTTGAACCTCGATTTGATCCTCAAAACCTAGGGTTTCGAGGGTTTTGTGTTAATACCAAAATATAAATAAATAAAAATGAATATATAAATGTTTGGTATCATGTGTGGTCCGTGTTCATGTTTGTTTTGGTCGCGTAATGATGTCATGAGTCTAAGAATCTCGGCACAGGTTGGGGTTGATTGTTGTTGCGTTTGTTGGTTGGTTTTAGAGAGGGTTTAGATTAGATTGGATTCGGATGAGTTGGTGTTGAAACTCTTATTGTGGGTGCTAATGATACTATTGATCTTCGAGTATTCTTGTTGTTGTTTGAGCTATATTTGAATGGGTTAGGTCTAGGATCAATTTGGATTGATGGGTTTGATACCGTGGGATAGGAATGGATTTAGATTCTTGATGTGCCTGTCGTTGGTTACTCTTGTTGGTTCAGTTCTTGTTGCTCGTTTCGGGTGTCCTTGTGGTTGTGATCTCGTTAGCCCCTGTTGTTGTTTTTGAGCTGTGACCGAGGGTCCATTTGGTTAGCTGTGGAATGAGACAGAGGCCGTAAGGTCTCGGCATATATTGGTCATGTTAGTGTTAGTTGTATAGAGTGGTGAAATGGTTATGGATATTGATTTGAGTTATGGTGTAATAGAATGACGGAGGTTAAGATTAGAAACGTGCCATAGTTCGGCCGTTACGGTTGAAGTTGTTGTGGTTAAAAATGTTGTTGTTGCGGATTAGATTGACATTAGGTGGATATATTTATGTTTGTGTGATTCGATCCATGTCGGGGGTCATCAAGACTTTCTAGTCTCGTGTGGCATCCGACAAGCCAAAATGGACATCAGATTGATTTTAGACTTATAATGTTGACTAGTGGAGTCGTGATAAAAGTGACTTGAAATGTGAAATAACTTGAGAAAATATAAATTTTATTTAAATGTTACGTGACATGTTTATAAGTTAAATTAGTAACTTTAAATATTAACTAACGACTAAACAACGTTACTTAATATTTATAAGTTATCTATAATTATTAAATGACGATAAGAAGTTATATAATGTTTTCTAATTAATAAGAAATATTAAGCGATGTTAAAACGTCAATTAATGTTTCTAGATTGGAATGAAAACCTTAAATAACTAAAAGAACGTTATTTAATATTTTGTGGAAATAATAAATGAAACGGCATTTAATTTAATACGGATGAGTTATTAATCGTTTCAAGGGCACGTTTATCAAGACATACCCCATAGGAGTTATTCAATAAGTATTCAATAATTTGTACCATTTCCCTTGTTAAACTTTTGGTTACTCGAGATTGACTTTGACCATAAGGTTGACTTAGTAGCCATTTAATTATGATTGCTTCGGGTGGATTTTTTAGTTTGACCCGGTTGTCTCGTATTAAGCTTCGTCTAGTTATCTTGAAGAAGTTGTCCTTGTTTGTCTCTTGGCGTGCGTGCTCTTGAGTCTTGTCTCGATTCTTGTTGACTTCGCTTGTTTAGTCTTTGGCGTGAGTTCACTTGGTTATATGTCGTGTTCTCACCACACACACCATGATACCAAACACAAAACACAAATAAATGGATAATGAGAGATTTGGAGATAGAAGATTGGGTATTACTTGGAAGTAGATAGCTTATGGAAGACTTGGTTCATCGTTGAGGATCTCGTGTTAGAATAAGTCTTGCACGTAGAAGGCTTCGCCGTTTTCCGTATTGATGTACTGTCTCCTTGATGCTATTTTGAATTTGCTAGATGCCAGTTGTGTCAATCGTGATCTTTGCATTGCTGTGGCCCAGGTGAGTTCATAGCCCCTCCACTTTTATTGGTTTTTAAAATATTTTTCGGGGGAGAATACATGCTCGTTTTCAACTAAACTCAAGTTTACTTATTTGGGATACGTGAATTGTTTACCCAAGATTTGACTATTTGGTTAGAATATTTGATTTGGTTAATTGGATGCATTATGTGATTACTTGTTTATTTATGTCGTATGAGATTTTTGATTGTGGTTTATGAAACTGTTACATGAGCTGGCTAAGGGCATGTCACATCCTTGAGAATGCAGATTGAATTGGTTTAGTGGAACGAGGCCTAGTCTAGCTAGCAAGAGAAAAACTTGCTATGCTTATAGAAGTAGGTAAGTTGTAGAGCATATCGTATCCTTACGAATGCATATTGATTTGATTGGTTTTGGACTATAGTTTGCACCTATAAGGAATTCTTTTGTGGTTTGACTTAGCCAGCGTAACAGGGTAACTTTGTGTGACTCTATATGAGTGTAGTATCTACGTGATTGATTATGGTTCAAGTTGTTTGATTATGAGTTGATTGTGATTTGATTTGGAATGGTGATTTAAGCTGTGTAATCCTATGTTAAATTTAACTTGTCGGTAAAGGATGATTTGAACTCGAAAACTCTTTGGTTCAACTATACTGTTTTAAACTAAAACTCTATGGACTCACCAGCGTAAGCTGACCGTTTTAGTATGTATTTTCAGGTTTACGGCGTTAGCTCACTATTTGAAGGCGCTTGACAAGGGGCATTGGTCATAGGCGACTCTGATATATATTTGGGACCGCTTTAACTTCTTTATGGACCTAATTCCGCACTTCTTTTTATAAAATGTAAACTTAACGTTTTTGTTAATGCATTTTATTCTCAATAAATGAAATAAAAACAGTTCTTTGTACCTTATGTTATGATACCAATTTCGTAGTACCCCATGACATGTATGCTTCCGCTGGACCCAAATTTTGGGGGTGTTACCGTTGGTATCAGAGCCAGGTTATAGAGAACTGGGTAATTTAAAACCTAGACTATAACCATTTTTGCGAAAACTTAACCCTATGACCGCTACGTGCCTGCCTACCAAGCCGATGCCTCGCGTATGATTTTGTTTAAGGATGTAATCGATTAGATGACTAAGGATATGATGGATGAGATATTGAATGATGAGTTTGATGATATATTTGATGGTATATGTGATGAGATGTTTATGGTTTATTTAGCGAATTGTTTGATGATTTATTTGTTGATATATATCTCTATTTGGTGGATGCTTTAAATCCACCTATGGTAATTATTCTCTCTAAGCATTCTCACAATACACACACAATACTTGTCACAGAGTTACACTATTTCCTTGCGTAATCTCATGAATTGATTTTGAGTTTTGGACGCTTGTCGTAGTATTGGGAATGATATTGAGATTGATAACGTATAGTCTATATTCGGGTCACAAACCCAAATGATAAACATTACTAACGCCCAAGCCCGCCACGAGTGGGCTATCATAACAATGATTTGGGCCAGTACGCTAACGGTTTGGGCTCACGAAAGCCTAAGCCCAAAGTTATTTATAGTTGTGATATGGATATCTCTTATTTAAGGGATATATATCCAAACCGGATATATACCGAAGAGTAAGGCCCACGTATCCAATAAGGATTCCGTGCCTATATAAACAATATCATAACTCTCGTTAAAGGTACGACTTTACAACCCTAACTCTTCTACATAACCCTAAAACCGATTACTTACTCTCACGCCGGAGGATAATCGTGGGAGACAATCCCACGATAAGCCTAACGGTGTTTGTTTGCTTTCTTAGTGCGCAGGTCTCAAGCATTAAAGTCTAATTGGTACGAGAACAGGAACCCAAACAAGGAGCGCCCAACTTTTGTATCAACAAGTGGCGCCATCCGTGGGACCCTACACTAAGAACTAGAATGACGAAACACAAAAATTCAAACCAGCGGACTCCGCAGTTGGAGAAAACACGTGGTGATCCTCAGAGGAAGAACCATCAAGATCCGATCTCTAGGCAGGCCTCTGGAACAACCAGTGCGCCTGGCCACCAAGAATCGGGCCCAACCCTAATTCTCTCAGCAGTAGAACTGCCCACAGGGACTACTCAAACCACCACGGTGGTTCCAAGCGCTGAAGAACTTCAGCGCACTCTCTTCAACACTCCCCATCAAACGGCACCTATTGTGGACAACAATGTGCCGTCAGGTCCGCCTAATCGAGATAGGGGACCTAACCCAGAAGAAGATATTGTTGCATTGGAAAAAGATGCGCCTGAATTAACACTAAGTAATTTTGTGTCACAAAATTACGAAGCTTTAACTAGCCTCATGCAAGAGGAGGCAAGGAGAAGATCAAGCCAGAGCTTACAAGCCCGGCTTAACTTTAACCCAGAAACATCCCCACCGTGCTACCAGAGGGGGGGGGGGGCACGAAAATAATGAAAGACGTACCAATGTCCATGATAGACTTGGTGCAGCTTCTGACTCACAATACTCGGAGGAATACGAAGACGGTGAGAGGCGTACCAATGTTCACTCCAGACTTGTAGTCGTAGGATACAAGATAGACTTGGACGGCAACGCTCACCGAGCGAGAGCTCCTCAAGGTCTGGAAGCAGAAGAATTCATGACTGGTTGGGAAGACGAACTTCCCCAAGTGAAAGCCCCTCAAGCTCTTCCTCTGAGGAAAAACGGTGCAAGCGTCAAAAAAGGGATGTCTTCTCCTCAAGTGACTCCTCGGAAAACGAGGATAAAGAGACAGGACACTGGAAGTCCAGAGGAAGACGTCGCGAGGAAGAAGACGAAGACATATCTCTTCCTTGGCATCGCCAAAAAGTTGATGCATTCACACGACGCATCAGCGATTACTCTGATCACAAGAAAAGGCGCATGCCCACCAATATTAAAACATGTGATGGAACGGGTGATCCTGATGACCACCTAAAAATTTTTGAATCCGCTGCTACTATCGAAAATTTGCCACAACCTGTGTGGTGTCATATGTTTAACTCCACATTAGTAGGGAATGCGCGAACTTGGTTTAGCAAGCTTCCACGAAGGAGCATAGACGGGTTTGAAGAGTTGCGGAAAGCATTCTGCTTGAACTTCACTCAGAGAAGGAAGTGCGCTAAGAACCCTGTTGAACTGGCCAAAGTGAAACAGCGCCAAGGGGAATCAACCAGTGCTTACGTGGAGCGCTTTAAGGATGAATGTATACACGTCAAGGCGTGTCCTAAAGTGCTAAAACTTTCAGGGTTCATGAATGGGATTAATAACCCAGAGCTCATTAGGAAATTAAATGATAAGGTTCCCCAAACCTTCGATGAACTAACGAAGCGCACAAGGTCCTTTATCCAAGAAGAAGCAGCTGCTGCGGATAGTAAAAAAGGCTACTCAAATTATAGGCAGCAAGAACAGCCTAGGAGACAATCCAATGATCAGAGTAGCAATCGCAGCAAGAATTATCGCAGTCAGGGAAGCGGACGAGATAATGACAAGTATACCCCCCTCATGAGGACTCCGAGGGAGATATTTGTAACAGAAGACGCAAACTTCCCAAAACCCCCACCAATGCGCACTCCAGAGGATCGGCGTGTAGGGAGTGGATACTGCGAATACCATGGACAAAAGGGCCATACCACTAACGAGTGTGTCCAACTACGACAACTAATTGACAAATTAGTAAAGGAGGGTAGAATGGATCATCTCGTTAAAAATATTAAAGAAGGAAAGGATAAAAAAAACAATGGAGGTAAGAAAAAGCCATCCAAAGATAAGGCTGACATTATTTACATGATACAGTCATGGCAGCGCAAGACGAAACAAAAGTACAGTCAGAAATTCTCTTTTGGGAATGAAATATCCTTTCCCACTCTAGCTGCGGACAACGCAGTAGTAGAGCTGCTAACCATTGAGATACATACTGGGGGACATGATATCCGTCGTATGTATATTGATGGAGGAGCATCCGCAGACATTCTGTATGAACACTATTTAAAGAGGCTGCGACCAGAGATACAAAGTCAGTTAATTCCGGCCACGACGTCGCTGACTGGTTTCATAGGAGAAAAAATATGGCCTATGGGGCAATTACGCTTACTTGTAGTCGTTGGTGATTAACAGCAGTCTACAGCAACCTGGATAAACTTCATGATAATCAAGTCTCCTTCACCATACAACGGCATCATTGGGAGACCTTGAATATCATCCATGCGCGTTGTACCATCCACAGCACACGGGATGCTCAAATTCCCAGTGGAAGGGGGCATTGTCACCCTCTACAATACTACTGTGCCGCCAAAAGAATGCAACACAGTAACCAGTGAAGTGGAGAGTGTTCCAGAGTAGCGCGCACCTAAAATACCAAACCTAAAGGTTGCCATTCACTCTGATTACCCAGATCAACAAATATCAATTGGAGGGTCTCTATCTGACAAAGGCAAAGCAGCTGTGTGCGCACTCTTGCCAAAGAACTTAGATATCTTTGCATGGGAACCAAAGCACATGACTGGAGTACCACGGTCTATCACGGAGCACAAGCTACAAATCCGACAAGGATTTCCTCCAATACTACAGAAAAAGCGCGGCCAAGCCCCAGATCGTGCAAAAGCCATCTTGGAAGAAGTACACAAATTGGTAGACGCAGGCATCATGCGGGAAGTCTACTACCATGACTGGCTTTCCAATCCAGTAATGGTCAAAAAGAGCGATGGCAGTTGGAGAATGTGCGTAGACTTTACTGATCTTAATAAAGCATGTCCACAGGACTGCTACCCGCTACCAGAAATAGACTGGAAGATAAAGTCTCTGTGTTGATATCCCTTTAAATGTTTCCTAGACGCATACAAAGGGTACCATCAAATTCAGATGGCTGAGGAGGATGAAGAAAAAACAGCCTTCTACACAAGTCAAGGGGTCTATTGCTACACAAAAATGCCCTTTGGTCTAAAGAACGCGGGAGCAACTTACCAGATATTGGTGGACATGGCCTTTGAAAAGCAAGTAGGTCGCAACCTAGAAGTTTATGTTGATGACCTTGTTATAAAGAGTCATACTGAGGAGGAATTGGTGCGCGACATCGAGGAGACGTTCAAAACACTGGAAAAGATAAACATGAAGTTAAATCCCAAGAAGTGCACTTTTGGCGCGACAGAAGGCATGTTTCTTGGATATTTAATAGAACCTAACAGCATCAAGCCTTGCCCAGAAAAGACAAAAGCTGTCATAGATCTCCCTTCACCGCGAACATTGAAAGAAGTCTAGTCATTAAACGGAAAGCTAGCCGGGCTAAACCGTTTTTTGTCCAAATCAGCAGACAAGTCGCTCCCTCTCTTTAAGACACTCACAAAGTGCACAAAAAAGGGAGACTTTCGTTGGACTAAGGAGGCAGAGGAAGCCTTCCAACAGCTCAAGCAACATCTGGCAGCACTTCCCAAACTTGTCGCACCCCGACCAGGGGAATAATTGATCATGTACTTATCTGCAACTCATGGAACAGTCAGCGCGGTATTATTGACAGATAGGAATTCTGTTCAAACACCCATATACTTTATGAGCAAAGCACTCAAAAAGACAGAGACTAACTATACTGCTATGGAAAATCTGGTCCTAGCTTTAGTATTTGCAGCTAAAAGACTGCGCCGATACTTTCAGGCGCACCCAATAGCTGTCATAACGGACCAGCCTATCAAACAAGTTATCTCTAAACCTGACGCATCAGGACGGCTACAAAAATGGAGTGTGTTATTGAGCGAGTACAACATCTCGTATATACCACGCACTGCAATCAAGGGGCAGATATTAGCTGACTTTATTGTTGAGAAGCCAGATACCGATACTCTACCTTCAACAAACAAGGTAGAATTACAAGAACCATGGGTTCTATTCACAGACGGATCCTCGTGCGTGGAAGGATCAGGACCAGGCCTTATCCTCACTAATCCAGATGGAGTGGAATTCACTTATGCACTGCGCTTTGAATTCACAGCCACAAATAATGAGGCAGAATATGAAGCCCTACTTGCTGGACTACGCATTGCAACTCAAATGGGTGTACGTAACCTGGAGGCAAATGTAGATTCCAGGCTGGTAGCCAATCATGTGCTAGGGGAATATGAAGCCAAGGATGAACACATGGTCCAATACCTCGAAAAAACCAAGTCCCTAATTTAGAATTTTGATAAGTTTACCATCAAACAAGTCCCTAGAGGAGAAAACAGGAAAGCTGACGCGCTTAGCAAGATTGCATCTACAAGCTTCAAAACAGGTATTGGTGGAAACTCTGAAAGACAAATCAATCTCGGAGATGGAAATATCCACGTTGATAGACGAACAGGATCCTACGTAGATGACACCTATCATTGAATTTATAAGCAAAGGTATCTCACCACAAGATCAAAAGGATGCTCGTAGGGTACGGCGCACAGCGCAGAGATTTGAACTCCGAGATGGCGTCCTATATCGACGTTCATTCCTACAACCATGGCTCCGGTGCGTTGGGCCTCTCCAGGCAGATTACGTACTCCGAGAAATTCACGCTGGCTCATGTAGCATGCACTCAGGACCACGGTCTGTAGTGGCGCGTGCCCTGCGGTCAGGATACTATTGGCCTACTATGCACCGCGACGCACGAGACATGATAAAGAAATGCAGCGATTGCCAAGTCCACAGACCAATTCCGCGCCGACCACAACAAGAGATAACCCCCATCACCTCACCATGGCCATTCTATAAATGGGGCATTGACATTGCAGGCCCTTTTCCAGTTGCAGCGGGAGGGCTTAAATTCCTCATTGTAGCTATAGATTATTTTACTAAGTGGATTGAGGAAAAAGCAGTGACAAACATCACAGGCAACCAAGTCAAACGCTTCGTGTGGGACAACATTATATGTTGCTTTGGACTACCTGGAGAAATTATCTCGGACAACGGAAAACAATTCTGTGATAACCCGTTCAAAGACTGGTGCGCGCAATTAAACATTACACAACACTTTGCCTCAGTTAAGCATCCACAAACCAATGGCTTAGTTAAACGCGCGAATCGCAGTTTGGGCGAAGGAATAAAAGCGCGCCTCGACAGACATAAAGGAAGATGAGTGGATGAATTGTCACATGTTTTATGGGCGCACCGCACGACAATAAAAACCAGTACTGAAGACACACCATTCTCTCTTGTCTATGGGATAGAGGCTGTCATACCAGCCGAGATTGGAATGCCAACTATCCGTACGGCGGAAATAAATGTCACAACAAATGATGATGAGCGGCGCATAGACTTGGATCTGTTAGAAGAAAGACGCGAACGCGCAACTATACGAGAAGCACAAGCTAAATCAAAGATGAAGAAGTATTACGATGGAAAAGTCAAACACACTTCATTCAGGCCAGGAGACTTTGTATACTGCGCCAATGATGCAAGCCACACAGAAGATACAGGTAAGCTTGGACCCAAATGGGAAGGACCCTATGAGGTCACAGATGCACTAGGCAATGGTGCGTACAAGTTGCGCGACATGGAAGGCCATGAGCTGGCACGCACTTGGAATATCTGCAATCTCAAGAGATGCTATCTTTAGAAAAGGCTACGGCCCACACGCAGACAACCTTGCACTTTAGTACGTGCCCAATAAATGTCTGTATTTGAATTTTCTTTTCTTTTTGGAATTGTCTTTTATCTTAAAAAACTTGCAAGTATTAATAAAATGTTATGGTTTCTAGCTAACTCCATAACACATTTAACTTTATTGCTTACATTTTTCCTTATGTCTCAATATTGTTATTTTATATTTTTGCCTACATGGCGTGCATGCATTTATTAAGACCTACGATGGCTGAAAGGATGAGCAAACCTACTAACTAACTCGTTGAGTTAGAGGGTTGCAAACCAATCAACACTGGATCACACATCCTTGCTAAGCACCTTACTTTCAAGACGTTGAAGTAAGTTTAAATGCGCATTCCACGAAGGATGCGCAACATCACGTACACTGTACATGCTTAGAAACTTACGAGCCAAGACTCTTGGTCATTTGATATAGTCTTTGCAAAACAACGCAAGTCTATCTTTGCACTCGTGATTTTTTAAGTTATGCACTTAATATAAGTCATTTTAAGTATGTCGCGGTTTCAATTTGACTCTTGGATGATCTTTTACACAAAAGAAAACAATCTAAGTACAAATAACAAGGCGTATGAAAAAAGATAAAAATTATTATTTATAAGAACCATGAGTTTATACAAGTTATAATCCATACATATCTAGATGCTATTAGCACGCCTACGACTTGAGCTACTAGCTGTAGACGCCAGCTCCCCAGCCTCACTCAGCCTTCTTAAAAGGCTGCTATCATCCTGAGATACTGTTGGTACACTAACTGGAATCCCATCAGACCTGGGGAGATGGGCTGCGCCAACACCGCAAAGAATGGCCTTCCCCTTCACGCCCTTCTTATAGGCAGCCCTTGTCTCATGTGCCTCTAAGCACTTCTTCAAAGAAATCTCCTTCTCAAGAGAGAAGGGATTGAGCATGTGGCGGGGGCGAGCAAAAACAGGCACCTTCAGCTGTGACTCGTCTGGCTTCAGAAAGAAGTCAGGGTGCGCCTCCGCATCTTCAGCTATGTGTCTGGCCAGAGTTAGGCCCTGCATGATCACACTGATAGGATAATCCTGATCACGCTCCAAGTGGGCAACATGAGGAAAGTCGAAGACCTTCATCTTCTCCATGGCCTCCACCAGCTCATCAAAAGCATCCGCCTTATACCCAGGCACCTCTGCAAGTGGCACAGTCAGCATCTTGCTCTCAGAAAGCTCCTCCACAGCCTGGGCCTTGCCACGTGCCATGGCGCACTCCACGACCTTCCCAAAAGCCTCTACAACCTCCTGAGACTCCAGAGTACCCATGGCAGCCAAGCGCAGACCATGGCTGATCACCTGCACACGCAACAACGTACGCGTTAGAAGATAAAAGCAACAACGTACGCGTTAGAAGATAAAGAGCATTAAGACACATAGTGGTATACACAGAATTCAAAAAAGAAGATACATACCTGCGCTCAGCAATAGTAGACATAAGATGAGGATATAACTCCTCATCGTACTCTATACTCAGCTTACACAACTTACCCTCCTATACCTTCAGCGCACCCTCCACAGGCTCACGAAGCTCATCAAGGTGGGCGAAGTGCTTGGTTTTCTTTTCTTGAAGGTACTTTAAACCCCAAGAGAAGTTATCCCTGTACTGATGAGTCTCACCACGCTCTCGCTTTAAATCAGCCATCAAAGACAGCTTCTCATCTGCGAGCCTCCTAGCATATGCAGATGTGGACTCTACATCTGCTTGCGCATCAGCTAACTGCGCCCTAAGCATAGCAATCTCCTCATCCTTCTGAGCGAGACTGTTACCCTCATCAACATACCGCGCCTTCAGCTGAGCAACCAACTCAACCTGACGCTCAGCAGCAGCGCTAAGCTCTTCCATCAGCCGCTGCGCAGACATCTCTTCATTCGCCCTCACCGGCTCCTCCACATGAACATGAGCCGTTTGGGGTGGCACCAACCCCTCAACGAATGCTGCATCACCCCCTGCAGCACTGTCGCTACACGCAAACACAGAGAAGTCAAGAGGAAGCATTGCATAAAAAAACATATCTAAATATAAATACTCAAATGAAGGTTACTTACGTAGGAGGAGAAGTCCCAGCATTCTCCTGCGCAGCAACAGACGATGATGTCTCCTCCTCTTTGGACTCATCCACGATGATGGTATGACGTCTGCGCTTGGAGGTACCCTCTCCACCATCATCAGCAACTTTACGCTTCACACCTTGGCGCTCCTCTTCAGAGTCAGTATCCACTTTGAGGATCCCCGCACTAGTGGACGACTCAGCGCGCGTAAGCTCAGGCGCCACCACTCCCTGCACAGGCACAGTCTGCACTGGTGTCGCATTCACAACAGGCTGCGATGCGTCAGAAGCCTCTTCTCGGGAAAGCTCCAGCAGGCGCCCAGTAGTAGCCTCCAAGATGGGCACTTCACCCTCCCTTAGAGGGCGCACGCCCACAGTTACCTGCGTCGGCTTTGCTAACTTCACCACGGCAAATAGTTCCATCTCTGCGCAACACATGAACAAACAAGAAAAGAGCAAGTTAGTGGATAAAATCAATATATACATGGAAGCTTACATTATAAACGCGAGGATAAGAAAGGACAAGCACCCACCCCGGCCGTCTCCATCTAAAAATGTTGGCACTTCATCACTTCCCCCGAAGTAGTTACGGCTCATTCCCATGTGCACCAGGAACTCCTCGGGATAGGGGTTGATCGGGATGCGTTTCTAATTGATGATCTCCGCATCCTCCACGCTATACATACCAGGATCTGGGCGCTCATCCTTTAGAAGCCCTCCTTGAGTGTAAAACCCAGAGAGCATGGTGAAAACCTTATCATATATCCAAAAAAACCTTTCCCTCCAACCCCTTAGGGCGTCTACTTTATCAGTATAACACTGATAGCGCCTTGGGCGCTTAGAAAATGTCACCCACCCGTTCGACTATGACGTATGGTAGAACGCGCGGAAGAGGTTAATGGTAGGCCTCACTGCGAGTAAACGACAGTTTACCTCGAAATTCGTTATCTTCGCCGCACCTATACAGTGCAGCTATGAAATATGTAGGCGGTAAAAGTTGAGCACGTCACTCAAAAATAAGGATATAGGCACGCGCTGGTTTGCGAACTCAAAAAAGCGCGTGTATACCCCTATTTTCCCATCAGGGAAATCCGCGATGCATGCGTCGGCATCCGGTAATTCCGGATGCACATCGAGAGGGATGTAATAGTCAGAGGTGAACTGACGAAGTTCATCCTCGTCCATCTCAGAACGAAACTCTTCTAACTGACAGACCATTTTTACTAGAGTGCGCACGCATAATTACCTCTTGAAGATCTTATTTTTCTTGAGGAAAGATTTTTTTAGCGGAAATGGCGTTTTTCACTGTGGTTAAAACAGTGAAACGAGGAGCCCTCATATAGGGTTTCCTCTTGCATCGGATGAATGACACATGGATTCCACTATCTCCATCGTGTGGTGTAATACAAACCGATACATGCACTTTTTCACGTCTTCCAAGGGACACGTGGGACACTTCAAGGATAGATACATTGTATCACGTTTTTGGCGGGAAATACTAGCAATTTCCCCGCCACGCTTGCCGCTAATATTTCTAAGTCTAGCATCCGCGTTCAACCTCCACGCATACTAGACTGGGGGGACATGATAACGTATAGTCTATATTCGGGTCACGAACCCAAATGATAAACATTACTAACGCCCAAGCCCGCCACGAGTGGGTTATCATAACAATGATTTGGGCCAGTACGCTAACGGTTTGGGCTCACGAAAGCCCAAGCCCAAAGTTATTTATATTTGTGATATGGATATCTCTTATTTAAGGGATATACATCCAAACCGGATATATACCAAAGAGTAAGGCGCACGTATCCAATAAGGATTCCGTGCCTATATAAACAATATTATAACTCTCGTTAAAGGTACGAATTTTCAACCCTAACTCTTCTACATAACCCTAAAACCGATTACTTACTCTCACGCCGGAGGATAATCATGGGAGACAATCCCACAATAAGCCTAACGGTGTTTGTTTGCTTTCTTAGTGCACAGGTCTCAAGCATTAAAGTCTAATTGGTACGAGAACAGGAACCCAAACAAGGAACGCCCAACTTTTGTATCAACAGAGATATAAAGGACATATTACTAGTATAACTAGGCTGAGTGTTTCAAAATTCATTGAACCTTGGGAGAATCTAGATTGATCACCTACATTCAACCAGGACAGTTGGACATGGCCTGTTCAACAATGTCCGATTCAGATGTGAATTTTGCGATACTGAGGGTAGTTATAATAGGATTATGTCCGGGTTAGAGTTTGATTTTTGGAATGATGAGTTTTGTGTGTGTACACGGGCTTTGAATATTACTTCCACACATACGACACATTAGCATCACATGGATCGAAGTGCTTCTAGCACCACTAAACGTCCTCGTTTATGTGGAATTCTTGTTATCGCCATCGAGCATAGTTTGCCATGGGTCGGGCTAGACCCGATTGGGACCATTCAAATTTGAGTTGCTTATCGTCATAAGTCTCGTCGATCTTATTGGAATGTTTGGAATTTATTTTCGGCATGGTATGGAATTGATTTTCGGTTACGTCTTGAGTTGACTTTTGGTATTTTTGGACTTGGTTTTGACCATTTTGAACTTGATCTACGGTTACGTTTGGACTTTATTTTCGGTTACATTTGGATTTTTTTATGTTTTGATTTGATTCTTGGCCACGTTCAGATACAATTTTGGCTACGTATGGATTTGATTTCCGACTATGTCTTGAGTCGACTCTTAGCTATTTTGGGTTGGTTTCGACCATTTGGTATCTAATTCTGGCTGCGTTTGGATATGATCTCAGCTACGTTGAAATGGATTTTATTATGTTTGGATCTGATTTTTGGTCTTTTCTTGAATCGATTTTCGACTATGTCTTGACACGACTCTTGAATATTTATGGAGCTGGTCTCGAATATGTTTGGATTTGGTTCTGATTATGAATTTGGATGATTGGATTTCGTAATTTTCGATTTCGTTTCGAATTTGGATTGGGCATTCGGCCTCGTTTCGTTAATGATCTTGTCACAGCCTCCCCTACCCTAAGCCCCGTGCTAAATCGATAATATTCATTTTCTCAACCGACGATGTTCATTTTCTCAATTGATGATGTTTGTTTGTTTTCCCGATTGATGTTGTTCAAATCAATGTTGTTGTAGTAACGATGTTCAAAAGAGGTTGTACTTTCCACCTCTACTCTAAGTACCCTACTAAGTCAATCGACTAATTGTTAGTAGCAATTAGACAACCTTTTACAGAATCGTACTTTGAAAATTGTTAAACTCTCTGTTCAGTAGAGATTCCGTGCTCAACGGGAATCTTGAAATCTTAAGGAGTAATCTGAATCGCGTTCTGTGGGACAACCACCTAGTCCTTATCTCGTCCTTCGAGAAGTACATGATATTCTTGCTACATTCCTATCGATCAATCAACTATACCGCAAGCGAAACCTTAGAAGTTAACCTCACACCTTTACCTGAGTAATCACTGTTGATCATCCTACCCAACCTGTACACCTCCTGTTGGCCAAATTCCCTTTTACCTATCATTTCAGTATTTCAAAGGCACTGTAAGAGACCCTCTATGGTCGAAGGTGCCGATCACCGTTTTGTTGAGTAGAAATGGAGATACCCAACTTCTTGACCCTAAACCTGTTTATGAAACCACCAAGGAGATCGTTCGAAGACAAAACGGAGATGCAAGCTATGATTTGAAACCCTGATAATGTGAACCTCTCGAATCCTCGTCCTATTAACTCTTTCAAAATTCCTGCTGGAGTTGGACTGGTAGCTCACAGACTCGAGCTGCAGTCAGGACTCAACAACGTTCGCGACGTTTTCCTGATTATAATCTAAGTGATGACTTACCGACGAGGCAGCCGTTATTCCTCTGGGGAAAACTCAGATCTTATGACGTTTAAACCTTGTTGACCTATTGGAATCTTGAACCTTGGAATCAGACGACTATCGTAAAGCTGCATCCTTACTAACAAAGTTCGTTAGAACTCGCGAAAAGATCCTAAACTCCCGCAGAAAATGTGAAGATGAATCCTAGAGTGTATGTGCTCATTTCTGTTCGACCTTAATGGGTAACTTGAATTGAATCGAGAGGACTCGATTCCGTTAAGGAGGTGAGGCTGTGACAACCCGCAAATTTCCGATTTCGATATCCTTATCGTTATATACTCTTATCTACGGTTTGTAAGTTGTTATCGTGGTCTAAAGCATTTCATGCGAAATTTGGCTCTCTAACGTGTAAAACGCGAATAATAATTAATTCGGGCAACGAAAAAAATAAAGACATACGTATTTATAATCGCAACTTATGTAAAACGATTCTAAAGCCAATGGAAATAATCACGGGGACTCGGAAAATAATTATGATACGTTTTATTAGTCTCGTTCACGTTTCGTTAAAAATATAAAGGAAATGACACTTTTGGTCCCTGAGGGCGCGCTAAGGTTTGCACCTCATCCACATCTCATGCTATATATATATATATATATATATATATATATATATATATATATATATATATATATATATATATACCTACTTATAATGATTTAGGGTTTGAGCACTCTCCCACCCCAACTCCCAGCCGTCACCCACTCCCTCCTCTTCTCAGGCCAATTTCGGCCATTTTCCTTCCACACCACTGGTCACACCATTACACCGCCTCCATCATGGGACTCCTCTCATCATCCTCGACACATCTATATACACCCTTTTTGTTAGAGATTCATCCACGAATCACTACCACCTTCAACTCTTTTCTTGTTTCTTGATAACCAAAGGTCGAAGGTGGGTTTATCTCATCTTTTTGAGGTGCTTGAACCTCGATTTGATCCTCAAAACCTAGGGTTTCGAGGGTTTTGTGTTAATACCAAAATATAAATAAATAAAAATGAATATATAAATGTTTGGTATCATGTGTGGTCCGTGTTCATGTTTGTTTTGGTCGCGTAATGATGCAGTGAGTCTAAGACTCTCTGCATAGATTGGGGTTGATTGTTGTTGTGTTTGTTGTTTGGTTTTGGAGAGGGTTTAGATTAGATTGGATTCGGATGAGTTGGTGTTGAAACTCTTATTGTGGGTGCTAATGATCCTGTTGATTCTTCTGGTATTCTTGTTGTTGTTGTTTGAGCTATATTCTGAGTGGGTTACGTCTAGGATCAGTTTGGATTGATGGGTTTGATACTGTGGGATAGGAATGGATTTGGATTCTTGATGTTCCTGTCGTTGATTACTCTTGTTGGTTCAGTTCTTGTTGCTCGTTTCGGGTGTCCTTGTGGTTGTGATCTCGTTAGCCCCTGTTGTTTTTTTTGAGCTATGACCGAGGGTCCATTTGGTTAGCTGTGGAATGAGACCGAGACCGTAAGGTCTTGACATATATTGGTCATGTTAGTGTTAGTCGTATAGAGTGGTGAAATGGTTATGGATATTTGTTAAGATCGTTTAGCTCGAGGTTGTTTAGACCTCATCTAGGGATTGCACAATAATAATGAATGAACACGATACGCAGCGGAATAAACAAACACATCATTATTATTGCTAACAAGGTTTCTCGTCATCATCTCTACTCTAACATACATCAAAGCCCCAATGCTACGTGATCAAGTGTAGCACGGTTACATCCTAACAGCGATCTAAGATCGTTGAGGCTTAACCACAAATCAACAAGTCTAGGCGTTTACAATAACTATACGCCCTAGACACACACACACACACTTTTACTGGACTTTACATCTTGTACGTACAATGATATCAATTCCCTGTATCCCTTTATATAATAGAGATACTAGGGTTACAAAGGATATTCTAGAATAATAAAAAGATATGCAGTAATCTTTTTCTTTCTTTGCAAGTTTCTTCCTTTGTATCCATAAGTCCCTCATGTTTCACATGTTTTGTCTTATCAACTTAATTGTAATTCGCAACAATCTTCCTCTAGTTGATTATGACAAAACCAATAAGCATGAACTTCCCCTGAAGTTAGTATGTCATGAAACATGTGACTTCCCCTTAAACCATGCATATCATCAAGGATCTTTAAGCTGCAATCTTCAAAATATTCTTCTTCCCCTTTTTGTCATCATCAAATAGGGGACAAATGTAAGCAACCTTGATCTTCACAACCACGAATCAATATTACGCGTCCAATTCATCTTTCCAATGTTTCAAAGTCGCCACCATTATGTTTTCTGCATCTTGAAATGTACTTGAAACAATAGAAATCCAAACCATCAGTAGTAATAACAACTAGCAGTAGCAAAAACCTTCACCTCGATGTAGCATATAAATGGTTAATCATTTTAACAATAAGCTTCCCGTGAAACCCATATGTTAACCATTTGTTGAATCTTCAATTCTGTAGACTCTTATGTAATGATTACTAATGAACAAAACTAAGTATTACCAACTTGATGCTGAAGTAGAACAACCCAAACTTGTATCTTGTATCTTGTACTAAAACTGACTTCGAACGTATACTTAACGTATAGGGAGATCGCAATCTCTTGACAAAAAACACCGAGCACAATAACGTAACTCCTTCAAGTGTTTTTCAATTCGTAGTCACCTGAACGAACGAACAAGTTACCCTACACTGAATAGGTATGATAAAACACAAACCTGTGAAACTCCACTTCATCGTCAAATAGGTGATAAAAACCTTTCTTCGTAACCAAGTAAAACAAATAAAAACGAGCCTTTATAATCTGTTAAGAACCAATAATCCAAAAATCAAAAATCAAATCTCTTGTGTATGTGTGTCTTCTGTGTGTGTATTAGAACCAACCTATTCCAAAATAAAATACATGCTTCCCCTCACTTCGTATACCTCATGCTACCAATCTTATGAGGTTATGAATTTAAATTCACCGATCACTTTAAATATAACCAATCTCACATGATGATTATAAATCAGTATCACATGTGCATTATGAATTAACCAAGCAAATAACAAATCTTATCCCATTCGAATAATATATTAGCACCACCGACCATATCATTGATTGACTGTACGAGGTATATAAAATTCTTAACTTACCAATCATAGAATCCACATGAATGCACACCACGATTATATACCCATTATCATTCTGTCTAGAAATCTTGTCGCCACATCGACCCTTGATAATCAATATCAACACATTCACTGACCCACGTTTAATCAAGAATAAGTAAAATTGATTGATCATCGACAATCATTAATGATGAGTACGAGGTTTAAAAATATAACTTAGAAACTCAGTCGATCTTCTAAACCCATTACGAATCCAAACTAGGGTTTTATAGAACTATAATAGCAGCGTATCATCATCACAATCAAAACCTTCATGTCACATTCAACACCAGGTAACACCAAATATTGTCCAAAACGTGATATAAAAAATGTTTCTGCAGCAGACTTTGAGACTGTATATCTTTTTACTGAGAGCTCGGATTGCAGATCCCTCCGGTGGAACTCTTCCATGATAAGTCAAGAACCTCCAGTAAAAATTTCAGCCCGATCCAACGGTTAACAAAGGAGTTATCGTTGTTTGAAAACAGCTCTGCAGTGAGTTATTAAGATACGAACCATATTCAAATTTTCTTCCCAAACCAAACCTTGTAAGATCCCTAAATCACAAGCCAACCTGGGATCTGATACCACATGTTATAAACTGATCTAGGCTATGTAGGACATAATAATAACAATAACAATAAGCAGCAGAATAACCAAAACACAATTGTTATTATTAACAAGGTTTCTTCGTCATCATCTCTACTCTAACATACATCAAAGCCCCAATGCTACGTGATCAAGTGTAGCACGGTTACATCCTAACAACGATCTAAGATCGTTGAGGCTTAACCACAAATCAACAAGTCTAGGCGTTTACAATAACTATACGCCCTAGACACACACACACACACACACACACACACATACACTTTTACTGGACTTTACATCTTGTACGTACAATGATATCAATTCCCTGTATCCCTTTATATAATAGAGATACTAGGGTTACAAAGGATATTCTAGAATAATAAAAAGATATGCAGTAATCTTTTTCTTTCTTTGCAAGTTTCTTCCTTTGTCTCCATAAGTCCCTCATGTTTCACATGTTTTGTCTTATCAACTTAATTGTAATTCCCAACAATATTGATTTGAGTTATGGTGTAATAGAACGACGGAGGTTAAGATTAGAAACGTGCCGTAGTTCGGCCGTTATGGTTGAATTTGTTATGGTTAAAAATGTTGTTGTTGCGGATTAGATTGATGTTAGGTGGATATATTTACGTTTGTGTGATTCGAGCCATGTCGGGCGTCATCAAGACTTTCTAGTCTCGTGTGGCATCCGACAAGCCAAAATGGACATAAGATTGCTTTTAGACTTATAATGTTGACTAGTGGACTCGTGATAAAAGTGACTTGAAACGTGAAATAACTTGAGAAAATATAAATTTTATTTAAATGTTACGTGACATGTTTATTAGTTAAATTAGTAACTTTAAATATTAACTAACGACTAAACAACGTTACTTAATATTTATAAGTTATCTATAATTATTAAATGACGATAAGAAGTTATATAATGTTTTCTAATTAATAAGAAATATTAAGCGATGTTAAAACGTCAATTAATGTTTCTAGATTGGAAAGAAAACATTAAATAACTAAAAGAACGTTATTTAATATTTTATGGAAATAATAAATGAAACGGCATTTAATTCAATACGGATGAGTTATTAATCGTTTCAAGGGCATGTTTATCAAGACTTACCCCATAGGAGTTATTAAGGTTCGTGTTAGTATTTGCCGAGTTACGGATTGGTTAACATTAATTTAATCATCTGACACGGTTAACGGACTAACTGGGCTAATAAACCCAATTAGGGTCGACAAACGTGTCGGGGGACAATATTAATGGGTGACCCATCTTACGACTTACCATATCTTTATTAGGTATGAGTAACTTTGGATTAACAAGTGTATTGTAGGAATTGTTGAAATTATCGTATCGGCAAATACGATAAGTATTCAATAATTCGTACCATTTCCCTTGTTAAACTTTTGGTTACTCGAGATTGACTTTGACCATAAGGTTGACTTAGTAGCCATTTAAGTATGATTGCTTCGGGTGGATTATGTAGTTTGGCCCGGTTGTCTCGTATTAAGCTTCAACTAGTTTTCTTGAAGAAGTTGTCCATGTTTGTCTCTTGGCGTGAGTACTCTTGAGTCTTGTCTTGATTCTTGTTGACTTCGCTTGTTTAGTCTTTGGCGTGAGTTCACTTGATTATATGTCGTGTTCTCACCACACACACCATGATACCAAACACAAATAAATGGGTAATGAGAGATTTGGAGATAGAAGATTGGGTATTACTTGGAAGTAGATATCTTATGGATGACTTGGTTCATCGCTGAGGATCTCGTGTTAGAATAAGTCTTGCACGTAGAAGGCTTCGCCGTTTTCCGTATTGATGTACCGTCTCCTTGATGCTATTGTGAATTTGCTAGATGCAAGTTGTGTCAATCGTGATCTTTACGTTGTTGTGGCCCAGGTGAGTTCATAGCCCCTCCACTTTTATTGGTTTTTAAACTATTTTTGGGGGATAATACATGCTCGTTTTCTACTAAACTCAAGTTTGCTTATTTGGAATACATGAATTGTTTACCCAAGCTTTGACTATTTGGTTAGAATATTTGATTTGGTTAATTGGATGGATTATGTGATTACTTGTTTATTTATGTGGTATAAGATTTGTGATTGTGGTTTATGAAACTGTTACATGAGCTGGCTAAGGGCATGTCGCATCCTTGCGAATGAAGATTGAATTGGTTTAGTGGAACGAGGCCTAGTCTAGCTAGCAAGAGCAAAACTTGCTATGCTTATAGAACTAGGTAAGTTGCAGAGCATGTCGTATCCTTATGAATGCAGCGCATGTCGTATCCTTACGAATGCATATTGATTTGATTGGTTTCGGACTATAGCGTGCACCGATAGGGAATTCTTTTGTGGTTTGACTTAGCCAGCATAACAGGGTAACTTTGTGTGACTCTATATGAGTGTAGTATCTACGTGATTGATTATGGTTCAAGTTGTTTGATTATGAGTTGATTGTGATTTGATTTGGAATGGTGATTTAAGCTGTGTAATCCTACGTTAAATTTAACTTGTTAGTAAAGGATGATTTGAATTCAAAAACTCTTTGGTTCAACTATACTGTTTTAAACTAAAACTCTATGGACTCACCAGCGTAAGCTGACCGTTTTAGCATGTATTTTCAGGTTTAAGGCGTTAGCTCACTATTTGAAGGCGCTTGGCAAGGGGCATTAGTCAAGGCGACTCTGATATATATTTGGGACCGCTTTAACTTCTTTATGGGCCTAATTCTGCACTTCTTTTTATAAAATGTAAACTTAATGTTTTTGTTAATGCATTTTATTCTCAATAAATGACATAAAAACCGTTCTTTGTACCTTATGTTATGATACCAATTTCGTAGCACCCCATGACATGTATGCTTCCGCTAGACCCGAATTTTGGGGGTGTTATATATCACCTGTGATAATACTCATATGTAGAATAATAGAATTAATGTCATATTACATTGCTTTATCACATGATATATTACTCTTAAGTAACTAAGAATAACAATTTAAATACTCTTCATCTTCCTTAAAGTGTTATATCACAAGGATATATAAGTGTCACTTACTAATAACAAAATGAATAAAAATGAAGCAAACTATAAAAATAGAAACTTGACGTATGCTCAAAATCAAGCAAGTGTGACATTAAATTAGCATTGTTTTTTAGCAAAATAAAAAGTCACCTAAAGAGGTTTAACGCTTTTATTTCTACTAATAGTATAATATCACAAGTGATAGATAACTTTAATTACATTTTTAAAAAACCATCTTGGAACTGAAACCATCTTGTAACTAGAAATTATAAAAGTAATAGAAAATACATTGGTGATAATATATTAACAGTATACAGAGAAATGAAATATCTCAGGTGAATTAAAAGTTAAAAATCATACTTGTTATATATCACAGAATATCACTTGTGATATTCTGAATATCACAAAATATCATTTGTGATATTCAGGATATCATTTGTGATGTTTAGAATATCACTTGTGAAAATTTTGAATATCACAAAATATCACTTGTGATGCTCAGAAACGTATGAAAACGTCTGAAAATGGCCGAAAACGGATGAAAACGTATGAAAATGTAAGAAAACGGACGAATATGTATGAAAACGGGCGAAAACGTATGAAGCGTAAAAACACGTATGAAAATGGGCGAAAACGTATGAAAAATGGACGAAAATGAAAGAAAACAAACGAGAGCGTATGAAAACATAAGAAAACGGACGAAAATGGGCGAAAACGTAAATAAACGGGCGAAAACGTAAGAAAACAGAAAAAAACGTAAGAAAGCGTAAAAACACGTTTGAAAACGGATGAAAAATGAACGAAAACAAAAGAAAACGGACGAAAACGTATGAAAACGAACAAAAAAAGTAAGAAAACGGACGAAAACGTATGAAAACGAACAAAAACGTAAGAAAACGGACGAAAACGTATGAAAACGAACAAAAACGTAAGAAAACAGACGAAAACGTATGAAAACGGATGTAAACGTATGTAAACAAACGAAAACGTATGAAATCGAAGAAAATAAAACGTGATTCTACAAAAAAATAAAAAATAAAATAATGAGAGAGAGGAAAAAAACATGAACTTAGGTTAATACTCACTATTAGGGTATGTTTGGTAGGGTGAAATTCAGAAAATGAAATGATGCGCAAAAATCAACTTTACAGAAATGAATTCCACAGAAATTCAGTAAAAATTCTTGTGTTTGGTAACACTAGAGAATTGACTTAAGAAATCAGTAAAAATTATTATTATTATTATTATTATTATTATTATTATTATTATTATTATTATCATTATTATTTATTATTATTATTTTATTATTTATTATTTATTATTATTATTATTTATTATTTATTATTATTATTATTATTATTATTATTATTATTATTATTTATTATTTATTATTTATTATTTATTATTATTATTATTTTATTATTAATTATTAATTATTTATTATTTTTATTTATTATTATTATTATTATTATTATTATTATTATTATTATTTATTATTATTATTATTATTATTATTTTATTATTTGTTATTTATTATTATTATTATTATTATTTTATTAATTATTTATTATTTATTATTAATTATTTTTATTTATTATCATTATTATTATTATTATTATTATTATTATTATTATTATTTTCCTCTAAAATATTGTTTTCCAATGCAAAGATTTGGTTTCCACTCTTAAACTAAAGGAATTCAATTCCTTGAATTTACACATAAACTAAACACCATAAGAATTGCAAATCTCCACTTTTTTATTTCAATAGCTACCAAACAAGGGAAATGAATTCATTTCCATTTCTTTGAGCTCATTCCCCCAACCAAACATGCCCTAAAATTAGGGATGAGCATGGTTCTGGAACCGGTTGGAACCGGAACCGGTGGATCCGAGAACCGATTTTTCTGAAAAGTGAGAACCAAGAACCGAACCGAATATAGTTTTTGGTTCCGGTTCTGGTTCCTTTGGATCTACCCGTATAAGAACCGCTTTTCTGTTAAGCTAATAAAAAACACAAAAAATTAAACTTTTTAAGAACTTGCAACTATTTATATTTAAGCAAATAACAATTAACAACTATCTGTTAGGGAAAGTATTAATAAAACTAAAAGTGCTACATGATGATCATGTGGCTACGTGATTATGATAGATAATAAATAATGTATTAATAAAAATGCTAGCAAATTTTACAATGATGAACATGTAAAAGCTAATCGAATGCAAATAAAAATAAAATATAAACTTACTTCTATGGTTTTGATAATGATGAATGATCTTGGAATGTTATTAGGTTTACATTAATTATTGATTTGTAGATGTTTCAGTGAATTAAAGATTAGGGCTTAGAGTGTTTGGCTTGATGACTAGTTTTTTTCTTTTTCTCTTTTTTAATGAACATAGGATTTGATTAATATTTTGATAATAAGTTAAAAAATTACATATTTTTATAATTATTGGATATTTGGTTCCGGAACCGAGAACCGGTGGAACCGATCCGAACCGACCCAAGAACTGAAAAATCTCAAAATCAAGAACTGGAACTGGAACCATTGGTTCTGGTTCCGGTTCGGTTCTTCATGGTTCCGGTCCGGTTCTCTATCCGGTTCCGGTTCTTTGGTTCTTTTGCTCATCCCTACCTAAAATTACATGGATATTGGAGATTTGTTCTTTAGCATGCATCAAAATAAGAGTATCCAAAGTAAAGTGACTCGTAGCCACAAAGTACTTTATGCATTGATTTAGCTAAGGATAAAAGGCATAAATGTTTGATGTAAGTATATTCAAATTTTATTATACATATGGATCGGGGAAAAATAAATTAAAAAAAAAAAAAAAAAAAAAAAACTCATTATTCTAGTTAACAATATAATGGTATATTAGTCATTTGTAAATTCAGCTCATCTTTATTCTTTTATTTTACTTCTGTCTTTTTCCTTTTTGATAATTTTTCACATTGTCTACACGATACCAAACAACTCCGCTAATTGAACCAAGGCAATGGGTCACACTCGAATGATGCGTTATTTGGAAAACTCAAGGTCGCGATATTGAAGGTGCATAATATAAAACCTGTTACATAGAAACAAGTAAATGACAATAAATTTGTCAAAAGGTAAAGGAACAATCTGCAAATTAACTCATATTTAAAATATCAGACAAGCGAATTAGGATGAGATGGCTGGAGACCTCGGAGAATGCCTTGGGAGAGGTCGAGCTGAGCATCCCGAGGCCGTGAGGGGCAAATTCTTCGCCATCCACTGAAGCCTCTGATCCTAGTAAGTGCAGTGTCAAACACGGATCCAATTTCTTATTCCAAATAAAGTGAGGAACTGATTACTCCCCGAGTCTCAAAATACATGTCCACTTTCCAAGTTTTGGTTGTCTCAAAATAAGTGTTTTCTTTCAATTTCGACCAATTAAAATACTTATAAGTGAGTGAGAATGAAATTTTAATGGTTAATATTATAAGAAACTCACTTTTTAAAACTTTATTAAATATGAAAGTGGACATTTGAAATGCAGTAAATACGTTTCTTTTGAAAGAGAAAAACTGATTATTGAGTAGGCCAATTAACAAGGAAAGCTTGGGAGATAGGAAACTGAAGCACATGCAATTATAAGATTAGGCAGATGACATGGATATACATCTTGATTGTAATCGTTAAAGAACAAAAGAAAGGTTTAAATAATAAAAAGTATCAACAAGAAAAAGTAACTCAATGGAATATGATCTGTGAAGTATAATCAACTTTTGTTACTGATTCTCAGGGATACCATGCCCAAGCAAATCAATAAATCAAAAATGAGTATGTTTAAAATATTATAACTTCGTTTGGATAGTTCATTAGTTGATGCTTAAGTATTTAAGCAATCCATAGACAACGTAAGTTCAATTCCCACCTTGTGCACACAAAAAAAGGAAAAAAGAACTCTTTCAGTCATGTCTTGCATTGTAAGAAAGATTTTGCCTTTTGGCGGATGCTAGGTACAAAAGTTGCTGATTAGTGACCGATAAAATGGTGAAGTCGATGTCACACCTACCAAAAGAGCATATAATTCGATACCTTTTCCTAACTCTTTGCTACATTCGTGTGTCCAACATGACATGAAGATTTAGGCTTCATTCTTGCTAAATGCTGTTAGTCTCAATTTTTTTCTTGTTTAAACTGACTAGCTAGTGAGCGTGCGATGTAGCGTGTAAACTAGTTTGGTCATTAATGTAGAGACGCTTAAGAACAACAATCACATAACCTGAATGAAAGAAAGTAATCAAATCACACTAATAAAAGTGGGGTAACAGCAAGCTAGGTTGAAGATGTGTTCTTTATCTACAAAGTTGTAATGGTCCACCTTCAATTATTTACACTTTCACCTTTTATGTGTCAAAGAAGATTTTGAACTCAAAAGATGGATTCTAAAGCACATGGAAACGAAAGGAGAATCACAGAATTTTGTTTGGTGGGAGTTAGAAAGAATTGAAAAGCTAATTGCATGGTGGCAACTATCCACATGGTCTGCATACCATGAGCCCCTCCACATGACCATGTCTTTTAAACTAATACGTTAGGATCCATCTAGTTCAAAGCAGTTTTATCAATTTTGTTATCTATAGTAAACTGCAGTAACTACTTAAATCATGTATTCATGTGATTATGTTCCATATATTGTTGTTTTGTATGGGTTTGAGAATTTCATTTGAGATTAGATTTGCTATAAATGAGGGACATCTGGCCAGAAATTTCATCGCATGTCACAATTTAACTACACGAAAGCCTACTTATGTGCCGGCCATTCTTTGAAAAAATAGGTCTTGATGAGTTCAATCTCAAATCTAGAACATGTGCCTATTTCGTTAGGCTAGGTCCTTCGGAAAGTCAATTTGCACGTTAAAAGAGTGCACGAGGTCAAGCTTTCACCGTCAATTTAAACTTTTTGAGGAAATGCCATTTAAGGTTCTTGTTACATTTCAATCTTATAGTGAACAGTTAAAAATGAATTGAATTTACATTTCTAGAATTGCACATATATCGAAAGTTTGAAAATGCATCTTAGATACTGGCATATGCTAAGTGCAAAAAACATGTGGATCACTTGACAAATAACATAAACCTAGGACCCCGCCAAACCCTAAAATTTGGACTTTTTGAGTATAGTTGACGGATATCAATGCATCTAGTATGATTGAGTGCGATGTTATTGCATTCATGGAAAAACATCAAAACCCCACAAACATAAGCACAAGGTAAGGTAGTGAATCTTCTAAACTTAATTCAAGATTGATGATAGAAAAAGACAATTTCTTACGTATATGGGACCAAGAACAAATTGATGGCACAATTAATGGATCTCCAATGAAAATCAAACCATATAACTAACTACCCATAATGGTAGGACATGAAATGAAGTTTCATAGAACTTGGTTATATATGTCAGCAACAATCGAATCGATTAGGCCCTAGCTAAGATCTTCTACTAGCAAAACGTAACACAACTAGCTAGAACTTTACAAGAAAATGCCCCCAAGATGAACTTATATATAACATGTGATAGTCTCCAGGGCCCATGCCATGGTGTGAATATTGTATGGGACCAAGTGAACGAAGCATCATGTTAAACGCAATGAGAAACGTCTTTACCTCGTGTTTCACCCGTCAGTATGTCAGTATGTGCAAGACTAGATGTACGTTGTGACTTAAAATAAAAATTAAGAAAGAGTGTAAATATACATACATATATATATATATATATATATATATATATATATATATATATATATATATATATATATATATCTATATTATATATAACAGGAGGCGTTACACGTAGATAATGCCACGTAAACGCCACCTCATTGCCCAGTAATTCATCATCAGCCATGTCATCATGTCAGCAATTTTTAAAATTTATTTTATTTGTATTTTTTATAATAATTTTCGTGTGTTCGTGTGTTTTATAAAAAACAACAATTGGAGATTCGAACACACAACCTGCCAGATCTTATGTGGTATGCTAACCATTGAACCAACAAGTTCTTTTGGAATATATTTGCAAGGCCAAATCTATAAACTTATACAACCAATAATCTCTACAACTTATAACCCCTAATCTCACGTAAAAAATAATATCAGTTTATTCATAATATAAATTTTCTCAAAACCCTAATATCACGATCATTACAAATATTAACAGTTTTTTTACTGTGTTTTAATTAGAAAAAACACGTGCTATAGAGCCTAAAGAGAACTCATGAACATGTGACATACAAACAATACACACATGACATGAGAGGTGATCAATAAATATGTTGCATAAATAAACAAAAGGTAATTTCTGAAATCTTATAATCTGTACGTGTTAGAAGGCTAAGGTTTATACATTTGTTTAAGCTATCGACTAAATTCACTGCCTTTTCAAAACCCTATTGTTGATGGAACTTATTCAATAGATCTTTGGTGATGTTCTTTGTTCTACCAGTTCTGCCTCGAGTGTTGTTTTTTTATAGCGTTTTTGTTGTCTACTTGACAGCAGAAACATGTGTCTGATACAGTAGAAGATGTAGGAATAATGATGGATATATGACAACCTATATTACTGTTGTTACTGCAAAAGCAAATGTAAACATGATATACACTACACTACAGCTGATTATCTGATTATTTCAGAATTCGTATCTAGCAACTTCGTCCTTTGGGTATTTGTTTTTTCGATGGCTAAAAAAAGGTCTTAATCTAAAACCTTGACTCAGTTTTACCCGCTATCCAGGATGGTAAATAATCATCTCTCTATTGATTGTAATGAGTTGTAGCTAAGTATATCCTAGCTATTGTTCAGCATCGACTTGACGAGTTTCTGGGCCATCCTGATCTCCCGTTGGTCAATAGGCTTTTGCCATTCGTACCTGGCTTCGATGAGTCAAGTGGAGGTAATCGTGTATTAAGTGTTCAAGTGACCATTTTTCATGTGGTGGAATGACCATTGGCTTGTGTGCTTCTCACAAGATCCTTAATGTGGCTGCACTCTACACGTTTCTAAAAGGATGGGCTAACATGGCTTTTGGAGTTGAATCAGTTGTCTATCCAAACTTAACGTTTCCATCTTTATTCCCTGCAAAAAGCATGTGGCTTATAGAGATAATAATGACTAATTTGTTTCCATTCTTTATAAGGAAAGGAAACTTTAGCACTAAATGATTTGGATTCAGTTCTGATGCCCAAGCCATATTGAAACCTGAAGCAGTTAGAAATGGAGTGCAGCAGCCAACACGTGTTGAGGTGACATCTGCTTTGATATGGAAGTGTACAATGGCAACATCTAGAGAAGGCTATGGTTTCGAGAAACATTCTCTTTTATAAAACACAATAAACCTTTGAAGTAAACTTCCAGAAACCATGTCAAAAGACACTATTGGTAACATGCTTTGTTTCTTAAGCGCAGTATGCCTAGCTAGCTATGATACCACGTTGCATGGTTTGGTGAATAAAGTATACGAAAGTATACAGAATATCAATGGCAAGTTTGTGAAGAAAGCACAAGGTGATAATGGTTATGTTGAAATTTAGAGATCTGTCAAATAAATGGTAGAAATTGAAACTAAAGAAACCTTGGACACCTATTTTTTTTTCAAGCTTGTGCAATATGGTTTCTACAAAATTAATTTTGGCTAGGGAAGGCCAACCTGGTTTAATACTGTCATACTTGACTGTGTCCCGATGCACATTAATTACGTTAATCTCATGGATACAGCTTGTGGTAAAGGTATAGAAGCATGGTTCTCTTTAGATGAAGGACAAGTGAAAATTCTACAAGAAAATCCAGAGCTGCTAAAAAAACCCTCTACCAACTCAATGATCCTAACTATCATGAAAAGATCAGTTGGGGTCACTTTTTGAATTTTAATGTTTTTGTTTGAAATAATATGTGAGGTAAGCTAAGATTTTAAATTTAAGTGACCAAGATGCTATCAATAATCAGTTGTATAGGGGCTCTCAGATGTGCTACACTTACAGTTGCAGCAAAGGTAATAATACAACAACATTATTTTGTCATAAGCAGCCTTAATAGCTTATTTTACTTTTGTTGTTAATACTGAATTCAGTTTGTTTTTTACTTTTGTTACAATAGGTTGGAACATATCTCAGGTTAACTTCAGGTTGCTTTCAACTTAATCCGCTATTTAAAATGACAATCCATCGTCGATTGAGTCCTATTAAACCATTTATGTTATTCTCATGATAGGTATTTCTGAGTAACAGCCTGATATCCAATCGCCAGCGGCTATAAACAGAACTGAAGCGGCAGGAACCTCAGGTACAGAAGCAAACGTTTCTCCGGCCTCAGTTACTGCACCTGCGCGAGCTAATTGTTTGTTATTCATTTGTGTATCGTAAATTACTTGCAGGGACGGTGCGAGGGAAGTACTTTATATGTACTTAAGGGTGGACCAGTCGGAATCATGAAGAGAAAATACGTGGTCTAGACCCCTGAGTATATCTATCCATATAGGAATCAAAGATCAGGTAAACAAATACTATTTTGCCTTTTCCTGTTTTTTTTTTTTTTTTTCTTTCTAGAAAGACCATTGTAGTTTCGATAACATTATGTGTGGAGAATTACTATCTCAGCTTTAGCTATTTTGTAGGGAAATCATTATGTTTTCAAATTCCAGCGTAATTAACGGGGAAAGTTGTGGTGGTGATTTCTCCATTGATTATTTTGATTCAAGATCAGTGCTTGGAATTAGCAAGGCATGGTGTATCAGCCTGTTTTCTCGGTTTTGGACAAGTAGATCAAAGTTTTGAGCACAAAGAATTAAGAGGGATGTATGAAATCATATATGTATGTCCCGAGACGATTTTGAGGTTAATGTTTTTGTTTAATTACTGGTGTATATTCTATTATCAAATATTTCATTCAACTAATGGTCTTAAAAATCTGTTTGCGGCTTGATAAAACCACTTCAAAGCCTTGCAGAAAGTTGGAATTGCTTTATTTGCAATTGATGAAGTTCACTGTGTTTCCAAGTGGGGTCATGATTTTCTCCCTAGCTACAGGTTTGCATTTTTGTCCGATTGTACTGGGTCGTTATGTTGGCTGTTTTCCTGCTCCTAGAATTTGTATAGTTTCTACTTCAGATGCGCTTTTATCATTAAATGTGCTTGAGTGGATGTGCCCAACTTGCTAAGATATCCTACTTCTAACATGTCATACCCATATAATTATAGAAATAAATATACTAAAATTTTTAGTCAGACATGGACCTCGATTATCTGTTTTGCTGCATGAAATTTGATGATCTAATATATTTCTCATTTCGTTGAGCAGAAAAGCAGGCGTGAGATTATGGTAGAGTGATTGACATACGATTTTTATGGGAATTTAGAAACTGTTCCGATGTTGGTCAACTCATGATTAGGCGTTTTTGCTCATAACATTCAGACAGTTAAATGCCTCTAGAGAATTGTATGAGACCCTCAACCTGGGTGAGTGTTTATTTCATTGTGCAGGTACAAAATGTTAATCAGCTTTCACCATTAGTAGCATTGAATACCCTCTTGGATGATTTTCAAACATTACAAAGGTTGGCGGAGATAATGCCACTATATCAGCTGATCAGCCGGTATAGCCTATAGGGTAAGTATGCTAGCATCCAGGTGTGTGGCGTGGAGTAAACCCTCGGTCCTATTAGCTTGACATTATACAGAAATTATGGATTTGAACAAGGTGGCTTCAATATCATAGATTTGATATAATAGTTGAGTACAAAGTACAAGAAAAAAGAGTAGACGTTGTTTAGAAATCAAACCGACCTAAACCTCTTTTAATTCACACTTATTATATATAAAGTTTTGTAAAAAATGGGCAATGACTGTTTGGGTTAACCAGCTAATTTTGACCCACATTGGAATAACATGTCATGATCGAAACCTATGTATGTTTCATAATTTTACAGTTTCCTGTTATGGTCAAATGATTGTCAAGATACAACTGAGCCTTCATATGGGTGACAACGTCAGTGGTAAGGGAATGATCTAGGTACTCGATCTGACCTATTTAAGCCAATTTGAAAATATTTAATACATTACAAATATGTGCAATTTAAGAGGAACCGGATATTATTAAGTGTTGAGAGATAACCTGGCCCATTTGGTTCCATGTAAAAAAATGTTATTTTTTACATGTTTTACAATCTTTACAGTTACTCATAGCTATCTCACTGTTTGAATTAATGCATCTTACTTATGGATCCACTAAGGTCATTAGTATAATATACATTTGTCGTTTGAAATGACACCATTTTATCCCCTCCAAAAATGACACCGTTTGCATTTTTTTTATACTTGCCACCGGTTAAAGGCACATGCCTATACAGATTGGGTTTTCAACTGGATTTTACCATTGGATCAATTGTTATTCCTTTATACCTTCAACCTTTGAGATCCCGGTGCTGCTATAAATGCTATAAATGTTTATATATCAATTGTCGTTAAAGAAGTAACACTAGCAGATGAGGAGAGTGAACTAGATGGAAGTAAAAATGGGAAGTTTATTAATTTAGAAGTTGTAAAGTGTAACGAACCAGAATTAGAAGCATGGGTCAAACCAGTAATTGGGAGAACTTCATTTAAGAGGCAGAAATACAAGAAAACGAAAAGTGGGAAATACAAAAGTTTCAGAAGCAGCATAGTATGCATCAATAGGAGTCTAGGAATTGGGAAAACCGAGTTAGCATTAGCGTTTGCTCACAGATACTGTTAACGATAATTTATCGTTAAATTTGGGGTTAGATGTAAGTGCAGATGAAGATAAAGAAAGAGGGAGGATTAGGAGCTTTGATGAGCAAGAAACCGAAGCATTTAAAAGGGTAAAACAGGAATTATTTTGTGATATGCCTTATCTATTTATCATCGATAATTTGAAAATGGAATATTGGGAAGGTGGAGATTTACATGATCTAATATCACAAAACAAACGTTCTTAGAAAATCAAATTTCAGTGGGCACGTTCAGCTTGAGTTGCGCTCAAACACACAAGACAGGCCGCTGGGTTCATGGTACTAAAACTATTATTTAATGATTTATAAAAATTTAGTATCTAATTTGTTGTCTCCCGCTTTTTAGTCCCAAACAATTTTTGTTTATTGCTTTCAGGTTATGCATTCAAAGCCAAAGAAGACGATGGGCGAAATAACTCAGCATCTGTTGTGACTACACCACTCAACTAAAGTAGGTTCTACATGTACTGATTTTGTGTTTCAGGTAACTTAACTATTACACATGCCACTAACTGTTTATGAGCTTGATAATTCAGGTTAAACTTTCGCTTCTTTTAGTATATATATTTACACTTTATAATGGCTGACTTCTGTATCAAGTAAAAAATTAAGTTCGCGTACTTTACTTTTTTCTGATTAAGATGCATCCTAAAATCGCTAAATAAGTTGACCAAAACATCCCATGATTGCTCCTTAATGCCTATTCATTTGTTAGTTTAGGGTCAGATGAAAGAGTTCAACCCAGGAATGACTATGCTACTTCATGAGTTAATCAAGTTATTAACAGCTGCAAAGAAGGTCTGCAATCCAAAGTATGTCTCAATGTCATTAATGGCTTTATTAGCAGAGATGATATAGCACTTGATGTTTCAGAGTAACCCGTAAGGTAAAGTCAAATGATGCTAATATAATAATGTCACTTTGGTTTATTTTAGTTTTCAAAACCTGATATGCCAGCTACTTTTAACCATACATGCTTATCAAAATTTGGCCAATGTAGAGAATCTATAAGTTGAAGTCGAAAAGTACATACGCCGACTAAAGTGGGCTTATGAGAAAGCTGATCCAACACCCTCATGATATAAAGAAGTGGAGCTTTAGGTTCGAAAATATGTAAGTCTAAAGTTTGGTACACCGATATATAGAGTCCTTTATTACCTGTAAAACTCTCTAACTGTCCTCCTTTGATGAACGACATAGGTATCAGCTTAAGATTCGGTTACAAGCTATCGAGCAACAAGCTCAGTTACGCTATTTAGCCTATTATTCTAACATCCCATCTAAGGTTGAAGGCTTATTGGCTACAATCATAAAGGGTTGGATTCAATGGGCGTAATTGAGCATTCACATTCGATTCCTATTGTATCTAAAGCACCCACAATTATTCTTGGTATGGATGCTATTTGACCAAGAAGAAACTTGCTGAAGTCCAGAAGGTCGGACATGGATGCTATGGTAAAAAACTAATACTCTTTTTGTCGGGTTATCAAGTGCTATTTATCTTATTATTTTGGTGTTCACTTTGGTTAGGAGGAAGTAAGAGGATGAAAATGAGACACCTAATAAATCCAATTTCTCAAAAAAACTAAACAGGTTTGCACTTTTTATGAAAATGGTAATAATAAAATCAAGACTCATGGCCTAACATTTTGGACAACTTGATCAGGGACCGATACATGTGTTTGACGAAATGGTCGACTATATTTTTTTAATGTTTTCTTCAGCAATCCTGTCTTTGAAAGAGAATTTAATAATGTTTAAAAGATAAGTAAATAGGAATGATCAAGGTGGCACAAGAAATGGTGATGTCGTTAGAAACGATGGTGAATTTAACAAATATTCTGTTACCATATCAGGTTTGTTTAGTATTTAACAAATATTCTTCAAATTATGGTTGCTATCATATGGAATGTTTCATGTCACTATGGTACAGGTCACGTGCTGTCACAAGATCATATCATGATACACATTATCATCAGAAAGTGAATAGTGAATAAAAGACAGGGATTTGGCATTTCTAGGTCATCCTATTCTTCAGCTACCCAAGAATACTAACGGCCGTCGAAAAAGGTTCCGTTTCACTCAATTCCTTAAAAGAGGAATCCCATAGATCAGGTACAACTTTTATGATAATCACTCTGTCGCTTTACATGATGGCCAACAGTCCTTACCAAGAAACTTTGTTAAATTTGCGCATATTACTCAATTCAAATATTGATCTAAGTTGAAACTGTAGATTTTTTTTTACTGATATCATTAACCACTGTAGTAGGAAAGTGTTCGGTTAGGTATAGTTTAGGTGCGTAATGGGTTTTTGCATTTTGAAATAAGTATTCAGCACTTTTCAATGTGTTTGACTAAGCTTATTTCAAAAGGCTTACATATTTTATGTCGATAGATAGGCTAATAAGAATAATACTTTGGATTGAGACTATTCAAATGTACATAAGCTTTTAAGCATGAGCTTACCAAAACACCCCTGCAAATAGCATAAAAAAATAGTGAACTCCGTATAATTGGTAATACTAATTGCAAATCATATACAACTATTTCAGCATTATTTAAACGTTAAAGAGTTCCAAAAAGAAATTAACAACGCTGCAACAGAAGCTAGAATTGAATGGTTAGTAGAGTAGCAAGATGAGTGGAAATCTTTTGCGGACACTTTAGTATACTTCTATTTTCATGTTAGTTTTGAGACTATTTTTTTTTATTTAATTATAGGAATGTAACATTGAGGCTGCTGCAAATTTGAGCAATTAAGCTTATTTTGACTCCTTGACCAAGTTTAACACATTTTGCCACATACGCAAATACATTTTTGAGGACACATGGAGATATAAGGCTTTTATAACATACAAGGCTTGAATCAAAGTCAAAAGAGCGGCAACCTTTCAACATGTGAAACGTATTGTAGATAATGATCCGGTTTTGGACTTGATGGCAACGTTAAAATGGCCAGCATGGGTTACTGTCATTCAAATAAGCAATTCTAACGCCCGTTTAAACCATTTCAATATTTAGCCACGGGTCACTTCAATGGTTGATTAACACGGCAGATAAGATGGGAACAAAGCTAATGTTAGCTGATGCAAGGGACCAGATAACTGCTCAATTCTCAGGTTACAACAGCTCAACATGTCGAGAGGGAGAAATCTTATGACATTGTGAGTGACCAAGTGATCTTGAATTATGTGTTTTTAAATTTTTAGATGGCTGCAAATTTCTACTCATAATACAATCATTATAAAATAGTTTTAAACTTGGATTCAAATGATCAATGGTTCTATTTCGAAAATAATAAAAAGCAAAATATAAGCTTATTATCCATAAACTATAAGTTGTTTATGTAATATAAGCCTAGGCCCAAAGTGTAAGCTTAGGAAAACACCCTCTTAAATTAACATGTGTTGGTGCGTTAGGCTGATTAATTGCATATGGGCTACAAGCGTTTGGTGGTATTTAGATGTAAAAAAGCATGTATATTATAGCTTTTCATTAATATGACACAATAAGGATGTATTGAAAGTGTCCCATGATCAAGTTTATTTTAAATGAGTCTTAACACCTATTGTGCACCAACGAAAATTCATTTTTGTAAGCAAAATTAGTTTGACTTTTTTTAATACAATGAATGAATGGAAAAGTTTGCGGTCTTGGGGTTGGTTAGTTTTAAACTTTCTTACTACCTTTGTACTTGCCATTTGTTCCAAACTTGAATTTTCCTGCTCTTAGACTATTGTTTATATAAAGTTAGTGCTTTGCATCCTCTTTATCTCAATAGTGCATGTATGCGTGGGTAGTAGCTCTGTATATATATGCTTTTTCTTAGCTTCATGGCTTTTTTACTTCAAATATTTGTATTTGCTAACTCACATGTAGTTATAATTTCAGGTGATAGGATTAGTGGAAAAAAGTTTACAAGCCTTTTGATTATATGAAACAAATTCCTATGCAAGTGGCCAGTTGAACATTCAGTGTACAGCATGAGTGTGCAATCTCCAAATTAATATGAAAGTGATTTTCTGAACAAGTAATATGCAAGTCTTGAGTCCCCTGATTTATAGGTTCTGAACAAAGACACAGTGTTTGTTTTAAAAACATTTTCAACAACTATTATGGATGGAACGAGCTATTGTAAAGAGAGCTAATTGCTTCTGGGGTTGTTTGAATATTCAAGAATATGAAGGAAGTGTAAATTCTTTATTGTGATAAAGATGGTAAATACACAAAATCATCAACCAACTTTGTGTATAAAAAAAACTTTATTTTTCATTTAAACTGACATCATATACTTTGTTCTTGCGGATACTTTAATAATTTTTATTTACTCATATGAGATTAATATTCATTTCTTTTCGTTGTTAATTTATTCAATAAATAATTTTTTATGTTTACAATTACTTAATTTTTTCTTGGATACTCATGATTCATTATTTAACTTTCATAAATAATTTCAGTTACAATTATATCTTATTTTTCGTTAACTTATAAATTGCAACACATGCATTTGGCAATGGTATATACAATGAAAAAAATATCCCAGTCATTTCAAACCATAAACAACAGCTTAAACATTCATTTAGAAATACAAAAAAAAGCTAATAACGATTAAAATGTATGTCAACTTCACCTTTATTTAAAAATATTTAACATAAACTAATACCATCAAAATATTAGTCAACCTCCCCGTCCTTAAATATGAATTTCAATTGACTAATACCATCAAAAGAATAATTATAAGTCATGCCCGCCCATCGGGCGGGCTTCAAAAACTAGTATATATATATATATATATATATATATATATATATATATATATATATATATATATATATATATATATATATATATGAAGAAAATGTATCATCTACTTATTAAAATGACTTATGAAAGTACTAGTAGAGTACCCCGCGTTGTAGCGGCGGGTACCCTAAAATAAAAGTTAACGACATCAAAAGAAAAAAGTGATAGCTAAGAGTTGTAAACCTTTCAGGCTTGACCCCGTTGGCCCGTGCTCGTTCGGGATCGAGCCCGTTTGGCCCGTGCCCATCCAGGCTCGTGCCCATTTGGCCCGTTGCCCGTTCGGGGTTGAATATTTATATAATTTGCTTTATTATTTGTATTAGTGACATTTAATGTAGAAATTGTGTTTAAGTTGGTTGTACAATGTGCTTGAAAATTTGTATTTCTTATTTAAAAGGTGTTTTAATAACTTCATTAATTGTATTTATTGACCAGTTTATTAATGTTAGTAAATGTGTTTTAATTAGTTGCACTTTTAGCTTAAAAATGTGTAATGACGAATTTTAAGTATTTCTATTTAAAGATTGTATTTAATATTAGAAAATGTGTTTTAATTAGTTGTATTTTTAGCTTAAGAACTTGTAATTGTATTTGATGTTAGAAAATGTGTTTTAATTACTTGTATTTTTAGCTTAAAAACTTGCAATGCTTAATTTTAAGTATTTCTTTTTTTAAAATGCGTAAATACTTTATAAGGTAAGTACGGTATTGTTAGACTTTATAAGAGCTTGAGATATGTATGGCATCCTTAGAAACCGTCGGTAACAATATGCAACTAAATATAATCCTTTTTTATTAACTTGAGTCTTACCATTATAGTATATGTATGATATAGGTTTATAATTGATCCAAGTGATTAATTTTTAAAACCTTTTTATTGTATAAACCTATTTTACTGTTAAAGCTTTGCAAACATCATATATATGTCAAATGTATTAAATTGTGTAAAGGTTTAAGATATTAGACTTTTTCATTCCAAGTAAGCATGTAATAGATTTCCACCATGATTTGCAAAAGTATGAAGCTATTCATCATACTATAAACCTATATATAAACCAGCATAATGTATGATATAACATATCGAAATGTTGGCAAAATAACGGTATAGAATGTTTCAACTTTTTTTGTTACTTCTAACGTTATATAATTCAATTTTCTGAGTTCTTTCATTTGTTAGAAAGAAACAGAATATAACATTATATCGCGCATGTTACTAGCACCATTAATTAAACATGGTAGCTGAGGTTAATTAGAGTTTATTACCCTCTAATAAATAGAGCTTTCTAACTAGCAAGATTGTTTGAGCATATATAAAATTTCAATTTTTTTATTTTTTTTATTTTTATTTTTATTTTTTTAATTTTTATTTTTTTGCTATAATTGAATGAATTGCAATCAATTTGAATTAAGAGAGCGTCCAATAAGGCAGCACACAACCAGCCTATATTTGATTACGTTTTAGATAAGGTTCCCTTTTTTTTTTTTAGTAAATTGAATTTTTACTGTCTACGTTCATTTTGTTTTCTTTGTAAACGAACTGCGAATCATTTAATATGCCCTGCGGAGATTGTTTCGTGTTCCGAAAGTTATTTTTTGCAGTGTGAAAAGGAGCAGGTTTGAACAAAATATTGTTAGAAGTTAGAGCTATTGTTTGTTTCTATTAAAGACTTTGACCAATTAATGGTCACGACTCATGACTGGAGAAGACGGATACCGACGACTGATGTGGAATGTGTAGTTGATTTGCAAGGATTGACTGGCAAATATATCCACTGATTTATATTAGTTGCTTACCCTAATTATTATCCTAATTTTTTTTTTTTTTTTTTTTTTTTTTTTTTTTTTTTTTTTTTTTTTTTTGAACGCAATGAAAGATGTACATTATATATACAAGAGGATGCATGCCAAGTAGACAAAGCCATATCATCCTCCAATAAAGTCATGTCATCCTAATTAAAGCCATGTCATCAATATTAATTCAAAGTCATTGTTTACACGGCATGTATAAGAGATTCTGAAATTTCGGATTAAATGTACAATTAAAAGGGAGCTACCAAGGTTCGAATATGGGATGGTCTCCAAACATAAATAAACATCTCAACCACTCGTGCAACCAAAGATTTGTTATTTTAAGTAAGGGTGAGCACAAAAACTAAAAAACCGAACCAAATTATGAAAAACCGACGCGGACGATTTTGATTTTTTTAAAAGCCGGATGTTTGGGGAGGTTTTTGGTTGCATATAACAAAACAAAACGAAAAACAACCACACCCCCGCCTTTATATATTTTCATGAGATTTACAATAATCTTATCTAGTTAATTATTCAAGGAAAGAATTGGTATATCTATTAGACTTTTGCAAACAAAAAATAATAATAATAATAATAATAAAATCCGATTGGTATTTCAAATTTCTATGAATTTTCATATTGTTATTTTATACTTTATTAGATAGTTTTGGATTGTTAAATATTATGGTACTATTAACGTCGTTGGAATAATGTTGTTGGAGAACATAATTTCTATATTTCACTACTTGTTAGTTATTATTTTTGTATTCATTAAAGTCGAAATAGATACGAAATAAGTAAAATGTTATAATGGTTCATCACTAACTAGTTTATTTATCGGTAAATCAATCTAAAAAACAGAAAAAGAAATCGACACTAAAATGATTTAATGAAAAAAACCAAAAATTCAAAACTGAAAAACAAATAAATAAAAAGAAAAAGAAAAAAATAAATAGAAATAAAAATAAATATAAATCAAAACCGAAAACAAATAAATAAAAAGAAAATAAAATCGAAATCGAAAAATAATAAAGAAAAAGAAACCAAAACCGAAACCGAAACCGAAAACAAACAAATAAAAAGAAAAAGGAAAACAAAAGTAAAAATAAACCGAAGCCAAAAACAAATAAATAAAATGAAACCAAGACCCAAAAACATGTGAAAGAAACCGAAAAACCAAAAAAAAAATAAATAAATAAAGGAAAAAAAGAAAATAATAATAATAAGTGTTAGTGCAAAAGGTATGGTTGGGTTAAGATTGGGCTTAGTCCGCGCCGGGCCGACCCCGATGGATCGTCCGTTGTATGGCTTATGCACTAATCCAACGAGTATATTGAATCCTTGCATAAGTAAAAACACACCGTTAGCCTTATCGTGAGGACGAACCCCACGATTAAGCTCCGGCGTGAGAATAAGTACTCATGTTGACAGAGAAATATATGTGTATTGGGATGAGTGAGAAAGTCATACCTCGAAAGTGCGAGTCGAGGTTACCTTTTATAGGCGGTCGAAATACTAGGGTTCCCTAGTTTTTCGCATATTGTTGTAGTGGCAGAAATGGGACCATTGTCGGGCAAGGGTCCGCAGCTTAATCGATGTTTGTGGATGTGGGTTGCTTTCAGGACCGCAGGGCAGTCCGTGAGCATACTTCGTGGGTGCCGCTTGAAGTGATCCGTACGTGTCTGGACTGTGCCTTGCTCGGGGCCAGGGCTTTAGTCGTATCTCGTTTGTCGAGTTGTTTGGCCGGAGCCTAGCTTTTTTGTAGGGTCGGAGCCCGGTTATGCGTGATACGGTCCAGGTCCAGTTCGTATGAAATAGTATGGGCCCGTGTGTATAATGCAGTCCAGGCCCAGTAGGCCTGCTATCTGGGGGTTCCAAGTTCAATTTTGATGATCAAGTAGATTTGTCTGGGAATGAATTTCCTTTTGGTCGTATCCGCTCTACCGCTGATGTAGACCGTAATATTTTTGGCGAAGTTTATATTCCAGAATGGAATGTGACCTGTGGTTCTTGGTTGGATACTGCTGCAGACTGCCACGAGATGGTTGATGGTTTTGCTCCACCTGGCTTCTTTTCTAAAATCCACGATATGGAGGATAAAGAATTTTTCAATGAGTTCAATTATTTGACGGCCAACCAGATTTCTTTTTATGCGGAGATGCGGATGCGTGCTGAGCGAAATATCACTTTGAAGCGGAAGTTTATGTCTTTCCAAGACCGCTTGACAGACCAGTTGAGGAAAAAGGATGCGGAGATTGAGACGTTGTAGACAAAAGCATCTTGTCTTAATACTGAAGTCTCTTCCTTAAAGTCTTCTGGTAATCCTGGTGCAGTTGAGACATCGGCTTTGATGGTGGAAAATTTGAAGTTGAAGGGTGAGTGTGATTCGCTCAAAGCGAAACTATCAATGTTGCATTCTTCCACTTGTTGTCAGGTTACATCCATTGAGGCGGAGCGTGCCACGTCTTCATCAAAGTCGGCAGGGTTCTGTTCTCCTTGGGAAGGTAAAGGCCATGATCTTGTGGACTTGGGTGCCGAGGTCGAGGAGCTAAGGCGTCAACACAAGTGGTCCGCAGATCGGGTATGTGCATCACCTTTCGTTAGTTTGTATCTTCTTCTCCCTATTTTCTTTACTCTTTTTAGTTTTCTCATCCGTATTTTCTTTTTTCTTTATCAAACAGGCTCGTTTGCTTCAGAACGCTGTCGAGATACTGGAGGGCCTCTTTAAGGAGTATCAGGATACTCAAATGGAGGGTCTTACTGATAAGTTGGTCCAGTTGGACATTCGTTTTGCGGATGTGACTGTCCAGCTTGATGAGGGTTTTTATCCTCGTTTCCTTACTGCTGTCGCTAGCCGCAGGTGGCTACTTAGTAATGGCATGAAATTATTTCTTGCTAAGTGTTTAAATTCTCCAGAGTATTGTACATCGCTGAAGAATTTATTGAGTTGTGCTGTCCAGAGGGGGATACAGAGCGGTTTGGAGGCTGGCGTTGAACATGGTAGGGAAGGTAGGCAGCTTGAGGATCTTGTTGCCAATAATCCTTCCGCAGGAGCTGACTATGACTCCCTTTATCGGGCTTTCTGTGGCCTTGACTTTCATTTGTTATTGGACTTGTCTTTGCACAAGGATTCTGGTATTGAAGATATTATGCCCCTCTTCCAAGTGGAGGCCCAAGTCGCAGAGAATCTTGGGTTAGTTGATTTGCAGCCTAGCCTCGAAGAACTTTCCATTCCTCATCTTAGGGATGGTTTAGTCGTTACTGAGGCTTCTCTTTCTTCGTCTTTGAGTGTTGCGCGTCAAAGGGTTAAGAAGGTACGAGAGAATATTGTGGTAGGTGAATTTGCCCTGGCGGACATATTTGCCTTTCTGTCTAGCCCTTTCTCTCCTGGAACTTTGTTTGGTCCGAAAATCGTTCCTTCAAGTGGGCCAGTTGCTATGAGTGTTGATGCTCCCTCCGAGTCTTCCGATCCTTCTTTGCCAACCGGATCCATTTCTACGGATGACATACCGGTTTCAAATGTTGAGAAGGAAGGGAATGTCATTACTTTGGTTACGAATTCTTGTGGGGAGGAGCTTAGTGTTGCTTCAGAGCAGGGTCATGCGGAATGACCTTTGTTTTTATTACATGCCATGACCTCGTGTGGTCTTTCGTTGAACGTCCTTTTTGTATCTTGACAATTGTTTCACTTAATAATGACAAGTTTTTCTTTTGTAAAATTTGCACGTGTGTTCCGTGAATGTGTACGATATTTATGCTTTGTGCATTTTCATTTAATGTTCTAGCTTATGTCATGCATGTGTAGCTTTTATTAACGTGTTTGTGTTTTGAGCTAAAGTTATGTTTAACCCGTTTGCAGCTTGTTCTTTGCGCTAAGGTTATGTTTTAACCCTTTTGCGGCTTGTTTCTTTGCGCTAAGGTTATGCTTAACCCCTTTACGGCTTGTTCTTTGCGCTAAGGTTATGTTTTAACCCTTTTGCGGCTTGTTTCTTTGCGCTAAGGTTACGCTTAACCCTTTTACGGCTTCTTTCTTGCGCTAAGGTTATGTTTAACTCTTTTGCGGCTTGTTTCTTGCGCTAAGGTTATATTTAACCCTTTTGCACTAAGGCATGTATGGGAGAGTAGTGATTTCCCTTCTCGAGGCTCCTTGCTGTAATCCCCGGACCATGCCATGTTGCCTTGGCGTTGTCTCTTGCAACGTTTTTGTAAGGGGGTGGTCGTGGAGCCCTCCCTCTTGGGATTGCTTTTCCTCCGCAGCTTCAGTGGTTTGCCTTCCAGATTTTCAAGTTTTGTCTCGTCTTGGGAATTCTCGACCTTCTTCTTTTCTGCCGGTGTTTTTTCTTCCTTTGGTCGTTTCATGCTTAGCCCTTCGCGGAGTGCTACCGGTGTCCGGTCGAGCTTGTATCCCCATGGGCGTTTCCTGAGATGGCTTCATGGGATGTGCTTTCTCACTCCGGTCTGTCAGCGGCTGACGATTGTGACTGCTGTCGGGCTCTCGGAGGGCCGCGTTAAGCATCAGCTTGTTTCGACCTTTCGTTTTTTTTTTTTTTTTTTTTTTTTTTTTTTTTTTTTTTTTTTTTTTTTTTTTTTTTTACCTCTCATCTTTCTCCTTAGGGCAGATGACGATACGGGAATGATGCCACAGGGTTGTTAGCTCGTGGCGAGTATTTTCCAAGAACGCAGTTACGCACTGGGTCCTACGGATGGCGCCAACATGTTAGTGCAAAAAGTGTGGCTGGGTTAAGATTGGGCTTAGTCCGCGTCGGGCCGACCTTGATGGTTCGTCCGTTGTATGGCTTATGCACTAATCCAAGTAATAGATTGAATCCTTGCACAAGTAAAAACACACTGTTAGCCTTATCGTGGGGACGGACCCGACGATTAAGCTCCAGCGTGAGAATAAGTACTCATGTTGTCAAAGAAATATGTGTGTATTAGGATGAGTGAGAAAGTCATACCTCGAAAGTGTGAGTCGATGCTACCTTTTATAGGCGGTTGAAATACTAGGGTTCCATACTTTTTCGCATATTGCTGTAGTTGCCGAAATGGGACCCTTGTCGGGTAAGGGTCCGGAGCTTAATCGATGTTGGTGGACGTGGGTCGCTTTCCGGACCGCGGGACGGTCCGCGAGCATACTTCGAGAGTGCCGCTTTAAGTGATCTGTACGTGTCCGGACTGTGCCTTGCTCGGGGCCAGGGCTTTAGTCGTATCCGGTTTGTCGGGTTGTTGGGCCGGAGCCTAGCTTGTTTGTAGGGCCGGAGCCCGGTTATGCTTGATACGGTCCAGGTCCAATTCGTATGAAATAGTTCAGGCTCGTGTGTATAATGCAGTCTAGGCCCAGTAGACCTGCTATCCGTATTACACGTCATTAATAATTAAATAAAAAATAAGAAAGATTTTTAGGAGTCAGTTACATAAATCGTCGATGTAGTTTGATTGGCTCCAAACGGTCAACCTAATTGACCAGGTGATGGTCAACAAAGTCAAAGAGCCTAGACCAATGCTTCCGGGTAATAAAGGGTTTCCCCGGGTCGTTATGTCCCGACGAGGTGTGGATGGTATAAAAACGGGTTTGTGATCGGGTGAATTTGGACAGGAATAAGGGTTTGAGTAAGTGATATGATTAAACTAAGATATGAGGAATGAAAATAACTTAGAAACACTATACAAACAGTTACTGATGATCAGATATACTAAAAACGTGAGTTAAACCTAAAAACGCGTTCGTTTGATTTAAAGTTACGTTAACGTACGAAATAAAACGCGAGTTTTAGTGAAATAAAATACCTATGAACATGAAAATTACATTTTTACAATCCTAATGATAAAAGAAAATTTTTAGAAAATTAAAATTAATTTTTACACTATTTAATTAATTACTATTAATTAATTACCAATTTCCTAATTACTTTTTAATTACTAAATTACAGTAATTATTAATTAATTATGAAAATTAACTAGAAAAATGAAAATTAAATTTAGAAAAATCTAAAATATTATAAAACTAATTTTAATACAGAAAATCTATTTTTTCTACTTTTTAATTATTAATTATTAATTAAAACTAATTATTTAATTAATTTAAATTAAACTAAATTATAAAAAATACTAAATGACCAAGGAAAAATCTGGAAAAATTCCTAAAATTATTTTAACTAATAAGAAACCTAAGAAAAATTTAAAAATGAGAAGTGCTTATAAATAAGCAAAAAAATAAGCCAAATGACTTAAATAGAAGCTATCACTTTATGTATTTTTGGTTTTTCTTAATTTTTATTTTACAAATCTATTAAGCTACTGAAAATAACCAACTAATGTGAAGAGACTTTTTATGAAACTCAAAAATAAGCTCTTGGGAGGCTTAAATAGTTAATAGGTTATGAGTTTAGTTTATTAGGATTTTTGATGAGGCTCAAACTGCTTAATAAGCTAAACAACTGTCCTATAGCACAAAATAAGCTAACCAAGATGTAAAGCACTATGAACAAGCTAAAACAACCACAATAACCCACTGGATAAACCAAACAATCCCAATAAGCAAATCCAAGATACTGATTCTCAGGCAGGCTTAGGGTCTGACTTGCAGGCCAAAAATAAGCTTGGGGCAAAAGCTTAAAAGCTCAAAATGAGGCTGGATTCAGTGAGTTCACCTTGTGGGCTTTCCAAAATGCCCACAAGCTCAGTCTGAGCTTAATTGGTGAGGAATCTAGGGGCTTGTGAAGTGGCAGACTTACACTGATGAATCAGTGCACCCAGAAAATGGGACAAGGTTCAAGCCTCTTTCCAGCTTATCAAATGAGCTGAGATTCCCAAAATAAGCATTGAACTAAGAAGTTAGGCTAGTGAGCTTCTAAAAAAACCAAGGAACTCAGTGTGGGGTCCACTGAAGAGCTCACAATGAGCTTGTGAAGCTGGGTGTAAAATCTGGTACAGGGGAATTCTCAGTCAGACCACCAACTTCCAATCCATTTTTCCATGCCCAAATCTTTTTCAAAATCTAATTTTCTTTTTGCTATTGATAAACAAGCTGACAAGGAATTCAAAACAACAGAAATCTTGTATTTTCATTCACTAAAGAAACCTAGAGGTTGGTTTGAAATCTGTCCAAGCTTTGAGTAAGCAATTTTGACTTTTGCCAAATTTTTTAGAGTTTTGACTTTTTTGAGATTCTAAATGATCCTAACTTATTGAAAAGTAGTTTTAAGCTAAATAGAAACTTATCTAATCTATATTAACTACTTATGCAAGGATTTGATGAAAACTTGGACTATAAATCTTAACAGTTACTGAGTATGGAGAGTTAACATGCAATTTTGACTTTTTGTTACTAAAGGCCTGGGTTTTAAGCTTTAAATAACCTACATATACCTATTAGAGACTGCCTAAACCAACTACAATATCCAAAACCAACTGATGCTCAGATCACTTACATGATCCAAACACCTCTTAAACATGTCTGATTTTAGATTCTCAAAACATATGATTGCATAAGACCATAATACTAAACAAAAAAGATATATCATGATGATATGAGCTCAGTTAAGCACAAAAACACAAGAAATAACAACAATAACCTAATAATCACTAAGATGCTCTATTGACTGTTAACAAAAAGAAATAATAAGCAACAATGATAAACAACAAACAAGCATGCAAGATTAAGCATCAATACTACTAAACTACGCCCAAGGAACTCAAAAACACATTCATAATTAGTTATTAAACACAGGAACAATAAAACACTAAAAAGTGAAAAAGGCTTACATATTGGATTTAATTCAGAAACATGGAACCAAGGGCCATAAGTAATCACCTACACTCCCCAAAGAGTTCTAATCCCCAGAGCAATCCAAAATCCACTTTTCTCACCTTCATTCTTCATAATCACTGGATTTTTTATTTATTTTCTATTTTCTCCTTTTTTTTTTGCTATTTTCTTAATTTCAAAGAGAAACTAATTGAGATGCTGAGATCAGCTTATAAAAGCTTAACAATAAGCTCAAGTGAGCTTTGAGACTGGTAACTAACAACTTTTAACAACATTATGCTAGTATGAAGTTTTTTGTGTAAATGAAGTGAAATTCTGAAGTAAATATAAAAGCTTGAATTACTGATTAAATTAGGTCTCTAATACATTGAGAGTATTAATAACACAACTTTGAAACTGAAAATTACAATGGAAAGGGAAGGTTTAATTAAAACGACATGATACAAACTACTCTAATCTACATTAACTAACCAACTCTTCCAGTGCCCTTCTTTCTTCTTTTATAGAGACCTTTTAGGGTTTCTGAGCCAATCCCATCAATAACTTCAGCCTTTGGATAAGTGCAATTCAATCTGGACCCTTGAAAGGTTTTGGCGCCAAAATTGCCCTTGTCTTTTTCTCTGATTATTGGTGCTAGGGGGAGAGTTTGGAGGTTTGTGTTTGTTTGGAGATGCAAGGGGGGGGGGGGGGGTTTGAGTGTAGCAGAGGTGGTAGCAGGCTAGAGTTATGATGGGGGTGGGGCTTGGCTGGTAGCAGGTAGTGGGGGTGATGTGGAAGGGGAAGGTCAAAGCTGAGGGTTGACTGAGGTTAAATAAAAACGGGGGAAGTATTATATTTTGTGTGGTGGGCTTTTGAAGGGTATTGGGCCAAAGGTTGTAGGGTGGGCTGATGGAGTAAAGGGATTGGACCAGACTTGGTCTTGTTTTATTTGTGGTTTGGATTTGTTGGTTTAATAAAAACAAAGGTCCGTTTGTATTATAACTTGGTTAACCATAGGGACCAAAATTGTAATTACTGAATTTCTTGAGGACCTCATGTGACAAGCTTCCAAAAATTATCATAGGGACCATACCTGCAACATTAGATAATACAAGGACCATTTTTGCATATTTTTCCATTTTTACAAAACCAGGGACCTTTTATGTCATTTTTCAAACTGCAGGGACCAAACGTGCAATTTTCTCAAACTTTTCACCCAAGGATCGTTTTTGATAATTTTTGACTTTAGAAAACCTTGGGTTGACTTTTCTTTCATTTTAAACTTTCAGGGACTAGTTTTGTCAATTTTTGAAACTTGAGGGACTGAAACTGCCAATTGTGCAAAGTTTGTTCGTTTTTCATTTGTTTTTAAATATTTTGCATCTAAAACATATAAAACACACTTTTGGGATAATTTCTGTATTTTGATGCATTTCTGAGTGTTTTTGGATGTTTTGACAGTTCAGATACGATAAAAATGATAAGTATTTACACACTCATCATAGTTACTGTGGACTTAAAAGAATATTGGGCATATGACCTGACTTAATGAAAAAAACTAACGCCCGTTTAGTCAAATGACCGATCCATGCAAAAATGACAACCACATGTACGGCTGGTGTAATTTTTAAACTTTTAAGATGTAAAGTGAAACTGTGTCAAAACCACATGGATGATTTATATGTAATTAACTCAACTAAATAAAACTAGCCAACGTGAAAATTTTATGGCGAGGCAAAAATGTATATTATTCATAGGGAACGTACAAGAAGAAAACCCTTGTTAGAAGATGAATACGTTAAAAGCTATGTATCGTTGGTTATAGGACCTATTATAGAGCAGATTTCATGCCTATAATGGCGTCACACGACACCGTCCGGCGAGGTGACATGGCTATAATGACTATTATCATGAATAAAAAGTGGAGAGGGTGTGTTTCCTTGGTTACGTGTTGTGTTACATGAACTTTATGAGAGTGATTGTTTTTTTGATTACTCGTATTTGTTATAAAATTGTTATAAGGCAATAGGTAACACATATACCATACCTAAAAGATAGTCATACTAAATAATATACTAACAAGGTATGAACAATAAGACTTTGAATACAATGGTTTACAACATTTTAACGATACGTACACGTAAATTAAATTTTATAATTAAGGTGAAGGTAAACATATGTCAGACAAGTCACAGTTGTTTCACACTTGATACATATTGTCAACTATATTGGTTTTGGTCTATTCAATATTCTTAATTATTGTTAGATATGTGGGTATTGGTGTTTGCTTCGTATGTGGACCGACATCGATACGCCTTCATTTTCTTTTTGGTTTGATTGGTCCCAATAGTTTGACAATTATATTGGAGAGCTTGGATAAAAATCGAGTTTATGTAATTACGGTCGCATTGAGTTGGTGTCGGTATCGTAATAACATTACTTTTTTTAAAATTCTATTAGGAAAATGACATTTTTTATTTAATTTATTTGTTTTCTTTTTCCTGTCTTAAAAGTAGACATCGTAATGTTTATTGTTAGAACTCTTGGCTTATGAAGACTTTGTAATTTTGCTTCAAGTTTCTTGTTAGAGAGGTTGTTTTTAATGAAATCTTCGTTCTAAAACAAATCTAACAATTTATTATACTTATTCAAATAAAACGGCATTTTTGTATTTAAAAATGATCAAAATACATTCTATACTTAACCGAGCACGACTTATATACGTTTTAAAAATTGACGGTCTTAATTAACTACTTCAAAGTTTGATGCAGGTCTGTTTAATCAAACTTATATCTATTCTTTTTTGGTGAGTAGTTTGACTTGACTTATTAAGCTCACTCGGTTTAATCCTTAATCAACTCTACAAAAATGAAGTTAGCTTATTTTTGTAAGCAGCTTTTGTTTAATAATAAATTCTACTCCGTATTATATTAAAAGATAACTCCTAAAATCATTTTAAACGCGTCCTTTCTAAAGTTAGGATCGGAAAATGTTGTTCAATCTCTTATGCATGGTTCTTATTTTCTCACCTTTGTAGTCCGATCCCGCGTGACTAAAATTTAATTAATATTTATTTTCCTCTTCTTATTCATCCACGTTAATTAGTTAATGGTGTTTAACAAATATAATATATAGACTCAATAATAATGCAAGCTTGAATAAACTCAACAGAAATGGTTACATGCATGTATAACCCAATCATAACTAGTATAAGTTGGAAAACATACTATAAAGTAATAGTATTGACGTGTCACGTGCCACACAAACATTCCAACGTGTCTGCGCGCAACTATAAAGAACTTCGACCATTCCTTTTCTAGTGTCCTATAAATACAGAACTTGCATCTCAAATTCTGGACATAATCATCTCGAATCTTTCTTTCTCTCACACACACAAACACACTTTTTATATATATGTTACAAGCATTTTATAAAAAGGGTCACAAGTTTTCTAACCTTCTATATATCTAAATAGGCAGATCATGGCCACAAAGTTGTTACTTCTCCTAGCTATATATCGTTTAATCGTGATCGTCGGGTTAACTCTCGACCACCCAACCGACCTCATCCAAACCAAAATTCAGTTAAGTTTTAGCCTAGAAGACATCCATGAAGCCTCTCACGATTTTGGAAATATGATCACTTGCGAGCCAAGTGGTGTTCTCCATCCCTCGTCCACTCATGACGTGGCTAAGCTAGTAAAACTAGCTTACGAATCACCACATGGATTCCCAGTGTCAGCTCGGGGGCATGGTCACTCGATCAATGGCCAGGCTCAGACTGGGAATGGTGTGGTGGTTCATATGAGTGGGTCTAGAGGGTTGACACCACGACCCGTGGTTAATGAGGAGCTTATGTATGTTGATGTTTGGGGTGGAGAGCTTTGGATTGATGTGCTTAATTCTACGTTAATGTATGGACTTGCGCCAAGATCATGGACGGATTACTTGTATCTTTCAGTCGGTGGTACGCTCTCTAATGCGGGGATTAGTGGACAAGCGTTTAATCATGGCCCTCAGATTAGTAATGTACATGAGATCGATGTCGTCACTGGTACTTAACAACATAATTAATTCTTCTAGCATGTATATATAGTTTAAGAAGTTTTTGAGAAACTGATTTGAGCAAGTTGTGCAGGTAAAGGCGAGGTGGTGACGTGCTCTGATAACCAAAGCTCGGAGTTGTTTCATGCGGTTATGGGTGGTTTAGGACAATTTGGGATCATCACAAGGGCTAGAATTGCATTAGAACCTTCTCCTCAAAGGGTATTGCTTTCTTTTCTTAACTTCATCTTTTTAGCATTATTACACGATTTTAATCTTTTGTTGTTTTTAAGAGTTGAAAATGAGTTTTTTTGATTCTTTATATATAATGTCACATAAAATATTGTTAGATCATATGTTTCTTCTAGATATGGATATGACCAAAAGGATGATCTTTTATGTTAAAGAAAACTTGTATCAAGCTCAATCATATGGTTAGCAAACTTATTTAATTTTTAGTATCTTTAGGTATTAGAAATCAACGGTGCACAATGACGACCAAATATACATAGTAGCAAATGTCATTATAGATGGCTTATTTCAATTTTGTCATGGTGTATATCTAGATATTCGATTTACAATTTTAGTTTTTTTCTTTTTGGTGAACTCCTATATGATAAAAGTACACATAGTTGCTATAAAACGTTTGTATCTTGCAAGGTAAGAGTTAGTATAAACCCCTTAAGACACCACACAAACTGCATGTGTTTATACCGAAAATTATTATTGTAATTAACAGCTTGTTGAATTTATTGACACTAAAACATTTTAAGTTCTATCTTATAAAAGAAAATAAAATAAAATTGTACGAGTCGACATTGGAACTTTTTTTTAAGAAGCAAATCAGTGATTTAGTGGTCCATGCAAATTAGCAATGGAGTTTTTTTTCAACCAATCAAATGTCAGAACTGCTGGCATTTTATTGATATGTCACTTATTATTATTGTTTAATGATGAAAAACATAACATCACTTTCTCAAGCTTTTTAGTTCATACTTAAATCTTCTATTATAAAATGTTAAGACGACTTTATAGTTTATAGCATAGTAAAACGACACTTTATAAATTACAACATAATAATACTAAAATAGTTTTGTAATAACAAGATGATAACACTTAACGGAAAGCTAAACATTTTTTGCATCTCTTTGTTTTTCTCTATACCAGGTGAGATGGATACGTGTACTATATTCAAATTTCTCGACATTTACACATGATCAAGAGTACCTCATTTCCCTCCATGATCGACCAAGCTCCCAAAAGTTTGATTACGTCGAGGGTTTTGTTATTGTCGATGATGGCCTAATCAACAATTGGAGATCCTCTTTCTTCTCGCCTAGCAACCCTATAAAGATCTCATCCATTGCTGCTGGGGGCAATGTCTTATACTGCATAGAAATCACCAAGAACTATTACCATCATTCCGACCCTGAGTCAATCGATCAGGTACAACTGCATATATCTGAAATCCTCGCAAGACACATAATCAAAAGTATATACAAGTGTTAATAATAACTTAGAATTACTGTGTGTAAAGAAATAGAAATTTATCACCCTTACTAAGAGTGTATATAGGAAAAATCAGAGTTATTCTAGCTAGAAACTTATTCTAAAAAGGTGTAGAAAACAGAAAACAAGTTTCTAGTTTTACAGTTTTCTGATTTTATAGCTAAAGTTTGGAGAATTTTTTATTTGAAGTTTTACAGTTTTCAAAAATGAATTTGGAGAAAGAAAAGTAATACCATTTTGAAGAAAAATAAGAAGTTAAACACCTTAAATGTAGAGATTAAATTACTTCGAAATGCACGTAATAATTTCTTTCACACTTAAAAATTTCTGATTTCCACATCAACACGCCACATTATACATAACGTACAATTTCACAATCTTAGTAGTTAAAAGGTGTCCAAAATATGTGTATGGGCTAGGGATGTCGTGTGGTGAATTATATATTCTACATAAATTCAGTTACAGGTAATAAAGCTCGATAAAACAGAAGGTTTGGCAGAAGAAAACATAGGAAATCTTCTGTGATTTGATACGATGATTGACGACAAACATAAGTACTATTTTTTAGTAAAAAGTCATTTGTATAACTCGATGTCATCCACCCAACAAATAATTAGCAGCTAATAATGCATAATTTTTGCTAAAGTTAGTTACTCTAGGTTATAAAAAGAAGTGTTTTGGTAGCTTTCTTTATTAACTTTTTTGCTCTTTTAGCTGTTTTTGTTTTAGTCTTAAAATAATGGGATTTGATTATTTAATGCAGGAAGTGGAAGCCTTGTTAAACAAACTAAACTATATACCATCATCAGTCTTCACTACTGACCTTCCATATGTGGACTTCTTGAACCGGGTTCACAAAGCTGAGTTGAAACTCCGGTCTAAGGGCTTATGGGATGTACCACACCCATGGCTTAATTTGTTTGTGCCAAAATCAAGAATTGATGACTTTGACAAAGGAGTATTCAAGGGTATTTTGGGTAACAAGACTAGTGGGCCTATTCTCATCTACCCCGTGAACAAAAACAAGTAAGGATATGATATTCATCCATGTTTCCATATGATGCTATACAATATTATGGTGTTTCATGCATATCTAAATGACATATGTGAATCATGATCTTGTACTTTGACCATGCATCTAACATGTTGGATGAGATCTTGCATGTGGTACACTTTAGTAGCTTTCTACTTTGTGCATATGAGTATTATATATGGTATTAATCTTTATTACGTACGTGTAGGTGGGATGAGGATACTTCAGTGGTGATACCCAATGAGGACGTGTTTTATTTGGTAGCATTGCTTAGGTCCGCACTGCAGAATGGCGATGAGGCATTGACACTAGAGCGCCTGAGCGATGAGAACCGTCAAATATTGGATTTTTGCAAGGAACAAAATATTGGTGTCAAACAATACTTACCTCACTACACCACTCAACAAGAGTGGATGGATCACTATGGAGAAAAATGGCCACAAATTTACAAGAGCAAAATGGAGTTCGACCCTAGGCATATATTGGCTACTGGTCAAAAGATATTCCAACCTAGCTTCACTTCTATGATGAGATCGTGGTGATGATGATGACAAAAAAGATAATACGTGAAATGATTTTGTACAAGTCATATATTGACCTTTGTAGAATTAGTATATTGTACATAAGGAAAAATAGTACCGTAGATTAAAACTAACCATTTTTCATAATCAACAATATAGTAGTACAACAACCCTGTGAGGACAGGTATGAGGTTTCAACAATATAAAATTAGTCATTTTATATATTTTTTTAAGTGAAGATTGCTTCGGAGCTGTCTCGTATAAACGGAAAAGCTCTTGATCCTTTTCATTTCATATTACATTTGCATAATTGCACTATACATTTTAAATGTTTTTCTATTCATGATATGAAAGAAAGGATTTGTAAAATATTAATGTTATATCCTTTTCAGTATCTCATGAAAAGATATTTGATGAGATGTAGACATCACATGACCTACTAGAAAGTAGCAACAACATGGACTCTATAAAACTTAGAGTAAAATACAAAAATCTTCTCCGTGATTTGTTGAATTTGACGCTAATCATCTCTTGCTGATGCTATTGTCAAGTATCATCCTTAGAAAGCCAAACGTCGTGCACATTACATCCTTTTATAAGTAAATTGACATTAACGACAGGGTTCTTCCCCTTTAATTTTTCTTTTGAATAATCTTTTTCCTAAAAACCAAAATTCATATTTATAAGTAGGGGCGAGCATTATACACCGCAGACCGGACCGAACTGATCGGAATGGATAGAACATATTTCGGTCCGGTCCTCGGTCTACCTTTTTCCTCATTTTCGGTCCTCGGTTCAATCCGATCCGGTTCGGTCATACGCATAACCGACTATTACGCTTTGTTAGACCGGACCGGACCGACCGACGGACGAACCGGACTAGACCATACTGACCGGGACATGGACCAAACATTTCAGTCCGGTCCTCGGTCCGGACTTTTGGATCAAATCGGTTTCGGTTCAATCCGGTTTTTGGACCGTTATTTATAAGCTTTTTTTACTCAAATTATTCATTATCGTCTTTAAAAATTTTACCTATATATTGGAACTAAATAAAAAATATATAATCAACACATATTACACACATACGCATATAAACACCATACCCTAGTATTTACAAAAATCCCAAAATATTATCATACCCTAACCTTAGCACAAGCACAAAATCAATAACATACATAAACACATGAACGCACACGAAGTGGTCGGATTTGTAGTGTCGGTAGTGTTACAAACGATGGGGGTGTTTGGTGTCGGATCTATGGTAGTGTTTGTGGGTAGGATTTGTGTGTGTGTTCATTTTGTGTGCATGTTAATTGCATGTGTTTAGATGGATAATGTGTATGATGATGCAAATGATACATGATATGAGTGGATTTTATTTAAAACTTGTGTTTAAGCCTGAGCTATAAAAAGATGTTGAAACTTTTTAATATATCTTTTTGATGACAATTGATTGGCCTCCATCTACGCTTCTGCATATCTGATGCCTAACAACATGAATCAAGGAACGTGTAAGCATGCCGGTTCAAAGATCACAACTACACATAAAGACGATAATGCTTAAGATGACTTGACGATGAAAGTTGGATGATGACCTAAATCAATTCTCAAAGATCATTCAAGACCAATGAATAGTCATCAAAAGTTTACTGCTTGAAGCACAAAGTTTAATGACGGCGAAGAATCAAACGACTGCGAGCTACGAAGTTAATTTGAAGAATCTAATGCATGAATTTAATTTGTAATTTTCGGGGTGACCTCCCTTAGGGGGAGATTGTTAGGAATATAAATATTCATATTGAAGACTCGGTCACCCCGAGTATGGTTTAGCATTAGTTAGCTGGTAGTATTTATCATTGTAGTTGAATATTAGTTTAAGTAACATTGTGGAGGACGGACGGGTCTTTACCCACTGTATACCCGATCCACAACCCAAGTAGGAGGCGTTTTTGTTTGTACTATAAATACCCCTCTCCTACCAAGTGAGAGGGTCGGACCTTTCATTTGCAATCTAACATTTCACAAGTTTTCTCTCAAAGGCTCCCAACTCTTCCACTTCTCTCTCTAACTTCTCTCTAGAATTCTTACTTACATTTGATCCACATACACAAGAACCATACATGTTATTATTATGAGTATCATACATTCCTCTTCCCCAAACACAAACCCTGCCTTCTATTTGATTCAAACCCTTCTAAGCATGTCATCATCTTCTTCCAACTATGCAAGCCCATATGCACTTGTTTCAACTGAATGTAAATGCTTTATTCCTCTAATGACACTCACCTCTTGGACTAAAGAAAACTGATTGTACAAAAAGATGTTCATACTAGGCCGTCAATGGTGATTGACGGAATTAGGGGTGATGGTGGTGATGCCGAGTGCAAGATAACCTGAAAATAAGAAATAAAAGACAGTACGTTAGACGGAGCGGGAGGAAGCCCCCGCGAACCGCCTCCAGTGTGAGAATCAGTCATGGTGCTTATGTCATGAAAGTATTGAGGTGGAGAAAATGATATCTAGTGGGTTAAGTTAGGTTGCATACCTCTTGTGATGACTTCCTTATTTATAGGCATAATAATCTGACGGAGCAGTTATAGAGGGTATGTGGAGGTAGTTACAGAGGTCATGGCAGAGATCATGACTGTTGACTAGCCCTTCTTTAACCAGTTCTATTTGACTAGTTCTATTTGACTAGCTCGATTATACCTACGTTCATAGGTAGAGAGGCTAAGACCTTTAGGCTTCAAACCTTATAAGAGGCTACGTGTTGAACCTTGTCATGAATTAGGCTCCGAACTGTGACGGAGGCCAGGCTCCGAACTGTGACGGAGGCCACGCTCCGAACTATGATGGAGGCCAGGCTCGGAACAGTGATGGAGGTGAGGCTCCGAACTGTGACAGAGGACAGACTCCGAACCATGATAGAGGTGAGGCTTCAAACCTCAACTGAGGTTAGACACTGTGGAAAACTAGAAGGGGGGTTGAATAGTTTACCGGTTTTAACTTGATTTTCTTTTAATACTTTTACGTGTAATCGACAATTAAGACTTATCAAACAATAAATAATATGCAAGAATAAAAGTAAGAAACGATATGTCACAACTCGTAATTTCAGGTCCTTTTCAAACGTCTAAATTTCATTATTCATCTCGAAAAGTTACTATTCATCATTTACTATTCACCTATCACTATTTATCATTTTACTATTTATCGTTTTCAGAGTCAGTTTGAGAATTTGAGAAGCGTTTGAAAATTTTACTATTTATATGACACTATTCATTCCCAAAAGGAAATCACTATTCACGATTGTCGTTCATCATTTCGTAAACCAAGTTTACGGGTTTTCAAATTCGCGTAACCAGTTTGGTTTAGCTGCGAATTCATGCATCATCAGTAGGGACACGTCATATAGACTGGAGTAGTCTACATATCATCAGTAACATCATCAGCACTTTAGATCATGCACGGATATGCATTATTTCAATTTACGTATGTTTAATTTGTAATTAACGTTACCACTCAGTTTTTACTACTAACATATACCCGACACTCCCGACTACGATCCTAATATATTTTCATACTCATTATAATAATATAAAATTTATATTATTAATTTACCGGTGTTTTGAAACTATTTGCTATATTTTCCGGTAAACGCCTAAAATTATGTCGGATCACGATATCTCAACACGACAATTCTTTTAACACCCGATTCTTATCAGGAATGTAATTTTATAATTTTTACAACGTCGTTATATTTTATTTGGTACCGTTAAACTTTATTTCTAGCAAACTCGGTACCCGATATTCCCTAAAACTAATAATATTCAACATAATCTACACAAAATTCTTACAAAATCTCGAAAATCTCTTCACCTCCATACCTTAGCCGTCCCCCTCCATTCCAATAATTCTTACACTTTGTAAATTCTCACTAACTTCATTTAATAATTAGTACTCTTGTCTCTTTTTTATTTTCAAACACTATTATATGTTTCAAGGTTTCTAGTATACTTTCATTTGTTAAGAGAAAAATATCTCTCTTTCTCTCTTGCTCTCCAACCCACAGCCAACAACAAGAACAAGCAAAGATCCATAAATTTTTGAAGAACAAGTCATAATCTAGTCTCATTTATACTCCTTGCTAGGATTTTGAAATAAAAATCCCAAGGTTTCTTACATAATCATCTCCAAAACTCTTCAAATCTTCAAGTAAGCTTCAAGTAAAATTTTCTAATCTTTTATACTTTCATTTAACCTATTTTAATGTTCTAGTAGTAGATCATGCAAATATATATGTTATATACACCACTTTATACAATAATACTCTTTAATCTTAGATCTATAATTTTTATTAATAACCTCAAGAGATCCACCATTTTTGGTGATGTTTAGGACCCCATGACACCCTAAGAAGGTGTATGGTAGGATTGAGTATTTGTGGAGTTGATTGGAAGCAGTTTGGTTAAGTTTTGAACAAGCCTTGAACTAGAAAAATTGATTTTTACAAACTATATAAAGAAGCAGTTTGGTTAAGTTTGGAAGCAGTTTGGTTAAGTTTTGAACAAGCCTTGAACATGAAACGTGGGAAAATAGTAAACATTGAGATATTTTGGCCTTAATATTCAGAAAATACACTCAAAAACGAAACCGTGGCCTTTTGAACGGATAAAAACAGACTTACGACGAGAAAGTTATGATTTTTCCAAGTTTAAGGACGAAAAACTATTTTCTAAAAATTATACGTGCTGATGCACGAATTTCAACGGAAAAAATGAGGCATTAGACGTGATTTAGAAGAGCCGACCCACTGAAAATATGTTAGTATATATTAATACGAAACCGTGGATATAAAGAACGCAGAAAACGAGCTTATAACGAAGAAGATACAAGCGTTTGAACTCAGACGAATATATATATTTTCCTTCAGTAATACTATTATTATTTTTGCCGCAAAACTGTCTTCGCGAAGTGCCATATTCACGGCTGTTTTTTCTTTATGATCGGATCAGTTTGAGTCCGAGCCATAGTTAAGTAAAATCAAGTATTCTCAGCCTACTTTACAAACCAATTGGCCGTTTGTTCATTGAACTCGTAACGAATAAACTACGACCTCATCTATATACCCGACAAACAATATATATTTTTGACAGCATCTATATCAAATATATTATAAGTATTAAAAACAATATTTTCAAGTAACAACAATGATAGCCGATTTTCTATCTAATCAAGACACGTATGACCAAAAGTTAAATGACACGACATTTAGATATGGTTACAAGTTTTTCAAAAACATCGAGTTTCATCACTAACACTTAACGTACAATATTTTGCGATTAGTTTTGCGAGGCTATTTTGGTCATATTTTCAAGGTATGAAAAGTGTCATTTTACGACGAAAATATTATATTTACCGATAAAACACCAAACGAGGATCATGGAGTACTGTTTAAACATATTTACATGAAAAGTGTTTATTAACTTAACGAGACGTCAAAAATATATTTTTCGACGATAAACGTTATTTTCAAATTTCACGAGTGGTATCGATAACATACGTATTTACATGTGTAGCATCATTTCATTTCTTACATTAGATCATATCATTCATATTAGGTTGCGGTTAGAGATCGTGCCTCGTTACCTGTATTCACTTTTGTCTTCCTAACTATCGCACTAGGTGAGTCATAGCCCCTACTCTTTTAATTGTTTTGTAAACTCTTTAGGGGAGTTACATGCTCAATTACATGTTTTCAACTTTATGCTCGTTTTACATTTAAACTCACTGTTCGTTTTACAATTAAACACCATGCTTGTTTTACTTGTAATGTGACTTGTCTCTTAAACATTATTATTTATTTATATGACCTCATTGTTATCATTGTTTATCTGGCGACATTGTCAGACTTATTTTATATGACCTCATTGTCATCATTGTTTATCTGGAGACATTGTCAGACTTATTTTATATGACCTCATTGTCATCATTGTTTATCTGGCGACATTGTCAGACTTATTTATATGGCCTCATTGTCAAAATTGTTTATATAGTGGTATTGCTACACTTATTTTTGAATCTAGATACAAGCATTTCTTTTGTTCACATAAACCATATTATATTTGGCAGTGGGTTGTAAACACACAGGTTGTAAGTCTTGTATGGGCAGGACTTGGAACTGAGTGGATTTACGATGCCTTTGCTGGGAAATCTTCATTCAAATGTTTTACATTACATCCTTTTCACTAAACTCTATGAACTCACCAACCTCGTGTTGACGCTTTAGCATGTATTTTCAGATTTTAAGCAATGGCACGCTACTGGAGGTTTTGGCAGGGCATGGCATGGTTATAGAAGACTCTGATATTCATTTGGGGACCGTTTTAAACTATATTTTAATGGCCTAATTCCGCACTACTTTTAACGATGTAAATTAAATACTTTTGGTTAAACGATTTTATTCTAAATGATTGAAGTGAGAACCATTTTTGTACTTGTGTTGTGATACCAATTGAGTTACACCCCAGCTATGTGTAAGCTTCTGCAGGACCCGATTTTGGGGGTGTGACACCATCAAACCATAACACAATTGTTTATCGTGGTTCGGCTACAAGGACTCTTTTTTCTTGCCCTACTCCACGCCCCGAGTATCCAACTCGAGAGTTTTCTTGCACTAGTCAACAAGCTCCTTTATCCGGCGGAGAAAACCTTACACGTCGTTTACACACTATTTCCGACTCTAAGCTAGATGTCGAGTTCTTTCACAAGGGTACAACCACTCCCGATAGTTCTTTTACAAGGGTACAACAACTCCCGATACTCTAAGTATTTTGAGGACTAAAATACTAACCGATCACTACAAATTGATACAATACAATGATGTATAAAATTTACTAGTTTACACTATGCTATGCTTGACAAGTCTTGTAACGTTGTGTTGAAGCTTGTAAGTTCGTGATCTTCTTGCTACAAAGAAAGACTCACAAAGATGAAAGTGTACTGAGTTAGAAATGAAGTATATGCAGTATATTATGATAGTGAGTGATAAGAAAAACTCAAGGAGTGGGTTGCTATTTATAGGCCAACATCCAGACCAACCCACGGATACAGCGGAACCAATACTTTGGTTCCGTCCGTTGTCCCTGAGGGTTCCGCCAGACTCCCTGACAGAATCCTGCATAAGATATTAGAAAATCTAACACAATATTCTCAAGATCTCACAAAGTCAACTTTGAGATCTTGAGTATGAATCTATACAAAATAAAACATGTTTCTTACACACATGTTTCCTTGAAGGGACATGTGTGATGCAAGTGATGATGTAAGTATACATTAGATTTCTAATTTTAGATATTCTTAAAAAGGAAAGTGTACTTGTAAAAAGAGTTTATGTATAAACTCAAAAATGTTTGATTGAGATGTTTAGCAAGTGAATGATTTACTAAAAGGAGTTTGCTTGCTTATATCCTAATATGACATACTATTTAGAAAACTTGCTAAATATGCTTATAAGACATTTTTAACACATGTACTTAAACTAAAGTATACTTGATTAGAAATCACTTTGTGAAAACATGTAAATGTAGTTTGAGTGAAGTTAAGTAAAAGACTTTTAAACAATATTTACGATTTGCCAAAAATAAACTTTACCTTTTGTAGTTAACAAAACTAAGAAAGATCATAAAATATAAATAACGTTTTTAGGCGATATTTGTATTAACAATCTCCCCCTTTTTGCTGACGATAAAACATAAATTTTATTTTTACGCAAATGGATAATTATAGATTTTGAGCCTTTTAAAAATTTATATTTAACATGATTATTTCAACTTTTGAGTATGTCATTTTAAATGATGTATTAAAGTTGATTTGGTAAAATATATTGATGAGTGTGTAAATACTCATCATTTTTAGTCAAATCTGAACTGCAAAACGATTAAAAACACTCAAAAACGTACCAATATACGAAGAAAATTCCAAAGATTGTGTTTTATATGTTTCTGATGCAAAACGAGTGAAAACAAACGAAAAACGAACAAAATTTGCATATTTGGTAGTTTCAGTCCCCCAACTTTCAAAGTTTTACAAAACTAGTCCCTGGTTAGTTATTTCAAAGAAAAATCAACCCTTGCTCTTTAAAAGTCAAAAGATAACACAGATGATCTTTGGGTGAAAAGTTTTCAATAATTTACAAGATTGGTCCCTTAACTTTGAGTTTTTGGCAGATTTGGTCCTGGGCATTTTAAATGGAAAAATCATAAATCATGGTCCTTGAGAAATTAAAAGATGGAAAGTGTGGTCCTTGGGTGAAGTTTGAAAGTTGGGCAGAACTGGTCCTCAAAAATCAGAAATTTACAAGCTTGGTCCTTGTGTGGTCTACCTTAATCAAACGGACCCTTTTGATATTACAACAATAATAAAACCAACCCAAACTAAAGCCAGGCCCACTTCCCACCTTAATCCCTCCCAAGGCCCAAGTATTCCCAAGGCCCAATACTAAAACCTAAACGTTTAATAAACGTATACTACTCCCTCCTTCATCTTGGTCAAACGAATAAAAAAACCTAACCCTATCTCCATCACCATTTCCCTCCCCCGTGACTGCAAACATACAAACCCCCCATCACCATCTCCCCCATCACCTTCAAAGTTTGTCCTCAAATCCCATTCCCCAATCCCACTACTTCCCCAATCCCTCACACAACCCGTACCTACCTCCCTTCCATGTCATCAATCCACAACTCATTTGGGCGCCAAATATGAATCAATGGATGTGGTTCTTTCCAAACTCAATCCAAAGGTCAAGAGTGGCTCAAGAAATCACATTGAATCGAGCTCATCAACTGTCTCACTGAAGAAACACAAGTGAAAAGGGAGCCCTAATTTCTAGTTTAGTATAAATAGGCCATTTGTAAGCCCTTAGAGGCATGCTTGAATTCACCTAGTTTAGTTTTAATATTGTAATTTATTTCTGAATTTAATATAAAAGTTCTCAGTTTTCATTCCAAAAGTTTCATTAGTTTCTAGTTTCATCTTATTTTAAAGCACTTAGCTAAAAGTTTTTGTGAAGTTTGTGTTGTTTCAAATCGTTTCTTAACCTGCACAGTAACAAAATTGAGTTATGTATTCATTCTCTGGTTGAATTGGTTAGAAGGAAATGGTCAGTAAAGGTCAAGGGGGTATGAATTTGAATGGTAGTAGTAGTTTCATGGTGATAATTGGTACTGAGGTGGTGTTATTTGAGCCTATCTAAAGATAGGCTTGGTAGAACTACACTCCCTATTTTAGTTGGGACTCGCAATTTGTAAGTTCCATTTGAAATTTCACTTGCTCTAATTGTTTTACTGTTAGTAGTTATTTTGATGGCTTATCCTGCTCTTGTTGTAGTGTATAGTTCACTTTGACCCCTTAGTTTGATAGTTTTGATAAACTAGTGGTAGGATAATTCTGCAGCCCATAGTGAGCAATTGAGCTTCTATTTCCCCTGCTCCAAACCCTGAGCTACTGACCTGTCTCGTAGGCTCGTAGCGTAGCAGTTGTAGGAATTGAACGACCTCAAGTTTTCTAGTTGAAGTGAATGCTTGTAATTTGCTCCTTTAGTTTAGGCTTAGCATATTTGAACTTTAGGTTAAGCTTATCAGTTGAGCTTGTTGCACTTTGTGAGGTTGCTTTGTGACTTTGCATACTCATTTTAGTAGGTTTCTCTTCTTTTAGATTGGAGTTAAAGTGATTTTTTAGCTTGTATTTTGGACCATTGCTGCTGCTATACACATCAGTAGCATTTGAGCTTATTGATTCTTGTTCACATTTGATCTTGGCTGCTTTATTGTCGTTGTTGCTTGTCGTTGATATTCAGTTTGTACAAGCGTTGTTAGATTAAGTTTATTGGTAATCTGGTTTGCTGCTACTGCTTATATGCTTGTTCTTGTTCTTGTTGGTTGGTGGCCATGGGCTTGTTGTTGTTATTCCTCGTTGTTGTTGTTTGTTATATTTAAATCATTTAGCAATAAGCTTATCTTAGCCTATTTAATTTAGTGATTTGGTTTGACAGTTTCAAAAGAAATAAAAGTAGTAACTGTTGCTATTTTGATTAACAATTGACTTCATTTAAGATTTTTAGAAATCGTGTTTTCAAAAAAAAAGGAAGGTTTGTTTAGTGTGTCTGATAAAAAAGTTTGCAAAAAGAGATATAAAAATGGAGTTTGTCAAGTTTTGCAAAAAGTCAGGGTCGAACCCCTGACCTCTTGCTTGTCCATGGTCACAACACAACACACCACACATATCCATTGCGCCCTTGGGTCTTTTGTTACTTGGTTTACATCATTAATTGTTTTGTACTAGTACTAATTTTTAGTCCTTGTTAGCTTATTAAACTGTTGGAGCTTATCACAGCTTATGTATAACTGCTTTTTCTGGTCTTATATTTTTCTTGAGTTAGCATTGGTATAATTTAATTTCCAGAATTATTTAATCAATTTTGGTATTTATTTCCATTTAATTTATTTAAAGTATTTTTTTAAATTATAATAAATAGAATTTTTATTGAAAAATTAATTTTCTTTTTTTTTTAAATTTTCTTTTGTCTTTTAGTACGTAAGAAAATTATTCGTAAATTCTTAGGACATTTGGAACTCAAAATTCACGTTTTATTTTGCGCACTCGCGTAATTTTTAATTAAACATCACGTTTCTAATTTGTTTAACGTTTTAGGATTCCCGATACCTAATTATGTTTTCCCGTAGTGTTTTAGGTATTTCTTAGTTTGTTAGTTGCCTTAGGTTGATTTATTTTCACCTTCGTTAGTTAATTTTCAATTTCATTAATTTAACGTATCGTAAAACCAAATAACCTTTCCCATCATACAAGATTTTAATCCCAATCTCATTCGAAGCTTTCCATTCACACCTCGTTGGGGCAGGACCCGGGAAATCACTTCCCGGTCTCACAATTTGAATATCACTTTCACAAGTTTTGCGAGGTAATCGTTTTCCTAACGGTTTACTCGTATTACTTCACGTTTATTTGTCTCACGACAAATTAGACATCACGTTTGTTGATATTTTGATAAATTGTTGTTTGCACACACCAAAACACAACGAATCATATATCCTATATCCCTCTTTTTGTCGAAACAAAAATGTTAGGTCACCATTTTGTAAACACAAGTATGATAATGATAGAAATGAGATGAGAAAAGAGATGGTTGATTATGAGAACAACTGAAAAGTGAAAGAGCAAGAGTTTCCTTAAAGATATTCAAATAACCAACAAATAAAAGTGTTACATAAGCTTAGTATTTATAGGAGGAGGAGTAGGGCAACACTCCCTTCCTCCCTCCTTTATTTGGACGTGGGCTTTAAGGCCCATAGGGCTTTAACACTTAAGCCTTGTAACATAAAACTTAAAGAAATAAATACCAAAGCAACCTATTACAAAATGTAATGACCGAGACTTGACTAAATACAAAAGTATGATCCCAACAATCTCCCCCTAAGGGTCGGTCATCACGGTTGCTTGACGTCTTCATCTTTGTCTTTGACTTGTGACATGTAAAACTCTAGACGTATTCAAAATGGTTGAATGATAATGAATATACTTTGCTCTGTGTCTTAGTTCTTTGGTGATGATGTAGTGATTGTGTTATGAAGTTGTCTGCCATTCGTCACTCCTGCGTCTGTGGTGGTTGTCCGCCATTCCAACATACTCATACATCTTTGGACTTAGACTTTCACGTACTAGAAGTTCCTTTGCATACATAAGATCTTTAGTCTTTATACTTTGTAGATTCTTCTTATTGATGTAGAATCTTTCTTTGAACTTTGTGTTGTTAAGATCTTTGGGGGAGCTATCATATGCTTCAAGATGTATGTATGAGCATGTTGGAGTCTACCATCATGGAAGTGAAGTACCTGCGAGTAAACAGTTAGCAATAAAACAACTGGTACTTATAGATAAGGAATTAAAGCTCATCAACAGCATATTGTGAAGACTCCTTCTAATCCTTATCCAGGCCGTTCCCATATCAGATACTCCCGAAGGAGCTTACGAGACCTACTGAGTAGCTCAATGACTGGGTGAGTCGCTGAGGATCACTCCACGACTGTAGACCGCTATGGAACCACCGCAAACACTAAGCGTAACCCTTGTGGGGTTACCGAAGTGACCTGCTGTCAGGGCTGTTTGATGTTGACCCTGGCAGGATTTCCGTTCAATCATTGAGAAATACATAAGTAATCTTCTCATAAACGTTCTCGGCAGATTGCTAAGATCTGTGAAGGACTCGATAATTCACAGCTGGTGCCCATTGTTGTAGAACACCAGTTGTAGAAATACTAAGTGTTCCTAAGAGATCTTTGATGTATCTCGAGGCTTTAGACTCAAATAAGTGCACACTTAGGTTTCCTATGCGGAGACTAGGGAGAGGTCTCCTGCTTCAATATCAACCGTCTCTAAGAGATAGGTCGATAGATTACACTGGTTCCCCGTGAGAATGAAACAAGCTCTTTTAAGAGAACTTGAGTGGTTAAGAAGGTTTAGTGCATTGCGTCACTGGGTCCATGACGACTTAATCTTCAATACCGGTGTTGTCTTTTGCAACAGCCAGTAGCATACGTATTGAACCCGGTGTCTGCCCTAAGGTTGAATCATATGGAGGGCTATTTCTTTTCACCCTTTACTTTACTTTTCTTTTTAATTCTTCAACTCCTTCTTTCCCTTTCATTCTCTTCTCCTTTTTTCGTATCATACCTAAGGACATCTAATACTAACTATGGGAGATGTCCTTGGGTAGATCCCTCCGGCTCTGGCGGATCATAGGACGGATATTCCTATCTTAATCACCTTATAACTCCGACAGTAGCCAAGAAACCTTTGATTGAAAATCTCTCAAAGTGTTTGTGATAATCAAATACTTTGGTTAACACTTTGAGAGTTTTGTGTACACTTTTGAAGGGCTCCCCCTGCACATGTGCTCATAAGTATTTAATAAATTTGCACATGCGGGAGGAGCAAGCATTTTGAATTGATCCACTTTCCGTGAACAAGACCGATTCGAGACACGCTTACATCACTAGTTAAACTAGCTTGAAGTTATTACCCGGCCTGATATAGTTCACAGAAAGTTTCTCGAGACGGTACATTTCTACTAAGACTAATCCTTTTCGAGACACGCTTACGTGGTTAGTTAAAGAGATACATTGTCAGCTTTTAGGTGACAACTAGCTCTAGTAACTAACTTGATGTTATTACCCGTCGAGGATAAGTCTTTTCGATTTTACTAACTTTTATTGTCTCGTCAATTCCTGGGTGAATCTGAGTCTAGCTCGCACAAGATACAACTTTCAGCTTTTACTTCACATATTTTAATCACTTTTTCATTTTCTCCCCCTCAAAAATAGCATATGAGATGTTGTTTTTGTTAAATTTTTGATTAAAATATGCTTTTTGAGTCTTATGGGGAGATTCACCAAGAACTTTTGATTTTGAACAAAGTATTTTGTTTTGACAAGTGCTCCCCCTCAACAAGTGATTAGGTCTCATTGAGGTGAAATACTTGTCCTTTTGAGCAGAATTATGAAAATCATAACACATTTGATTAATTCTACTCAAAAGTAAGAAGCCTTCGCTCCTTATATTAGGATTGAGGCACTGATGCGTACCTCAGGGTCCTTTCATTACAAGTTCGGGTTGTGCACTGTAAAGCGTGCACAAGCCATTATGAAGTATATTATTGACAAATCAAATCAAATTCTTGCAACTTTCTACCAATCAGGTCTCTGAAATGTCAACACCGGGAACTTTTGTCTGCCTCCAACATAGCTTTCCAATCTCCGAAACTGATCCCTGCGCTTCAATCGGTTCTCAATCCTTGTAATGAATCTGCGAGCATCCCTGGTCTCATTTGTGTTCCATCTTTTGGATTTCCCCAGTGCTATGTCATTGATTCTGCTTTTGATTCCATCTCTAACGAACTTCAAGGTTTCATCACAGAACTTATGTAATTCTTTGTAGCCCATGAAGCAGTTTCGACCGTTGACACTGCGGTAAGTGAACCCAAATGCTGGATGCTTGATCAAGGTGTATTGAGGTAGATGTTGAAGGTCGGGGATGTCAAACATGTTAGGTTTGGTGAGATTCAGCTTCTTTTGATAACTTTCCACTCCCAGTTGAAGATCTTCTACTCTTTCTCTGATTACAATCTGCCTAATGAAGATTAGAAGAGCTTGAATGAGGGCAAGCTGCATTTCTTTGGGCAAGTTGCAAAGCTTTCCTTGAACTTTGAGCAGGTACAAATCTTCAATGTCGTTGAGAAGTAGTCGTGGAAAGTCTGACTCGGAAATATCATACTCCTTTTCATCAAGTCTTTTGAGTGTGATTTTGCTGAGGAAGGGGTACCTAAAGTGAGTGACAGTCGAGATGAATTGAATTGAGACTATCTTCAGATCACTTGCTACATCACCCATTGTCTGATTGAGTCTGCTGCTTCGATAGTACTGTGCCCGGTTTTCTGTCCAATGATGTATACCGTAGAGTGCGTTCCGGTCATATTCAACAATTTTATCGACGAATAATGCTGAGGCTTCTTCTTCGATGGCATTATTGAGATATCGAGCTGCAGGGAGAAAGGCGAGTGATGTAACGTACTTCTTCTCAATCTTGCTGCCAAGTTTCAGAAATTCCAAGTCTGTGTTGAAGAAGAACTTGTACGGGATCTTTGGTTCTTTGGGCTTCCCAATCATCGGTAGTGGTTTGGACCAGTTAGTAATGTAAGGTGCGGTTTTCTTTGTGACTGGATCGACATAAGATTCAGGATTGATCCAGTCAATATTGCTTGACATAGCTCGAGCAATATTTTCCAGATGGTACTCAAGCTCGATGGAGTTAGCCGACCTATCTTTCAGAAGATTGAACGCATCATTCTTGATTCTGCGTAGCTCTTTCTTGTTCATCTTTTGCATCTGAAACTTATGCTGAATGAACTGAGCGTATTCCACTGTTCGACCATCTTGAGGTTCTTGATTGTCTTCTAGTGGAGGTTGCGAACTAATCATCTTATCAAACCAGGAGTACTCGGCAGTTTCATCTTGGTCTAGCCATTTGAGGACGGTTTTTGGTTTCTTTGGTTCTGTACCTTTTGATGAGGTGTCCGGTTTGTGTTGATGATGCTTTCGTTTCCTTTCTTTCTTCTTCTTAGATGACGGTTCAGGTACTTCATCAGGCTGAGGAATCTCGTCACCACCTGTGTATTCGAAGTGATCATGTGCTTTGGGAGCCGAACCCGATTCCTTTGGTTGTTGTGAAGATTTTGTTATTGTTGGAGGGTTGACCGGTGCTTGTGGTTGAGAAGAAGGTCCTTCGGCTTGTTTTTGTTTCTTTGCCTGAGAGTTAGGATCCTTATCTTCATCATCTCTTGGACGTTTCAGCTTGTCCGCCTCTGTGCTGCAAGTCGCTTTGGTCATTTTGGCTTTCAAAGCTTCCAGGATTGTAGCTTCTTCAGGTGATAAGGTGAACTTGCTTGCCAGTTTTTCCAAGAGTTGGGCTTCTAATTCATCCATAGATAACCCTGGTAGTGGAACAGTTGTTTTGTCAGCTCGAAGAGTAAATGTGGTTGATCGGATTACTTTCTTGACGGCTTGCTCTGCGAACTTGGTGAGTTCATCTCTCATCGGTGCCAGTAGATCTTTCAACTCAGCAACTAAATGTTGTTCCATGTACTGATGTGCCTGAGCTGCTAATGTGGCTTCCAAGTTCTCTTGTACGTCTTTAGCTAAGAAAGTATCAACTTTTTCTTGCAGCTCTTGGACGTTCGAATTCAGCTTCGTCAATTCAGCAACTTGGGTTACTAGTGTTGCAACCTGATCTTCCAGACTGCTTTTCTTCTTTTCATGAACTCTTCTGAATGCTGACTTTAACACCTTTGATGCAGCAGATGCTTTGGTGCTTGGTTTCTTGATTGATTTGTCGTGAGTAGATTCGGATGCAGGAGGTGATGACTGTGTAGATTCAAGGTTGGTGGTAATATCTTTGTCATCTCCTCTTTGTGGTTCGGGTTGATCAACTTTAGTAGCTTTGGCTGCTTCCTCTTCCAACCTTTGTTCTTCAGCAAGTTTTTCAGCCTCGGCTTTAAGCCTTAATTCTTCTGCAAGTCTGGCTTCTTCTTTCAACTTTACTTCTGCCAGCTTGGCTGCCTCTTCAGCCTTCCTACTTTCTTCCATTTGGATAGTTTCCTCCAGTTTGGCTTGTGCAAGCTGCTCAAGCCTAGCTTCTTCAGCTTCCTGTTTTCTCTTTAATTCCTCTTCCTGAGCCCTTTCTCTAAGCTCCATTTCTTCTACAGTCATCAACCGTGGAGCATCAGTATCCATGGGATCTTCCTCTTCTTCTTCTCCCGTTGCTGAAGCATTAGTCATTTCAATGTTTGTGGGAGATACCGAAGGATTGTCGTAGGCGACCAAGTCAGTGTTGATCCCTGTGGCAGACTCAGGAATACTGGTTGATCCGCCAGCTTCGGTAGTTTGAGAGAACACTGGAGGTGGAGGTAGATCAGCATTGAATGTATCAATTTTGCTGTGGAGGATACCCAGCTTGAGAGCTCTTTCATTTTCTTCTTCAACTGAAAGACCTATGTCAGAATGAGCAGACTCTTGTTCAGCTGTCATCGGTTCCTTCATCTTCTCTCTCCTAATCCTTTCTTCTTCCAAGATGGTCTGTGCTTCAGTGAACGGTCTTTGATTGAGATATGATGGATATTCGGCATTATTAGCAAACTCATCTATGTTTTTCTCCCAATCTTCGAAGGTCAGGTCTTTGTCATCAATGTCATCAAGGTTGACATTCTCGGTGATATTGGTAAAGGCTTCCCTGTAAACTGGACCTTCGTCAGACTTGGTTTCGGAGTTAGACGGTTTTGGAGGAGATTGTGGTGAGGGAAACCACCCAGGTTCAGGAATGGATGCGGGCTGCTTGGCAGGAGTCCTTCTCTTGAGAGTACCCTTCTTCTTATGAGTAGACTTGGTAGAACTGCCGGAGCTCCCAGTTTTGCTACCTTTCTTTCCTTTCTTCTGCATGAACGAAGGTAGAACAACTTCGTCCAGGAAACCAACTTTTTCAGCTTCAAGAGCTTGAAGGTAGTACTTGAAGTTCGGGCAAAGCTTCACTTTGTCATTCAAGAGACAGTCGGGAAATTTCTTTCCTTGCTTGCGTGTACTGGTGTCGAGTCTCTTGATGACCTTGAGAGTATCTTCATTTCTGAAAGTATTCTTATCTTTTTCATCAAGTCTCTGTGGGATATCATCATATTCATGAAGGAAGCTCTCGATGAGTAGTTTCGTGAAACGAACGAATGGAATGTTGGTTGTCTTGTGTTGAATGTGCCACACAAGGTCTTCCCAGATAATGCTGGCATAATCAACTTTCTTCACATTAGCCACTGCCCAGAAGAGTTTGAGGTGTTGGGGCTTTAGGTGTTCATGGCCAGTATCTCTGCCAGACAAGGACTTGGCAATCAGAATGTATAGGGTTCTCCATGGTTGTGGAAGAAATCTAATGTTGACCCTAGAATGTCTTGTAACAACTTCTTCTGATTCGTCATAGCCAATATCCCGTAACCACTCTATCAGCTCTTCTTCGGTGGGTACTTGAACATATTCTTCATCTGGGCCGAGTTCTGGTAACCCAAGAACATTCCTAAGTAAATCAATGTCCACAGTGACTTGTCTGTCATGAAGCATACAAGTGAAGGAAGCCTCCCCAAGATCTAGCTGAAGCGTGTGCCAAAACTGGTGGATATAGAAGCAGGAGACTGAGGCAGACTTGGTGAATAACAGCTTGTTGGGGTGATATAGGAGAGCATCCACTGCAACAATACATGAGGACTCGTTGCAAGTGATTTTGTTGAAGTTGATTCGGAGGTTGTTCTTGCCTATCTTCCTGGTGTAGTTTTCGGGAAAGGTTTCTTCCCATGAGAGTTTTGGTTCAGGTTCTGGTCCATAAGGAATGTCGTTGTGTTCTGCCATCTGAATTGATCATAAACAAAAACAAACATGGCAATGGTTTACTGTGTTAGCTCAGACATAAGATTACATGATTTGCATATTGAACATTGATCAGTGGGTGTTTGTGTGTGTGAAAACTTTTGATATATGACAAACTTGTGTTTTATCACATGGTAGAAACTTATAACAATTGAGTTACAACATTAGTTTATCATTACAAGAAGTTACACTTTGGAAATTTCACAACACTTAGAAAATTTCATGAATAAGGCAAGTTTACGCGTAAGTGGAAAAGTCTACGCATAACTTGACTTAAGCGTAAGAAGTGAAATTAGGCGTAAGGGTAAAAGCTACGCGTAAACTTATATGTTACACGTAAGGTAAATCTTATGCGTAGGCTCAATCTTACGCGTAGGATAAAATATTAGGCGTAGGAATTGAGCTTATGCAAAGGATTATCCTTAAGCGTAAGATATAACTTATGCGTAGGTTTTGACTTATGCGTAAGTTCAAGACTTATGCGTAAGAACAAAACTTATGCGTAAGAATTATCATTTAAGCGTAAACATTGTCTTATCCAAGACAATGTTTGTCTACGTGTCGAATCTTACGCGTAAGATTCAATCTTACGCGTAGGATGAACAACTTGCGCGTAAAAACGCCATTTTCCAGAAAAATCACCTTGAGTTATTAGAGTTGTTTGATTCCTGAAAGTGTACAAAACATTACCACTGATCAATATTCATATTAACACACTTAATACCCATTTTTATGCGTAAACATGCATTTATATGAGATACGCGTAGAAACGTATGAACACACAATCATTATCACAATCAAACATGATTCTAGGTTGTTATAAGTTTAGGGCAAGTGTTTCTAACACCCTAAGGAGCATATGGTCCAAGTTATAACACTAATTGACCACAAAAACAAAAGATCATAACTGCAAGTGTGTACGACCCCTAAATCTTTGATTCATGAACAAGACAAGTTACTGATACAATTAAATCATAATAACATGATCTTAGACATATAACAACACAATCCCCATCATCAATTTCAATCCAAACGCACAAACACAAGAACCCCTAAATGATTCGTATGAACCCTAATTCCAAACTAATCGATTGAGTGAATCTGGGTACGATAGGAGTTAAGAATCATGTTCATAATCATCTAAGGATCATTTCCCACTAACCAATTAAACCATAACAACCACAAATTTCTGGGTTCATGATTACGCATAACCCTAAGAATAATTAATCGATTGTGACTTATTGAACCGTTGGATTAAGTTAATATCAAAAACCCTTGTTAGAAATCATGATCAAAACATGTAACTACTTACAGATTTGAAGATTGATGATCAGATTAGTTGTTTGATTGTGGATCGTTGATGTAGGTGGTTGAGAGTAGTAAATGTTTTGTAGTGGTAGTAAATGAATGGTCAAAGTAGTTTTGACCAAGGTTAATTCAGGTTTGAAAGATTGACAAATATGGTCCCTTAACCTCATGAAACATTTACTCCTAATGCCTAAACACATTAACTCAAGTAACTTCCGTTAACAACACCACGTTATGACAAGAACAACTTATGGATATTCACTCCCCCTCGACCTTAGACCGTAGTCTTAAAGAAATCTTGAAAATTTATTATTTATATTTGTCAAGGAGAGTAACCCGAAACACTTTTGATGCATCCTTTTAAGATAAAACGTAATATTTTTGGTAAAATGCAAGTATAAAAGTTAATATTTTTGTGAAAATTTTAAAATACTTTTCCTCCCCCTCAACACTTGTTTTTAATAATTAACCACATTTGTATAAAAATAGTGTTGAAAGAGGTGATTTATACTTGCATTTTTTTTTTGAAAAATATTTACAAAGATAGTTTTGATGTTTGACGATCAATTGTGTTTTAAAAACTTTTCCAGATCCTCTGGAGTCAAACATCGCATACCAATTTGGTGAACTAGACTAGCAAACCTTGATGGTGCTAAGGATTTAGTCAGTAAGTCCGCCAATTGGTACTCAGTCCCAACAAAATAAAGTTCAACGGTACCCTTTTCCACATGCTCTTTGATGAAGTGATATCGGAGATCGATGTGTTTGGATTTGCAATGATGTACTGTGTTGCAGGAGATAGCAATTGCACTTTTGGAATCACAGTAGATAGGAATCTTGTTGAATAGGTAGCCATAATCCTTAAGTTGTGATCTCATCCAAATGACTTGAGCACAACAAGCAGACATGGCTACATATTCAGATTCTGTAGACGACAGTGATGTGCAGTCCTATTTCTTTGATTGCCATGACACAAGTTTGTCTCCGAGAAACTGTAATCCACCAGATGTACTTTTGCGTGTGTCTAAACATCCTGCATGGTCAGCATCTGAAAAAGCAATTAGTTCAAAACCGGAATCCTTCGGATACCAGATTCCCAAGTTAATGGTTCCCTTTATGTATCGAAGGATTCTTTTGACCTCACTGAGGTGTTTTTCAGTTGGTTTGGACTGATAGCGAGAGCACATGTAGACAACAAATACTATATCAGGTCTACTAGCTGTGAGATACATGAGTGACCCAATCATACTTTGGTATTTGGTCCGGTCAACAGGAGTCCCATGTAAATCAGCATCTAGTTTTGTGGTATAGCCCATTGGTGTATTATAAGTATCACTGGTCATCATTCCATGTTTCTTTAAAATTTCAAGAGCATATTTGGACTGATTTATAAAAATTCCACGGGGTGATTGATGAACTTGTAGACCTAGAAAGAACGAAAGTTCACCCATCATGGACATTTCAAAATTATCTTTCATTAATTTTGCAAAATCATTAGAGTAACTTCTTTTTGTTGAGGCAAAAAATAATGTCATCGACATATATTTGAACAACAAGTAAGTCCTCCCCGTAGGTTTTTGTAAATAGTGTTGGATCCACTGATCCTTTTGAAAATTTATTGGCCAGCAAGAAAGTGGACAGTTTGTCATACCACGCCCGTGGGGCTTGCTTAAGTCCGTAGAGTGCCTTTTTGAGTCGGTAAACGTGGTTAGGACGATCAGGATCAACGAAGCCGTCTGGTTGGCTCACATACACTTCTTCACGGAGTTCTCCATTAAGAAATGCGGTTTTCACATCCATTTGGTAAACAACCATGTTCCTGTGTGCAGCATAGGCCAAAAAGATCCGAACAGCTTCATGTCTAGCCACTGGAGCAAAGGATTCAGCAAAATCAAGTCCTTCCAGTTGAGAGTATCCTTTCGCTACCAGGCGTGATTTGTTACGTATGACAGTTCCTTCAGCATCAAGCTTATTCTTCCAAATCCATTTTAACCCGATGACAAAGACTCCGTCAGGTCTTTCAACTAATTCCCAGACTTCTAATCTTATGAATTGCTGAAATTCCTCTTGCATAGATTCAATCCAGTTGTCATAAGTCATTGCTTCTTTAATGTTCTTAGGTTCTTCGTGACAAACTATGAGTGCATAGATACAAGTTTCTCCATCCGTGTGAAGTCGTTGTCTTGTCATAACAGGTGCATCTGGATGGCCAATAATATGAACTAGTGGATGGTCTCGAGTCCATTTGTGTGTTGAAGGGTGTAGCTGATAGGTATCTTGCATGTTAGCAGGATCCAAATTGCGTGTTGACGACTCAGCTATATCAGGAAAGGTAGGAGCCTGTGCAAACGGGTTAAAGAACACATCAGGATCATGCTCTGCGGGTTGTGGAACTGATTGTGGTGTGGGATCTTCAGCTTAATGGTGGGAGTTAGAAACAGTTTGTTCTGCTGTAGATGGTGATGCAATTGGAGGACCATTCCTCTCAACACTTGTAGTAGTTTGTTGAGGTGAGTCTGGTACTGGAATGTTTTCAGGTTGAGCAGCGGAATTAGGTGAGACCTCAGTAGAACGGTATTCAATTGTATCATCAACTAGTGGAGCAAACAAGGTTTCCAATTCTTTGCGGTTGAGTGGCAATGGTTCAGCCGAAGATTCCGGAGAGTTAAAACGGTTGAATTCGGGTCCTAAGCTGTGTTGCTCAGAAACCATCTGTGTGAGTTCATCAAAATTAGCGTGAATGGTTTCTTGAATTTCCCTTGTTCGACGATTCCATATCCGAAAACCTTTAGAATTTTCACAGTATCCAACGAACACTCCTATGTCAGCCTTTGCTTTAAGTTTACCTAAATCATCACGATCATTTTTTGGATAACAAAGTGCTCCAAATACATGAAAGTAATCGATATTTGGTTTTCTTCTGTGAACAATTTGATACGGTGTTTTGCAATGGCGTTTTGTTATCATGGAACGGTTTTGGGTATAACATGCGGTTGAGACAGCTTCCGCCCATAAGTAATCTGGTAATTGAGCATTAATCAACATAGTTCTAGCAGCTTCCACTAACGTCCTGTTGCGTCTTTCAACAACTCCATTCTGTTCTGGGCTTCTAGGAATAGATGTTTGATGTTCAATCCCCACTTTCTCAAAATATGACCGAAGTGTCTGATTCTTAAATTCAGTTCCATTGTCAGTTCTGACTATTCGTACCGTATTGCGTAGCTGAACTTGAATTTTAGTGAGAAAGGTGATGATCATTGAAGGAGCCTGATCTTTACTTCGTAAGAAATAAACCCAAGTCCATCTGGAGAAGTCATCCACAATTACTAGTATGTAGCGTTTACCGTTGATACTTTGAACACGCATCGGTCCACACAAATCCATATGAAGCAATTGTAAAACATGATTCGTACTTTGCTCAGGTTTTGAAGGAAAATGAGCTCTTGTACTTTTTCCTTGTTCACAGGCTGGGCATAAGTGATCTTTGGTAAAGCGGAATCTTGGAAATCCATCAACAAGTTTGTGACGAGCAAGGTCAGTCATTGTTTTGAAATTCAAGTGCGAAAGACGTTTGTGCCATAACCAAGATTTAGTCGATTCTGCTTTGGAGAGAAGACATATCGGAGATGTAGCAATCATATCTGACATTGATATTGTATAAAGATTAGAACCACGTGAGCCAGACATTAGTTCGTTTCCTTGTAAGTCACGAACGAAACAGGTTTTCTCACGAAATGCAACTTCTAGATCTCCATCACAAAATTGACCGACTGAGAAAAGGTTGTGTCCAAGGCCTTCCACATAATAAACACGACTGATTTCAATGTTCCTACTGATATAGTCACCATATCCCATCATTTAAGCGTAATGATCATTCCCAAATCTGACAGTACCAATGAACTTTGAGACAAAGTTGTGTAACAGTTTGAGATTGCCTGTCATATGTCGGGTGCATCCGCTATCAACAATCCAGAGAACAATCTGTACCACCTGCATCACAAGAAGAAGACACAGATGGAACAGAAGTAAGGGTGGAACCCAAAGAATGTGCGGGTTCCTGTTGGTTAGAAGCACATATATTCAACAATTTAGGAATCCATTTAATGTCTGGTTTGTATTGTAACCAACGTTGCCAATTCCAACTAGTTCTTGCTTTCTTAATGTTAAATGCACTAGTAGGTGGCTCATTCCTAGATTTGTTCTCGGCACCTATGGGGGTAACTTCAACATCATTAGAAACCGTAGAAGGCGGCTTTCCTAAGTTAGACTTAGAGGCAGTAGTGGGCCTAGAAGGAATGTGTGTCCTACGTTTCTTATGACGATTAATGAGAGAATTAGCTGTACATTTTGTATGATCACCAGATGATACGCTTTTACGACAAAACACACAAGTGTATTAATATTCAAAACATTCAAAGGTTCATCATTCGTTACATTTAGATTTTGATTACAATTTGCCAGATTAGAATCTAAATCTGATGCAACATGAGTTTTATTCAAGTTCCTAAGTTGGTCTTCTACTCCTTGAGCTTCTAGTGATCCTCTTTTACGTTGCTAGAGCCTATTCTTCTTTTTACCTTTTCGCTTGGGTCTGCTAACGCTATTAGTGGAGACTAGTCCTGTAGAAGTGGAGTTACCAACATTAGTATTTTGAACAACATTCCCTTTAGAAGTTTTGTCTAATTGATACATTCCTGGTGCTATCACCGTGGTGTCAACCATTTTTCCTTTTTGAAGTAGCTTAATTTTCTCTTTCAAATCGATGATGATGTGATTTTTATCCTGAATTTCAGACTCAAGTTTCACATTGCAGTAATTAATGTCATCGCGGTTTTGTTGCCATTCGACATTTTCAATTTTTAAATCCGCAATTTCTTTCTCATATTTGAGACAGAGACTTTTTAAAGACTCATTGTTTTTGTAAAGCTGACAAGAGTTTGAAACATTTTGACTTTGAAGTTTCAATTCCATTTCAAGACTTTGAGCTTGACACCATTCAAGCCTTTGTTTGAGTTGACAAATTTCTTTTGAAAATTGTTTTGTCACATCATCATTCTTAATTCTCAGCTTTTCATTCTCATGATTCAGTGTCTCAATTCCACATTCAACGAGTTATTATCAACACAAAGATCATCCACAAGCATAGAAGTACTAGATTTATAAAGATCATTCATGATAACAGAATAAATATCAGCATTGAGAATTTGTTCCAAGAGTCGATCAACATCATTTTTTAAAACTCTATTTCTTTGCTTTTGAACCAAAATCTCATTTTCAGTAGAGTTGAAAACGTTTATCATATTTTTCACCTCGTTTTGAAGTTCCTGATCCCAACGTGTAGCACAGAGATGGAGGTGTTTGACAATTGGCAACATTTGTTTTTGAAAAATATCTCTTTTTTCTCGCTTGTAAGCGGATTGAAAAGTTTCAATTTTTATTTCAGAATTACGTGCAATTGTTTCCTCCAAAATTTCAATGTCTTCCATAAAAGTTTTGAAATAATTTAAGACACGACAAGTTTTTGGTAATGGTGTAAGTTCACCGGATGATGGTAAAGGACCATTTATTTGTGCTACAGTTTGGACAGGGGCCGCATTAGAGGATGAAACATATGACTCTTCGACAAACCATGATTTCTCAGGTATTTCCTTTTGAGTAACAAAAGATTTAGAAAGAGGTGGAGCTTTTGAATAGTCATATGGTGTCCAATATTGAACATAACTCATTTTTGATCGACTCTCGTCTTCAAGTTCTTCTTCTTCCTCAGTATCAAAAACAACAGCACGCACAATCGTATTATCAAGCAAATGGTCCATACTGTAAATTTTGGGAATTTCTTTGAAAGCCGTGTGAAGAAACATTGAGTTGTAATCGCCAAGAGCAAATCCTTTATCGGGTCTCGGTTTTAAGGTAAATTTCTGAATAGTTGTGACAGAGTTCCCGTGTTTGTAAACAATATTACGAAATTCTTTGAGTTGTTTTTCAAGATCAACAATATCACCGAGTAAATCATTTATATACTTCCTTTTTCTTATTTTATGTTCACAAAACTCCTTTTTGCAATTGGACAATTCTGTTTCTGTTTTTGAAAGGTCTCTTTGAAGACATTCAACTTGCATTTTCAGTTCACATTTTTCACTTTCAAGTTTAGAAATCAACTTTCCGTTTGTCTGAATTAGATCTTGCATCTTGTGCTGAAGATCTTGCTCTTTGTTGTAAGATTCTTGAAAAGCTTTTTCAAAACTTTTTGTATGTTTAATCTTTTCTTGCTGATTTGAAAGTTGTATTTTATAACACTCAATATCTCTTGCAAGTGCCGCATTTGTTTCTTTTAAAACTTTGTTTTTGTCGTTGCATTTTGCAATTAGTAATTGTTGATCATTCAGTTGTTTAGATAACATTATGAGGTCAGGGTCTGGATCAAATGATGGTTCATGTTGTTCGAAATGATCATGTCTATCATTCTCAATAGGATCATCAAATGAAACAACTGTGTCATCATCAAATATGACAACTGTGCTTATTTGTTCATTTGTTTGAGAAGATGAAGATGATTTAGATGGAACAACTTGCGCCATATCTGATTCAGAGGCAGAAGGTGAGGATATTTCATGTATTAGGCATGCTTTTTGGTCATGTACCTGAGACAAGCCGTCAGCTGGACCTGAATCATTAAACTGAAGTTCCTGCATGTTGGCCATAAGCATCACAGCTGCATTGGCTTCCAGATCTTCCATGTCATCATCATTGTTAACATTTGCCATGAAGTTGTTTTCCTGTTCAGGGAAATGTCCATCTTTTTCATCTTGAAGAGCCATGAGTAATGCCTGCTTGTGAAACTTACTACCCCGAGTTCTCGGTTTGGGACATGCTGTCGCTATATGACCTTGTTCATTACAATTGTAGCACCACACTGCATTCCCTGAGTTGGAGTTCCTTGTTGCAACTGGTTCAGACCTTTGCTGAGAAGACCCTGAGTTGTTCCTGAACCCTCCATTGTTACTAAACCTCTGACCATTCCCAAAATTTCCTGAATAACTTCCTGAACCAGATCGACCATAGCTACGATTCTGAATTTCCACTCTTCCATCATTGACAACAGCTTGATTCCTTGTGTTAGAAGATGAACGTTGACGGTTGTTTGTTTTGTTGGAGAATTTGCTGAAAGCACGAGCAATAAGAGCAAGTCCCTGATTCAACGTATTAAAGTCATCATCGTCATCGTCATTGGAATTTGAGTAATACACTGCATCATTGTTGTTTAATGGAACAAGTTGATTAGAAGCATTCTGTGGAGTTGAATCATAAGGGACCATTTGGTTCGAGGTGGAAGATTGTGGATAACTGAAGTAGTTCTGCTCTTGAACATATGCATGATTTGACATTGGTGGTGGAGCATAGGGAGATTGAGCTACGAGAGCCAAAGAATTTGGTGTTGGTGTTGGTGTGTATCCTCCTCGTAGAGCTCTATCTTTTTCCACTTCAGGTTCATGGTGTTTCAGAAAATCATACAACAAACCATATGGTGCATCATGAAGATTTTTGGTTTGACGTACAAATGTCACATATTTATGCCAATCTGGACCAAGACTACCGACGAATTTGGAGTTCACTGCTATCCTTGGTACTGTGATTTTGAAACGTTCCAGATCATTGACCACATTTGTGAAACAATGATAGTAGGATTCAAGTGACTCTCCTGGTTTAATTGTGATGTCTGTGTATTCCATGTAAAGTTTGGATTCCATATCATCTTTGTTCAATTGAGTGCCTTCCATAAGGAGATGAACGTGTTCCCACATAGCTTTGGCTGTTTTCTGAGCATCGACACTGCGATAAATTGGATTAGGTATACCTTGAAGTATATAAGCCATTGCATACTCATCAGCTTCACGATGTAATTTCTGTTCTTCAGTGAGTGCAGTTTCTGGAAGAGATCTATCACCAGGAGGACGTGGAGGATCAGCAGTTGGATCACCAGCTTCAAGTCTTGTTGGCCACTCAAATGGTCCTTCAAGTATCACTTGTTTCAAGAATTTCCCATGAGGTTTCTTTAGTTCAAGAAATCGTAAGAATCGACTTGACCATTGAACATAGTTCCCAGGTGTTAGCATTGGAGGTGTTTCAAGTGATCCTGCCTCATGTCGGGATTGTTGAGTTGTAATAACTTCACACATTCTATCAAACTAGTGAGGTTGTTTGGAGGAAAACTGAGTGTTCTGTTGTGACATCTGATATGATTGTTGTTGAGGAATGATTTGATGTTGTTGCATCATGAGATATTGTGGTTTTGGATTAAACGGTTGTTGATGAAATTGTGACTGAGAAGGTTGTTGATATGATTGTGGTTGATGGTATTGTTGTTGTTGATACTGCTGATGTTGTTGTTGAGGATTTGAGAAGTAGTAATGTGGTGGTTGAGACATCTTTGAACACTTGTGTAGAAATGGATCTTTTGTAGAAGATTGAAATGCACGTTCCTTTGGTTAAGTCCAAAATCCCTGGGGTAAGTTAAATTCTTACGCGTAACTTTTAGGTTATGCGTAAAGAGTAGTTTAGGCGTAAACAAAGAGTTTAGGCGTAAGTGTTCTCTTTACGCGTAAGCTTAGGCTTATGCGTAAGTTTAGACTTATGCGTAAGGTTAAACAACCAAACAAATCTTCCAAACTTATCCAAGCTTGAAAGATATCCGAAGTCGAAGTATTCCACTAACTTATCCAAGCTAGGGAAGTACTGAGTCACCGTAACACAAGGAGAAGACCTTTAATGAAAGTTATGCGTAGATTCTGAGACTTACGCGTAAGATATGATCTTATGCGTAAGATGTTATCTTCTGCGTAGAAAGTGACTTAGGCGTAGGAATTAACTTCAGCGTAGGATCTTACTCGTAGGAATCTGACTTCTGCGTAGGATTAAGGCAAAGACTTCCAAGTTACTCGTAAGAACAGGGTTTTGACCTTAGTTACTCGTAAGAAAAGGGTTTTAGCCAAAAGTTACTCGTAGAAAGGACAAAAAGTACTGTTGACAGCTTTAGAACCGTACTGTTCACTTATGTTACACGTAAACAGGTCAGAAACTTGAAAAATCTCAAATTTTTGAAGAAAAAATGCTTAGAAATAAGGTACTTTTGATCAAATAACTTCACCAATACTTAGAAAACACTAACTATTGAAGATTTTGCTACCAAAAACTAGTTTTCCAATATCAAAGAAGCTATAAAACCTTAAAAAACCTTAGAAAATCACAACTTTATGCAAAAACTAAGCTTCTAATCACTATATCAACCTTGAAACTTGTCCAAGCTTCAAGATTTGAGTGAAAGAAACAAAGAAAAATGCAAAAAGATGAAGAATAAGCACCCAAACCCCACGTTAGAACCAAGAACACCACTTCAATATCTATTAGGCGAATGATACCACTTGTTAGGTCACCATTTTGTAAACACAAGTATGAGAATGATAGAAATGAGATGAGAAAAGAGATGGTTGATTATGAGAACAAGTGAAAAGTGAAAGAGCAAGAGTTTCCTTAAAGATATTCAAATAACCAACAAATAAAAGTGTTACATAAGCTTAGTATTTATAGGAGGAGGAGTAGGGCAACACTCCCTTCCTCCCTCCTTTCTTTGGACGTGGGCTTTAAGGCCCATAGGGCTTTAACACTTAAGCCTTGTAACATAAAACTTAAAGAAATAAATACCAAAGCAACCTATTACAAAATGTAATGACCGAGACTTGACTAAATACAAAAGTATGATCCCAACAAAAAAGAAGAGTGGCGAAGCAGAAATGTGTCAAGCCATATGCTCCCCCTTGGACAATACTCCCCCTAAATGGAGTGCCAAGAGAGGATACATGGATTTTGGTCCTACAAGAAAAGATTTGTTTGCTGTAGAAATAAGTATGAGAACATAATACTAATTATTATATAAGAGAATAAGCATTCATCTCATGACAACAATCATCAAGTAATAAACAACCAAAAGAGAATGACCAACAAGATATAGAAGTAGAACCATTATATTTCATGTAAAATTTAAACTTTGACTAAAAATAGTCAAACCTAAAGACTTGAAAAAGTCTACTATTGGAAAAAGTTAAACCATACAAGGTGGAATGAAAATGACAACTACATCTATAAAAGGAAAGAGTCCTAGGTGAGATTCTACCATTATTTGATCTTCCTAATAAGGCTCTAAGCTTGAGGCAAGTGAGAGATGGCGTTAAGACGCTCCAAAATGTGGTTAAGGATAAACCGCATTTCATCTTGAAGATCATGTACCAAGATGTTGTATCTCTCACTAATATGAATGGTTCTTTCGCACATGATGCAATCATGGCGAAGAGGTGGTAGTTGTGGAACTTGGTTTGTTGTTGGTGGGTCATTGGTGGTGGATGAAACATTGGTTGTAGCGGGAGCAAAGGTAGATGGTTGAGAGGTGTTTGGTTTCCTACAATTGATGAGTACATTGCGGTTTGGAAATCCATGGCTTGGGTGAGATGAGAATCAATCATATACTTGAAAGCATAGTGGCTTTCCAAGCAAGTGTTGAGTTCTTCATAAGTGTTTGGAGATTTGGTCCACAAAGATGCTTCTATTTCCTCATAGGTAGGAAATATGGCTCAAAGTGGTTGGAAAAGTCTTGAGGTGGTTCTTGTTGTTGATCATGATGATGAAAGCTTGGTTCTCCATAAAGAGGACCGTGGATCTCTTTGTAAATGGGATGGAACAACAATGGTTGTGGTTGTGGATGATCTTGATCTTGAGGAAAGATGGATGGTCTAGCATGCTTGTAAGCCAAACGCTCTATAAATGATGGTTGGTGAGGTTTTTCATCCAATGGTTCACTTGGTTGAAATCGTTGTTGTTGTTGAGTTTCCATTTGATCAATAGTGTCAAAAAGTGGCAATGGTGGTGGATTTAATGATCTTGGTGGTAAGTCTTCTAAACTTTCCATAAATGGATGTGGTGACGTTGGTGGTGTCTTGAAGAGTTCCATAGGTGTCAATTTTGGTGATTGAGGTGATGGAGTTTTTGAAGGTTGACTTGGTGCCGAAGGTGGTGTTGGATCACTTGGTGTTATAGTTGGTGGAGGAGTGGTGATTATGTTAGCATTGCAAGGGTTTGGAGATGGTGTTGGAGTAGCAAGGTTTATAAAGTCGGTATCATTGATGGGTGATGAAATGTTGAGGGATGAATCACTTGATGATTATGAGCTTAGTAGGATGGTTTTGTTGAAGCAACATGGGTTGACGCTAATTCTAGCGGTTCTCCTAATAGGTCTTGATGATTCGGATGAGGTGGTGGATTTTGTCATTGCAAGACTTTGGTAGGATTAGAAGTATAAGGTTGAGAGAAATGATGGTGATGGTGTGAATTAGATGTGTGAATGTTGGTCAATTTATAGGAAGAACATGATATGGAAATTGGTGTTTGGATTTGATGTTGATCCATACATTTTTGGAGGTTCCTAATCATTTGAAAGAGTTCCAAGAAGTTGTCAAATCATTGGAAGTCAATCCAATGGAGTTGGATGGAGTGAACGACTAAGTGGAGAAGTAAATGCTATGTAATCATGGAGGATACATGTTGTCAAGTTGTTCCACGGATTTGGAGGAACCAAAGGAAGGGTTCCTCCCTTGTATCAGAAAGGTTCCTTGGGTTAGTTTAGGAAAATTTGAAATTTTGGCGGGAATGATGATCCTATTGGTTAATGTGTGATAAGATAGCTCTAGAATTACTGATAAATTCTAACTAGCATGTAGGAAGCAAGTTTGGAACCTAAGGATTGCTAGAAAAATTCGAAAAAATCAAAGATCAAAACTTTGTTGTAGTACTTGAGGAACCAAACGACAACACAGGCGGAACAAAGTTTTGGGTTCCACTGTATCCGTTGGAAAAACTTGGTGGAACCAAGTTTATTAACGAATGGAACCAATAAATGGGTTCCGCCGTTTCCATGGAAGCTCAGAATCGAGACAGAGTGGTTTTTACGGCTACATGGTTTTTCCAAATTCTAAAAATTTTCCTAAAACTTAAGCAATCAATTTTTTCTAGATAGAAGAAACAAAAATTGCAGGTAGAAACATGATTACCTATATAGTTTGAGAGAGCGATTCTAGCATTCAAATTTTTAGCCGAAAAGTGAAAATGACATAGTACTAAATAGTTATCCCCTGCAAATGTTGTTAGTTCACACATAATCCACAGACATAATATCATCCTAACACATCATAAAAACATAAAAGAACATTGTTTTGACGACCAAATTGTTCAAATGCACCCTTGTGCCAAACACCCTCTTAACTTGCTTATTTCTTGTTCACCTTCTTGTAGATCTTCCCAAGGTATCTCCCAAAGCATTTCCACATGCCTTTGGTTTACTTGTACTCCTCCCACTCATTCGGTATTGATGGAAGTTGTAACAGGTACTCAAGAGGTGGGAGCCTAGAGTTTGGTAGATTGTCGTCTTCACTCATGGATGATGATGATGATGATTATGATTGATGAGTGCGCAAACACTCATCATTTTTATCACATTTAAACTGCCAAAACATACAAAAACAATCGAAAAGTCATCAGAATACTTAAATTATCCTAGGGATTGTGTTTTATGTGTTTTAAATGCAAAATGAGCAAAAACAAATGAAAAACGATCAAAGTTTGCAATATTGGCAGTTTCAGTCCCCCAAGTTTCAAAATTTGTAAAAAACTAGTCCCTATGCATTCATTTTGAAAGATAAGTCAACCCAAGTCCTTAAAAATTCAAAAGTTATCAAAAACAGACTTTGGGTGAAAAGTTTGGAAAATTTACATGATTAGTCCTTAGAGTTTGGAATTTTGCAGAAATAGTCCCTGGGAATTTTGAAAATTAAAAAATTGCAAAAGTGGGTTTTGGAATATCAAACTTGGCAACATTGGTCCTTGGTAATACTTTTGGGGAATTACATTTTCAGTCCCTATGTTTTGTGGAATTGCAAATTTGGTCCTTGTGTTTATCACCTTAGCCAACCGGACCCTTAATAAATTTAACCCAAAACAAAACCAAGCCAAATCCAACCCCTTGTAACTCCAAACACAAACTAAGCCCACCCTCAAATCTAAAGCCCACTCCAACACCCTCACAGCCCAATCCACCTCACCCCCGTTTTTAATAATACTTCTCCCTCGGTCAAACTTTGACCCCCCATTTTGACCACCCCATTTACCCTCCACATCATCACCACTCACCTCTGCTACCAGCCAAGCCTCCCCCCATCATCACCCCTACACTGGCTTCACTACCTGCACACTCAAACCCCCTAGCACTCCAAACAACAACTACCCTCCAAAAGAACACCCCTGGCATCAATTTACTTCAAGAAACAGACAAAGATATTTTGGCGCCAAGAGTTTTAAACGGCCAAGATCATGAAAGAGTTATCCAAAGGTCAAAATTACAGCTGGGAAAGCTCAAGTGGGTCCAAAGAACCCTAATTTGAAGTTATAAAAGGAGAAAGAAGCCAGAGGAACCAGTGTGTAGTTTTTAGTGTTAAAATTAGTGTCGAATTAGTTGTTTTTTAAATCTCAGTGTATGTTTTAGTTTTTAAATTGTAACCTTAGTTATCTTAGTGTATTTTGAATCTTTCTTACTCAATAAATTAAAGTTTCCAAGTTCAATTTAGTGTATGCTCATTTATTTTCTCAAAGTTTCATGCTTTCTGAATCAGTAATTGTAGTTGTGATTATGGACTGAATAAGCTCACATAGGCTCCCCAAAAAGCTTATTTAAGCTTTTAGAAACCGTAAAAATTAGCTTAGTATCAAAAAGCAAAAATACAAAAAAATAAGAAGAAAAAAAATAGAAATAAAATCAAAAATGCAGGATCATGAAGAAATGGCTGGAGCATTGTGAATAAGGGATGGCAATGGGTTAGTGAACCTGTAGGGGTTCTATAGGAAGTGACTTTGGTTCTTGTTCTTGGTGATTCAGCTGGAAAGCACATTGTGAGCTAACTCTCATTCTTCATTTTCTCTTATTCCTAGCTTGTAATATGCTATTGTTTGTTTTCTTTTGCTGTTTCTTAATTAGGTAGTGATATTGTGTTGAAAAATCTGTGGGTTGTTTTATTAGTTTGGATAGTTGTTACAATTTCTCTTTTGACTGTCAAATATCATAATCTGTGTATTTGTTGAGAAAACCAGTGGACTTTGTTATTCCTGAGTTTAAACAAGTCTATACTTGCATGTTATGATCATAGAAACTGAAGTTGTGAATTGATTTGTCAAAACTCTTTGAAAAACTCAAAATCAGTCATTAAAAGAGGTGTTTGGATCAGGTTTTATGCTTGTGATTTTGTGGCTTGTGTTGGATAAAATCTGTTAAGACAACTTCACTTAGGTCTAAGTAGTTTAGTTTAAACATAAAATGCAGTGAGTGTAGTTGAAAAAGTCAAAATTTTCTTTAAAATCCCATAGCAGTTAACTGTTTGAGTTAAAAGAGTCCAAATCTTCATTTTGGCTACAAGATTAGTTAGGGTAGTCTAATGTAGGGTCATTGCAACTCAAAACATCAATATCAGTACCTAGGATCAAGTTAAAACTCACAAAAGTCAACAGAAAGCATTTTTCTCAAAAAGTCAAAAAAGGTTTTGGTCAGAAATCTCCAAATTAGCAAGATTTTTATAGATTTTTGTGTTGTGATTTAGTGTTTGAAACTTGTTGTGTGTATAGCTTACCAGCTGAACTTGCAATTTCCATAATGGTTACAATTTTGTGATTTTATTTTGTGGACTAAAATACCCTTGGAACACAACTGCAGGGCAAGCTATTTGCCCTGTGCATCAGATCAGCCCTCACCCCACCACCTTTGGTGGTAGTTTGTGGCCACCCCAGTGGGTCCCACACCTCATATTTGGGTCCTTACAACACCCCTCCTACCAGGGATCATAAGTTGACCTTTTGTTTGACCATTGGACCAGTGGACCCTACTTAGATTTGCTCCCCATCTCTGTCCCAAATCAGTCACAGAATCACAATAAGCAAAGTGCTTATTTGTGTTTTGTGGCTTATTCAAGCTGCTTATTTGGTTGAAACTTGCTTATAATTGATCAAACAACTCAGAGAAACCAATTTTAATCATTGTGGACCCCACATTACTTCATTTGAGCTTAAATCCTTGTGAAGTCAACAAAAGTCAACTGAGTGGACTAATAAGCACTCAAAGTGCTTATTTCTGGTTTGTGTAAAAAGTGTTTTCATAAAAAGTGTTAGTTTTTAGTGTATAATTAGTTTGGAAAAAGAAAAAACCCCAAAAACCAACTTTAATTATAGTGATAGCTTCTATTTAATAGGAATTATCATTTTAATTTTCTTTTTAGCTTATTTATAAGCAATATATCATTTTTATATTTTTATTAATTCTCTTTTAGGTTAAAGTAATTCTATAAATTTTTCCAGATTTTTCTTTTGTCTTTTAGTAGTTTTTAGAATTAATTTTAGTTTAATTAATTAATAATTAATATTAAATAATTAAATAGCATAATTAGATTTTATAAAGTACAACCTAGTTTTTATAATTTTTCTAGATTTTATATAAGTTAAAACATTTTTATAAATTTTTCTAGAATTTATACTGTCCAATTTCTATTTTTTATAATATAAATAGTTTAATTGGTAATTAATTAATAATTAGGTTAATAATTAGTAAATTAGTTTAAAAATACATAAAATCAACTTTTTATAATTTTTTAGGATTCCTATGATGGTTAATTAGATTTGTAAAAATTTTCTTAATTTTCTAAGCCCTTTTAGTATTTTTAATAATTCTAATTAGTTTAATTAGTTAATAAATAGATAATTAGTAATTAATTAATAATTAATAATTAAATAGTGTAAAAATAATTTTTCTTTTTCTTAAAATTATCTTTATTTGTTAAGATTGTAAAAATAATAATTTTACACTTGTAACCTTTTCCGTCCATCAGTTGTACTTTCTGTTTCGTTCGTCTGCGTACGTTTTTAGGTTTTAGCTCAAATCTTCTTAATCTCAATACCAGTATTCAATCACATAGCTTTCCTAAGCTATTTAATTTCATAATTTCCAAATAATTCTTATCACAACCCTTTTCTGTGAAAAATCACCCAGTCACAAGTACGCTAAAGCACAATCCACACCTCGTCGGGATATAACGACCTGGTGATACCCTTTATTACCCGGAAGTATTGGTCTAGGCTTTTTGACTTTGTTGACCATTCCTTGGTCAATATAAGTTGACGGTTTAGCATCAATCAATTTTTGGCGCCGCTGCCGGGGATGTGTGCGCGTTTCTATAGCGTCAATTGCGATTAGTGTTAGTTCACCTCATTCACTGTACAAATATCACCACTTTTGTAAATTTTAAATCAAAACATAAAAAAGTCATTAACACTTTTCCTAAAGTATTAAAACACAAAAAAAAAAAAATTAAAAACAACAAAACAGATCGTAACGTTTTCTAAATCGGTTTTTTTTTAAGGTGATTCTTAAAGAGAAACGATTTTAGATTACGAGACAGTACCAAAAATATTGTCCAAAAGTTTTTAAACCCATACACAAAACACAAAAACATCCGTCTTTTCTTGTGAATAATAATTCTACATAAAAATAAACCGTCGCAAACCAAGACAGAACACCTACCAACTGGGGGTGTGAACATAATAAGTTCCCAAACAAAAGATAAAAACTTGCCTTTGTATCCCTGTAGGTGGTGTACCTTTCTTAAAGAAGCCACTTACTTGCGATTATTGGTTTAAGTTCACTGTGGTTTTGCCTCGATTTTGTTTTGATTGGTTTTTTCTCTAGTGCATGCGCACTCGTTCTTCAAGGTCCACGAGCCCATTACGTGAGCTTGTTCGGAAACCTCGAAGACCTCATCGACGTTCAGCACCAACAGTCGGATCTGAGATCCGTACTGTTGCCACACCTACTGTCACCATGGCGGAAGACCGCCCCATGTGTGAGCTTCTCCAAGCACCCATCGAAGGTTACGGAGATGCCATTGTTGTCCCAGCCATCATGGCTGATAGTTTTGAGCTCAAAACCGGGTTACTCAATCTTGTAACCTCAAGTCAATTCTACGGTTTTGAGAGGGACGATCCTCATGCTCATATTCGATGGTTCAATAAAATCACATCGACCATCAAGTACAAGAATGTCCCCTGTGAAGCAATAAAACTTATTCTCTTCCCATTCTCCTTGGAGGGACAAGCCCGGATTTGGCTTGAAAAACAACCTCCTCGATCTATTGAGACATGGGAAGATCTTGTCAAAAAATTTGTGAATGAATTCTTCCCACCTTCCAAGACCACGAGTCTTAAGAACGAAATCCCCAAGTTCACTAAAAAATATGATGAATCTTTTGGTGAAGCGTGGGATCGTTTCAAAGAATTACTTCGCAAGTGTCCACATCATGATTCTCTCATACTTTTTACAATGGCGTGAGCCAAGCTGATCAGGATTCTCTCAATGCCTCCGCGGGAGGTAATTTTTTGAGTAGAACCACAAAAGAAGCTTTGCAAATCATAGAAAACAAGTCTAAGGTCCGCTCTACACGAAGCAAACCAATTGTTTCTCAAATCAATGCGGGTCCTTCCACTTCATCTTCTGTGAGTCAATCTAGCACGGATGCTAAGATTGACAAGCTCACTGAAGCGATCCAAGCTTTGGTTCTCGCCCAAACAAAGAAAGTTTCATTTCCACAAAATCCTCCACCTGCTGAGGTTAAAAAAGTGGAAGTCTGTGTGACTTGTGGTGGGCCGCATGCCTACTACAATTGCACAGCTACTGATGGTACTCCATATGAAGCTCATGTTGTAGCCGGGTCCCAAAATCAAGGAGGCAATCAATATCGCCCTCCTATGGACCCTAGCTATCGTCCTCATCATCATTATCCTGGACCTCCTGGTTTTAATCAAAACCAAAATGTCCAAAACCGTGGCCAAAATCAAAATAGAGTGAACCAAGGTTTTCAAAACCAAGGTAACTTCAATCAGGGTCATGGTTTTCACAATCAAAACCAAGGTTTCCAAAATCAAGGTTTCCAACATCAAAATCAAGGAAACTTTAACCGGAACCAAGGTCAGGGTAATTTCAATCCGGGATATTTTCATGGAAACAACAACCCTAATCAGGGTAATTTTCAAAATCAAGGTCCCAATCTGAACAATCGAGCTCCAAATATTCCTTACCCGAATCAAGCCATTGTTCCAATCGGGCCTTCATCTGACGAGTTGTTGAAACAATTCATGAAGTCCCAAGAAGAGTTGAACAAGTTGCTGGTCAGCCAGATTTCTGACATCAAGAAGTCTTTAAATGATCGACCCTCGGGCTCAGGTACTACTTTACCGAGCAACACGATCGCTAACCCGAGGGGCGATGCTAAGGCGATCACAACACGAAGTGGTGCTTCATATGATGAACCCGCGATTCCTACTACCTCTTATTCCTCTCCTGCAAAGGTAGTGGATCGTGAACCTGAGGTGACAAAGGACAAGGTGCAAACTCCTAGCCCACGAAGTACAGCACACGTCCAACCTCAGGTTATTCCTGAAACCAGATGTAAGCCTGGAGTTGTCTTTGATCCGCCAGCAACTCCAGTGGACAACCCTAAATCCAAAACTTCTATTCCCTATCCATCACGTCTCAGTGAACAAAAGCTCCGCGAAAAAGCTAATCACCAAATGGATAAATTTTTCCAAATCTTCTAAGATTTGCATTTTGATATCAGCTTTGCGGATGCTATTCTCTTGATGCCCAAGTTTGCATCGACAATCAAAAATCTGTTGAGTAATAAAGAGAAACTCTTTGAGATGGCAAGAACTCCTCTGAATGAGAACTGCTCGGCAGTTCTTTTGAAAAAGCTTCCTGAAAAGCTTGGAGATCCCGGGAAATTCCTCATTCCTTGTACTTTCCCGGGTATGGTTGAATGCTTCGCCTTGGCCAATCTTGGTGCTAGCATTAACCTAATGCCATATTTTGTGTGGAAGAAACTCTCTCTTCCCGAACTTACCCCCACGTGCATGACTCTAGAGCTTGCCGATCGTTCAATTTCTCGTCCCATTGGCATTGCCGAGGACGTATTCGTTAAAGTGGGGAAGTTCCATTTTCCGGCAGATTTTGTGATTGTTGACTTTGATGCCGATTCTAGGGTCCCTCTCATTCTTGGAAGGGGATTCCTTAGAACTGGGCGAGCTCTCATCGATGTATTTGAGCATGAGATCACATTACGTGTTGGAACGGAAGCCATAACCTTCAACCTAAATCAAACTTCGAGATACTCCTCCAATTATGACTGTGAATCGGTGAATCAAATTGATGTCATCGATGTTGCTGCTGAGGAGTATGCTCAAGAAATTTTAGGTTTCATTAATGATTCTTCGAGTGAAAACCTCACTCAGTCTTCTCACCCCATCATTGCCAATTCTTCTCCTTCCCTCACTCCGTTTTAGGGAAGTGACTTCATCTTAGAAGAAATTGAGGCATTTCTCAAAGGTGACTCGATTCCTGATGGAATTGATAACCAAGAGATTGACCTCGAGAGGGATATTCTGATGCTTGAAAAATTATTAAACGAAGATCCCTCTCCTCTTCCTGTTCTACCACAACAACTTCATAAAGAGGAAGTAAAAAATGTTGAGAAAACTGATGACTTCCCTGAGGTTGAACTTAAGGACTTGCCGCCTCATCTTGAATATGCATTTCTGGAGGGTGATGATAAATTACCCGTCATAATTGCTAAAGACTTAAGTGTTGAGGAAAAGGCTGCTCTCATAAAGGTTTTGAAGTCTCATAAACAAGCAATTGCTTGGCGACTCTCCGACATCAAGGGCATTGACCCTGAATTTTGTACTCACAAGATTTTAATGGAGGACGACTTCAAACCTGCAGTCCAACAACAAAGAAGGGTGAATCCAAAAATCCATGAGGTAATCAAACAAGAGGTTTTAAAACTTCTTGATGCCGGATTGATTTACCCTATCTCGGACAGTCCTTGGGTCAGCCCAATTCATTGTGTTCTAAAAAAGGGTGGCATTACTGTTGTCACAAATGAGGAGAATGAGTTGATTCCAACTCGTTTGGCTACAGGATGGCGTGTCTGCATTGACTATAGCAAGTTAAATGACGCCACCCGTAAAGATCATTTTCCTCTGCCCTTTATGGATCAGATGCTCGAGAGATTAGCGGGGAATGAGTATTATTGCTTCCTCGATGGTTTCTTGGGTTACTTTCAGATTCCCATTGATCCGCAAGATTAGGAAAAGACCACTTTCACGTGCCCCTACGGAACTTTTGCTTATAAACGTATGCCATTCGGCTTATGTAATACTCCGGGCACGTTTCAAAGATGTATGATGTCCATATTTTCCGACATGATCGGGAAAACTATGGAGGTCTTCATGGACGATTTTTCGGTCATTGGGGATTCGTTTCAGTCATGCCTTTCCCATTTAGACAACATGCTAAAACGTTGTGAAGACACAAAGTTATGTCTAAATTGGCAGAAGAGTCACTTTATGGTCAAAGAGGGCATTGTCCTCGGCCATAAAATTTCAAAGAACGGGATTGAGGTTGACAAAGCCAAAGTGGATGTCATTGCAAAATTACCTCATCCCACAACCGTAAAAGGTGTTAGGAGTTTTTTGGGTCACGCCGGTTTCTATCGTAGGTTTATTCAAGATTTTTCTAAAATCGCCCGGCCTATGACCCATCTCCAACAAAAGGATGCTCCTTTTATCTTCTCCCCCAAGTGCATCGAAGCTTTTGAAACATTGAAGAAAAAGCTTACTGAGGCACCGATTCTTGTTGCCCCCGATTGGGACTTGCCCTTTGAGCTCATGTGTGATGCTAGTGATTATGTGATAGGGGCAGTCTTGGGGCAACGAAAAACAAAACATTTTCAGCCTATACACTATGCCAGCAAAACTATGACCGAGGCTCAAAGCCATTACACCACTACCGAAAAAGAATTATTAGCTGTGGTGTATGCTTTTGAAAAATTCCGGCCATACTTGATACTAACCAAAAGCATAGTGTATACGGATCACTCGGCTTTGAAGTACCTTTTTGCAAAACAAGATGCAAAGCCGAGACTTCTCCGTTGGGTTCTCCTCCTACAGGAATTTGATATCATTATTCGTGATAAAAAAGGAGCTGAGAACCTAGCTGCTGATCATCTCTCCCGATTGGAAAACCCCCACCAAGATGTCTTCGAGAGGAAAGAGATTAATGAAACATTCCCTCTCGAGACACTCAATGCGGTTACCTTTCGTGGAGATTCTATTACCCCGTGGTTTGCCGACTTTGCAAACTACCTTGCGGGTAATTTTGTGGTGAAAGGGATGTCGTCCCAACAGAAAAATAAATTCTTCAAAGATGTAAAACATTACTTCTGGGACGACCCTTACTTGTTCAAAATATGTGCGGATCAAGTCATCCGGCGGTGTGTTTATGGCCAAGAAGCCTCTGAAATTCTTAAGGCTTGCCATGCTGGTCCCATGGGGGGCCACCACAATCCAAACTACACCGCCAAAAAGGTGTTTGACTCTGGTTTCTTTTCGCCCACGATTTACAAGGATGCCTAGGAATTAGTCAAATCCTGTGACGCTTGTCAATGTCACGGGAATATTTCACAAAAGACTGAAATGCCTCAAAATGCAATTCAAGTTTGTGAAATCTTTGACGTTTGGGGCATCGATTTTATGGGGCCATTTCCGTCTTCTCATGGCAACAAATACATACTCGTGGCTGTTGACTACTTGTCAAAATGGGTTGAAGCGAAAGCTTTACCCACTAATGATGCCCGAGTTGTTGTAAAATTCTTGAAAGCTCTTTTCGCTCGATTTGGAACTCCACGTGCTATTATCAGTGATCGTAGTACGCACTTCTGTAATGACAAATTTGATAAAGTCATGCAAAAGTACGGTGTAACTCATCGTCTTTCTACTGCGTACCACCCATAAACAAGTGGACAAGTAGAAGTTTCCAATCGAGGAATTAAGAGAATTTTGGAAAGAACTGTAGGTGAAAATCGTGCATCGTGGTCGGATAAATTAGATGATGCACTTTGGGCTTTCCGTACGGCTTACAAAACACCCATTGGGTGTACGCCTTACAAACTTGTGTACGGGAAAGCGTGCCATCTTCCGATCGAGCTTGAGTGCAAAGTCTATTGGGCTCTCAAGCATGCCAATTTCGACCTCAAAACTGCGGGTGATCATAGGAAAGTTCAACTGAATGAATTAAATGAACTCCGTGATCAAGCTTACGAGAACTCTTTGATCTACAAAGAAAAGACAAAGAAGATTCATGACTCAAAAATCAAAAACCGCGTTTTTAACGTTGGTGATCAAGTCCTTCTTTTCAACTCTAGACTCAAGATCTTCTCGGGAAAGCTAAAAACCCGCTGGACTGGTCCATTCACTATCGCTAAGGTTTATCCTTATGGCACCGTCGAATTATCTCAAAATGACGGTCCAAATTTCAAAGTGAATGGACATCGTTTAAAGCACTACTTTGGAGAGGACATACCATCCATGGTTGTCCCGGATCTCCAAACTTTCCCCAAGGACAATTGTATTCGGGGATCGAGTCAAGCTAGCGACTCGATGAACAAAAACAATAGCACAATACGGGTTTTCACCCGTATCTCTGATTTCCTTCTACTTTCTACCACCCTAGTGTGGGGGAATGGCCAACCCTCCGCAATTTGAAAATGTATATATGTATATAAGTTCAAAAAAAAAAGAAAAAAAGAAAAAAAATGTTTATATAGAAATAAAGTGAAATATGGTGTTTCCACAGTTAGATTCGAATCTTGGCTTTTTACGTTCAAAGAGTCGGCATAATAGCCGGGACTTTGAATATTGAGGACAATATTCATTTCTAAGTGTGGGGGGGAAATTCTAGCAAATTTTATCGCAAAATACTTTCAAGTACCCCCGTTTTTGGCCAAAAATTTCAAAAATTTTTTCACTTTATTTCAAAATTTTTGTAGTAATCAGCTCACCAAGATGTTGACTATTCCATCAAGAGCTGGCTAGTCCAGGGGCAAACGGCTCTTGGTAAAGACAAATCAAATCCGTTGACAGCTGGTGGTTTGCTCAAAATCACACGGTTATCAGGTGTGTCACAGTTCTTACACCTGGCTACTCCAGAAGTGATGGCTTTTGGTAAAGAATTTTTCAAATCCATAAAGTTATCCAAAAATATTGCTAGTGACTAGCAATAGTTTAGTGTGGGGGATTGATGAGTGCGCAAACACTCATCATTTTTATCGCATTTAAACTGCCAAAACATACTAAAACAATCAAAAAGTCATCAGAATACTTAAATTATCCCAGGGATTGTGTTTTATGTGTTTTAAATGCAAAATGAGCAAAAACAAATGAAAAACGATCAAAGTTTGCAATATTGGCAGTTTCAGTCCCCCAAGTTTCAAAATTTGTCAAAAATAGTCCCTATGCATTCATTTTGAAAGATAAGGCAACCCAAGTCATTAAAAATTTAAAAGTTATCAAAAACGGACTTTGGGTGAAAAGTTTGGAAAATTTACATGATTAGTCCCTGGAGTTTGGAATTTTGTAGAAATAGTCCCTGGGAATTTTGAAAATTAAAAAATTGCAAAAGTGGGTTTTGGAATATCAAACTTGGCAACATTGGTCCTTGGTAATACTTTTGGGGAATTACATTTTCAATCCCTATGTTTTGTGGAATTGCAAATTTGGTCCTTGTGTTTATCACCTTAGCCAACCGGACCCTTAATAAATTTAACCCAAAACAAAACCAAGCCAAATCCAACCCCTTATAACTCCAAACACAAACTAAGCCCACCCTAAAATCCAAAGCCTACTCCAACACCCTCACAGCCCAATCCACCTCACCCCCGTTTTTAATAATACTTGTCCCTCGGTCAAACTTTGACCCCCCATTTTGACCACCCCATTTCACCTCCACATCATCACCACTCACCTCTGCTACCAGCCAAGGCCCCCCCCCCTCATCACCCCTACACTGGCTTCACTACCTGCACACTCAAACCCCCTAGCACTCCAAACAACAACTACCCTCCAAAAGAACACCCCTGGCATCAATTTACTTCAAGAAACAGACAAAGATATTTTGGCGCCAAGAGTTTTAAACGGCCAAGATCATGAAAGAGTTATCCAAAGGTCAAAATTACAGCTGGGAAAGCTCAAGTGGGTCTAAAGAACCCTAATTTAAAGTTATAAAAGGAGAAAGAAGCCAGAGGAACCAGCGTGTAATTTTTAGTGTTAAAATTAGTGTCGAATTAGTTGTTTTTTAAATCTCAGTGTATGTTTTAGTTTTTAAATTGTAACCTTAGTTATCTCAGTGTATTTTGAATCTTTCTTACTCAATAAATTAAAGTTTCCAAGTTCACTTTAGTGTATGCTCATTTATTTTCTCAAAGTTTCATGCTTTCTGAATCAGTAATTGTAGTTGTGATTATGGACTGAATAAGCTCACATAGGCTCCCCAAAAAGCTTATTTAAGCTTTTAGAAACCGTAAAAATCAGCTTAGTATCAAAAAGTAAAAATACAAAAAAATAAGAAATAAAATAGAAATAAAATAAAAAAATTCAGGACCATGAAGAAATGGCTGGAGCATTGTGAATAAGGGATGACAATGGGTTAGTGAACCTGTGGGGGTTCTATAGGAAGTGACTTTGGTTCTTGTTCTTGGTGATTCAGCTGGAAAGCACATTGTGAGCTAACTCTCATTCTTCATTTTCTCTTATTCCTAGCTTGTAATCTGCTATTGTTTGTTTTCTTTTGCTGTTTCGTAATTAGGTAGTGATATTGCGTTGAAAAATATGTGGGTTGTTTGTTAGTTTGGATAGTTGTTACAATTTCTCTTTTGACTGTCAAATATCATAATCTGTGTATTTGTTGAGAAAACCATTGGACTTTGTTATTCCTGAGTTTAAACAAGTCTATACTTGCATGTTATGATCATAGAAACTGAAGTTGTGAATTGATTTGTCAAAACTCTTTGAAAAACTCAAAATCAGTGATTAAAAGGGGTGTTTGGATCAGGTTTTATGCTTGTGATTTTGTGGCTTGTGTTGGATAAAATCTGTTAATACAGCTTCACTTAGGTCTAAGTAGTTTAGTTTAAACATAAAATGCAGTGAGTGTAGTTGAAAAAGTCAAAATTTTCTTTAAAATCCCATAGCAGTTAACTGTTTGAGTTAAAAGAGTCCAAATCTTCATTTTGGCTACAAGATTAGTTAGGGTAGTCTAATGTAGGGTCATTGCAACTCAAAACATCAATATCAGTACCTAGGATCAAGTTAAAACTCACAAAAGTCAACAGAAAGCATTTTTCTCAAAAAGTCAAAAAAGGTTTTGGTCAGAAATCTCCAAATTAGCAAGATTTTTATAGATTTTTGTGTTGTGATTTAGGGTTTGAAACTTGTTGTGTGTATAGCTTACCAGCTCAACTTGCAATTTCCATAATGGTTACAATTTTGTGATTTTATTTTGTGGACTAAAATACCCTTGGAACACAATTGCAGGGCAAGCTATTTGCCCTGTGCATCAGATCAGCCCTCACCCCACCACCTTTGGTGGTAGTTTGTGGCCACCCCAGTGGGTCCCACACCTCATATTTGGGTCCTTACAACCCCCCTCCTACCAGGGATCATAAGTTGACCTTTTGTTTGACCATTGGACCAGTGGACCCCACTTAGATTTGCTCTCCATCTCTGTCCCAAATCAGTCTCAGAATCACAATAAGCAAAGTGCTTATTTGTGTTTTGTGGCTTATTCAAGCTGCTTATTTGGTTGAAACTTGCTTATAATTGATCAAAAAACTAAGAGAAACCAATTTTAATCGTTGTGGACCCCACATTACTCCATTTGAGCTTAAATCCTTGTGCAGTCAACAAAAGTCAACTGAGTGGACTAATAAGCACTCAAAGTGCTTATTTCTGGTTTGTGTAAAAAGTGTTTTCATAAAAAGTGTTAGGTTTTAGTGTATAATTAGTTTGGAAAAAGAAAAAAACCCCAAAAACCAACTTTAATTATAGTGATAGCTTCTATTTAATAGGAATTATCATTTTAATTTTCTTTTTAGCTTATTTATAAGCAATATATCATTTTTATATTTTTTATTAATTCTCTTTTAGGTTAAAGTAATTCTAGAAATTTTTCCAGATTTTTCTTTTGTCTTTTAGTGGTTTCTAGAATTAATTTTAGTTTAATTAATTAATAATTAATATTAAGTAATTAAATAGCATAATTAGATTTTGTAAAGTACAACCTAGTTTTTATAATTTTTCTAGCTTTTATAAAAGTTAAAACATTTTTATAAATTTTTCTAAAATTTATACTGTCCATTTTCTATTTTTTATAATATAAATAGTTTAATTGGTAATTAATTAATAATTAGTAAATTAGTTTAAAAATACATAAAATCAACTTTTTATAATTTTTTAGGATTCTTATGATGGTTAATTAGATTTGTAAATTTTTTCTTAATTTTCTAAGCCTTTTTAGTATTTTTAATAATTCTAATTAATTTAATTAGTTAATAAATAGATAATTAGTAATTAATTAATAATTAATAATTAATAGTGTAAAAATAATTTTTCTTTTTCTTAAAATTTTCTTTATTTGTTAAGATTGTAAAAATAATAATTTTACACTTGTAACCTTTTCCGTCCATCAGTTGTACTTTCTGTTTCGTTCGTCTGCGTACGTTTTTAATTAAAACGTACGTTTTTAGGTTTTAGCTCAAATCTTCTTAATCTCAATACCAGTATTCAATCACATAGCTTTCCTAAGCTATTTAATTTCATAATTTCCAAATAATTCTTATCACAACCCTTTTCTGTGAAAAATCACCTGATCACAAGTACGCTAAAGCACAATCCACACCTCGTCGGGACATAACGACCTGGTGATACCCTTTATTACCCGGAAGTATTGGTCTAGGATTCTTGACTTTGCTGACCATTTCTTGGTCAATATAAGTTGACGGTTTAGCATCAATCAATGATGATGAGGTAGGAGGGTGAGGACGTTTACCTTTGGCTTTGTAAACTCGTTCATCACTTAATGCCACAAAGGTGTGAGGAATAAGAGGATAATCTAGTCAACGACCTCTAGGGGTTGGAGGAATGGGTTCACAAAACCTAAAGAGACGGGTGAGAAGCATCCCGTATGGAAGAGCGGTGGTACCTTGAACCGAGATGTTTGCCATCCTTTTGGCATTGTAGTAAGCTAAGTTGAAAGTTTGGCGGGTGGATACACTATAGAGCATGTAGGAGAGACACGTGTTGATATGGTCCATATTGCCTAAATTACTAATGACATTGGCCCTAATGATCTCCTCCCATTTCAAGAATTGTGGTCTCAACTCATTAAGCTCCATTCCAAACGGGTCTTTGGCAACTTCCTCTCCTCCTCGGGTTCTCCTAGTATGAGAAGTCCTAAAAAAAAGTGGTCACGAATTTCTTCTTTGCTCACTAAAGGGGTATCATAAGGATGAATACGGTCATGGATTGAGTCAAGAGTTGAAAGTAGCCATTTGTCGGTGTAGAGACATGTGCTCCGATTAGGAACACGAAGCACTTGAGCAAATTGATCTAAGGTGATTTCAAAGTCATTTTGGTTGATAGAAAAGTTTAATGTCATGAGACCTTCATCATCCGTGCTAAGGGTCATGGAAGCATAGAATTCTAGGATGAAACGAGGACAAATTGGCTCATCTATGTCTAAGAGGCAATCAAAGTCGATAAAAGAAAGTTCTTCCCTAATGTTGGTTCCGGTAAGGAAAGTAGGATCAATGGTTCTACCCTCATGAACATAACGCTTCTCAAGGTTCTTAAAGATTTCTACTTGGGCCGTGGTTAGCCCTTTGGTCTTATGGTGTTTGGGTATGTATTTGGTGGTGTCTTTGTGGTCATAGAATGTTGCAGGAGGCATGATGAACCTAGAAACATAATTTTCATATTTTAGTTTATGTAAATAATGGTTTAAGTGTCAAAATTCTAGTGTGTGCCTATATGAAAACAATATGGAGTTGTGATTATCTCGACTCATTTTAATGCTGAAAATGGTTTTACTTATGCAAGTTTTGTGTAAATTTTGAGATAATCCAAATGCTCCAAGTTCAATGTAGCTATGGTTGAATGTACTAAAAAATACATATTAGTTATATATCCCGTTTAGCATTCAAGAGACATAATGCAAGTGATGTTTTAAACATAACATTTTTATTTTGTATTATCAATGAAAAAATATTTTTCCTAAATGTGAGAAGATTTTTCAAAATTTTGACATGGGGTGTTTGGTATAATGTGATAATGTCTTACATGATGCAATTCCTAACTAATGGAAAACATAATTAGTTTTGTTTATGACAAATATACTTCATGATTTCCTAAGTTGATGCATAACCCCAAGTTTTTAGTTTTTGTACATAAATAGAATTTCCTAGACACAGATCAGGAGAGTAATTGTGTTTAGAATACTTACAATGATGATAGGAATGAAGAGTGGCTGAGCAAGAACCCTAATTTTCGTGTGAAAATGGATATGGAAGTGAATAGTAACTGTTTTTGGTGAGTGGTATAGAGTATTAGACTTTTATGGTTTAATATATAAAAAGAGAACCTGTTCAGGCTTTTGACGGATTGGACGGAACCAAACAGAGGGATCCACCCTTTGTTTTTCTTGGTTCCGCCAGTCCTGCAAGTTTAAGAACAAGGATTTTTTTGTTTTTAATTTCTACGATTTTATTTAACGTTTAAACTATGAAGTAGGTTCCATAAGTCCTAGTCCTAGTCTAAGAACATTAAATGGTTCACGTTTAAGGGGTTTTGTAAGAATGTCGGCAATGTTGTCTTCGGAGGATACTTTCTCGATGGAGATGTTTCCTTTTTGAACATTGTCACGAAGGAAACGATGACGAATTTCTATATGTTTATTACGAGCATGTTGGACTGGATTTTTACTCAGGTCGATGGCTCCTTTGTTGTCGTAAAGGATAGATATGTCTTTAGTCACAATTCCGTAGTCCACGAGCGCTTGCTTCATCCAAAGAGCTTGTTGACATGCTTTTCCGGCCGATACGTATTCGGCTTCAGTTGTTGAGATTGCGAGGGCCGTTTGCTTCTTGGAGAACCATGAGGTGAGACAATGTCCAACAAAAGTACAAATACCACTTGTACTTTTTCTATCAACATAGTCACTGGCATGATCCGAGTCGGCATACACTATGGTTTCTACACCCGTTCCTTTGGGATACCATAATCCTACATGTGTAGTGCCTTTGATGTACCTAAAAATCCTTTTTACGGCTTCAAGATGGATTGTTTTGGGATCTTCTTGAAAACGAGCACATAGATAAACGCTAAACATAATGTCGGGTCTACTAGCCGTGAGATAAAGTAGACTACCAATCATACCCCTATATTTAGTGTTATCTACAGATTCACTTTCCTCATCCTTTGTGAGTTTGGTTTCCGAGGACATAGGCATTTTGATAGGTTTTGAATCTTCTAAACCAAATTTCTTAAGCATGTCTTTTATGTATTTAGATTTGTTAAAGAATATCCCATCTTCTAATTGTTTAATTTGAAGTCCTAAGAAAAATTTGAGTTCTCCCATCATACTCATCTCAAACTCGTCATGCATGATTTTAGAGAAATCACCGCATAGCTCTTGACAAGTTGATCCGAATATTATGTCATCAACATAAATTTGAACTATGATAATGTGTGATTCTTTCTTCTTAGTGAAGAGAGTGTTGTCAACTAGGCCCATGGTTTACTTATGGTCAACTAGGAAGGTTTTAAGTCGATCATACCATGCTTTTGGAGCTTGCTTAAGTCCGTATAAAGCCTTTTTAAGTTTGTAAACATGATTAGGTTTTTCAAAGTCGGAAAAGCCCGGTGGTTGAGCAACATAAACTTCTTCATTAATAAAACCAATTAAGAATGCACTTTTGACGTCCATTTGAAAAAGTTTAAAGTCATGTGCGCATGCATATGCAAGTAAGATTCTAATTGACTCGAGCCTAGCAACCGGAACAGAAGTTTCATCGTAGTCAATGTCTTCTTGTTGATTATAACCTTGTGCTACTAGCCTAGCTTTGTTTCTAGACACAACTCCATTTTCATTCATTTTTTTTCGAAAGACCCCTTTTTTTCCAATTATAGTTTGATTCTTTGTTTGAGGAACTAGTGTCCAAACATCATTTCTAATAAATTGGTTCAATTCTTCTTACATATCTATTACCCAAGATTCATCACTTCTAGCTTCATTTATATTTTTAGGTTCAATGGTTGATATAAAACAAAAATAGTTACTTTCATTTTGAGCTTTTGATCTTAAGGTTCTTTCATTAAGTTTACCTATGACACTATCTAATGGATGACTTTTAGACTCTTTAACATTGATTATTTCTCTATTTAATAGTTCGTCTTCTTTGTCGTTTTTTAAATCAATTTGATTAACAACTTGACTTTCAACTAAGTCATCATCTACCAAGGGTGATGTCTTAGAGGGAGGTGGACTTTCATCGAATGTTACGTTCAACGATTCCTCGACTCTTAATGTTTCTTTATTTAGAACAATATCATCTTTGCTATTTTGTGAATATCCAAGGAATACACCTTCATAAGACTTTGGGTCAAATTTAGTGAGATAATCCTTGGTGTTTAGTATAAAGCATTTACTCCCAAATACTTTAAAGTATCCTAATGTTGGCTTTTTACCTCTATATATTTCATATGGAGTTTTATCTAAAAATGGTCTAATTAGGACTCGGTTTAAGATATAGGTTGATGTGTCGACGACATTACACCAAAACTTTTATGGAATATTTTGTTTGTTAAGCATTGTTCTACTCATCTCTTGAAGTGTCTGATTTTTACGTTCTACTACACCATTAGATTGAGGAGTGCGAGGAGCCGAGAAATTATGTGTTATACCATTTTTGTCACAAAATTCACCAAATTGTATTTCGTTATCAAATTCCCGACCATGATCCGTTCTAATAGACACAATGCAATTTCCTACTTGATTTTGAATTTTCTTACCAAGAATTTCAAATTGTTCGAAAGCTTCATTTTTACTTTTCAAAAATCTTGTCCATGTATAGCGTGAATAATCATCCACTGTGACCAAAATATAGAAGTTGCCTCCATAACTTTGAATAGCGGATGGACCGAACAAATCCATATGCAAAAGTTCTAGACACCTAGTTGTAGACACCATATTCTTAGCCTTATGGCTACTATGAACTTGTTTACCAATTTTGCATGCATCACAAAAGCTTTGGTCGTATTTCAACTTGGGTACGTTTCTAACTAATTCCTTAGAGGATAGGAATTGAATAAGTCTCATATTAGCGTGACCTAAGTGTCTATGCCAAAGAGTTGAGGACTCATCTAATGAGGTAAGGCAAAGTTTATCTCTAGATGTTTTATCAATTTTCATGATGTATACGTTGTTCTTAAGAACTCCTTTAGCTATTGTTATACCATCTTTGAGTATCTTACTTTCGTTTTCACTAAAGAGGACTTTATACTTTTTACAGCAAAGTTGGCTAATACTAAGAAGATTAAATCCTGAGTTGTCAACATGAGCAACATCATCAATAGATAGAGAGTCATGAGAGATAGTACCTTTTCCGATGATTTTACTTTTGAGCTTGCTACCAAAAGTAACGTTACCTCCGTCATAGACTTGATAGGTAGAGAAAAGACTTTTGCCCCCCGTCATGTGTCTTGAGAACCGCTATCTTTGATCCATTCATCCGGTTCCAAACACACTTTTAAGCACACCTATTTTATAACAAGCATTCAAACATTTGGTCCCTAATATCTCATGGGTCCATTTTGGTTAATCATGCCATTACCTTGATTCATGTAAGGAAATGGTGGATATGGGTTCCAAGACATATAGTTTGGAACTTGATGATGTCTAGGTATGTTTTGACCCCAGCTATGTTGAAAGTAGGGTTGTGTGTTGTAGTTGCTCTTTGGAAAGGGGCGTTTGGATATAGGCGTTTTAGGTCTTGGTTGAGTAGTTCTAGTTCTAAATTCATTTTTAGCAAGTCCTACTCCTATTTTAATGGCTGGTTTAAGTTTGGTTTCAGTTGAACTAGTGTTTGACTTCTTTGTAACTTTAACGAATTCATTACGGTTAGTTACTAAAATGTTCTGTTCTGCAGCAGCCTCCACGGAACCAATGGGTTCAACTGGCGGAACCAAATTTTTGGTTCCGTCAGTTCCGTGGGTCATTACTGCAGTTTTGTCATTTTCTTGTCCTTTTTCGCCTTGTTTCTTTAAACTACTTATTGATCCAGTTTTCATGAATCCTAACCCTGTTCTATCAAAGTGTGATTTTTGGAGTTTAATTATTTCATCCGCACAACAAATACTTTTATCAAACTTCTTAAACTTTGAGTTTTGTTTAATAAGATTATCTTGTGTGATTTTAAGCTTCTCAATTTCAAGTTTGAATTCTTGACATGATTTGCAAGTTGTGTCAACATTTTTACTCTTTTCCAAACGTTTAGCTTTTTCTTTTAATTCATAAACTTCGTTTTCTAAAAATTCCTTTTTAGTCTTCAAAAATTTGTTTTTGTTTATGATTTTTAAGCTTAACTCACAAAGTTTGTTGTATTGTTGTTCTAATGTGTTATCATCAATAGAAGATTAAGATGAATCGGAATGTACCTCATTTGAGCTTTGAGCCATAAGAGCTATTTCGTCATTTGTCGGCTCTTCATCATCATTCTCACTATCACTCCAAGCACCACTCATAAAAGCACTTTGAGTTTTGCTTTTGGGTGGTTTTGGACATTCTCCTATTAGGTGACTTGTATCTCCGCATCTAAAACACTTTCTTTCATTCTTGACTTTCTTCATATCCCGATCTTTTCGTAAAGTCTTCTTTTCATCTTTAGGTTACCTTACAAACTTTCCTCGTCTTCTAAAGAACTTCTTGAAGTCTCTAACCACCATGGCATATTCTTCATCTTCACTATCCAAACTTGATTCCTCATCGTCACTTGATTCTATTCTAGCTTTTAAGGCAATAGATTTCACTTTTTCCTTCTTGCCTCTAACTATCTCCGAATCTTTTTCCATTACCATTTCATGAACTTTGAGGTTTCCAATAAGCTCGTCAAGTGCCATGCTTGAAAGATTCTTAGATTCTTCAATAGTCGTTACTTTTGCTCTCCACTTAGGATGGAGTGCTCTAAGGAATTTCCTGACAAAATTCTTGCTACAAAAAGATTCATCAAATGCTTTAACTGAAGTAATAATAGTGTTAAATCTAGCAAATGCACTATCAGTTTCATCTTCGGGAATAGAAAATTGTTCATATTGTTGGACAAGAAGATCAATTTTGTTATCCTTAACTTGTGAGTTTCCTTGATGAGTAGTTATTAAAGATTGCCAAATTTCTTTAGCGGTTTTGAACATAAAAACTCTTTCATACTCTTTCTTTGGTAAGGCATTATAAAGCATCATTTTTGCTTCATTGTTTTTGGCAATTAGTTTCTTTTGATCATCACTATGTTTAGTAAGTGAACTATCCTCATCCCGACCACTTCTGGTAGCCTTATGATCACCTTCAATAATAATATACCATAGATCTATGTCCTTTGATTTTACTTAAGTTTCAAAACGGTTTTTCCAATATATAAAACCATTTGGTTCAAATAGTGGTGGTCTTTGCATAGATTGCCCTTCTTTGAAGTTTTCAAAATCTATGGATCGTTCCAAGTTTTAAGATACAATATATTTTAAAATCTTGATTAACGTAGCTCTTGATGCTAATTGTGGAAAACTAGAAGGGGGGTTGAATAGTTTACCGATTTTAACTTGATTTTCTTTTAATACTTTTACGTGTAATCGACAATTAAGACTTATCAAACAATAAATAATATGCAAGAATAAAAGTAAGAAACGATCAAACCATAAAACGATTGTTTATCGTGGTTCAGCTTCAAGGACTCTTTTTCCTTGCCCTACTCCACGCCCCGAGTATCCAACTCGAGAGTTTTCTTGCACTAGTCAACAAGCTCCTTTATCCGGCGGAGAAAACCTTACACGTCGCTTATACACTATTTCCGACACTAATCTAGATGTCGAGTTCTTTCACAAGGGTACAACCACTCTAGATAGTTCTTTTACAAGGGTACAACAACTCCCGATACTCTAAGTATTTTGAGGACTAAAATACTAACCGACACTACAAATGGATACAATACAATGATGTATAAACTTTACTAGTTTACACTATGCTATGCTTGACAAGTCTTGAAACATTGTGTTGAAGCTTGTAAGCTCATTATCTTCTTGCTACAAAGAAAGACTCACAAAGATGAAAGTGTACTGAGTTAGAAATGAAGTATATGCAGTATATTATGATAGTGAGTGATAAGAAAAACTCAAGGAGTGGGTTGCTATTTATAAGCTAACATCCAGACCAACCTACGGATACGGTGGAACCAATACTTTGGTTCCGTCCGTTGTCCCTGAGGGTTTCGCCAGACGCCCTGATAGAATCCTGCACAAGATATTAGAAAATCTAACACAATATTCTCAAGATCTCACAAAGTCAACTTTGAGATCTTGAGTATGAATCTATACAAAATAAAACATGTTTCTTACACACATGTTTCCTTGAAGAGACATGTGTGATGCAAGTGATGATGTAAGTATACATTAGATTTCTAATTTTAGATATTCTTAAAAAGGAAAGTATACTTGTAAAAAGAGTTTATGTATAGACTCAAAAATGTTTGTTTGAGATGTTTAGCAAGTGAATGATTTACTAAAAGGAGTTTGCTTGCTTATATCCTAATATGACATACTATTTAGAAAACTTGCTAAATATACTTATAAGACATTTTTAACACATGTACTTAACTAAAGTATACTTGATTAGAAATCACTTTGTGAAAACATGTAAATGTAGTTTGAGTGAAGTTAAGTAAAATACTTTTAAACTATATTTACGATTTGCCAAAAATAAACTTTACCTTTTGTAATTAACAAAACTAAGAAAGATCGTAAAATATAAATAACGTTTTTAGGCGATATTTGTATTAACAGACACAATGAATGCTTTGTGTGAAGGTTGGCGGATTCCCTTGCGGTAGCCATTGTAAATGTCTTTACGCTAGCATTATGTATAGGACGAAGGCGTAGGCTTCATCCATTAGGAGGGTACATCATCACCCTGTGTACAAATGATAAGCTACGTACCAGAGTGACGGTAACGCTCGTTAACTGAGCGGAGGGTACGTCATCAAGCCCCCCAGTCTAATGTTATGCATGCGAAGAGTGCATGGCTTTAGACTTATCATTGCTTTGTTAAAAAACTTAGTAACAATTTCTACTACTTTTGTTTTTTCAAATCCAATATAAAAGTAGCTATACTTGTTTTTAATATCCCACTCTATCGTGGTGGATACCCCATTAAGCCCCCTAATCTAATGTTATAACTTCGTAGGAGGCGTGAGATTATACTTGAGTTGTCCTAAAACCCCTTGTTATATAAGGAGCGTGTGCATTATGTTTTGCCATATAACTTTCGCTTTTAGTTCTAAGCGAGTTTCATCGGAACCTATTTGTACATACATTGAGTTATCAAAAGGTACCAAGGTTTGTGTATAAACTTGGATTTGTTTTATAATGCTATGGCTTCATTTGAGCAAGTTAGTAGTCCTTAGACATTATACTTACTTTCTTTTGCTAGGCTATGGCCTTTATGCATGTTAAAATAATATCCCTTGTTTAGGATTTTAAGTATCGTAGGTGGGGAGTGATTTTCCTCACCTTTTATGTTTTTGCTCTCTGGGTTTCAGCCCGTCTTTAAACAACTTTTGTTTATGTCTTTTAGGCTTCGGCCCTATGCAACGTATGCTAGCATAATTTTAATCTACTAATGAGGGAGGTGTCCTGCTTTGATATCATGTTTTTCTTCTCTTAACGTTACTTATTAATGTTAGTATACAACCTAAGGCTATAGTAGATAGATAACCTTATTGTGTGTACTTTGAACCAAGATTTTTAGCAATGGTATAATTTGACTACTGATAGAGGGTCGCGACCCACTCCGTCTTTGTCCTTTTGGTACAAAGGGCTTGGAATCAGAGACGGAGCCAGTGGCGGACTGGCGGGTGCTCGACCACCCCCAACCGGCTCAACTAGCCAACCTTGTAGCATGATTTTTGGCACACGTTTCACAAATTTGTTAATCCAGCCCCTGCCAATAGGGCATGCCTTGGCCATGGGCGACAACAAATGAGGGAAGTCAAATCAAGTTGTGTTTATGAGCTTATTTTAAGGATTAGAAAAATAGAGCTTTTTTGTTTTTTTGGATGGGGAAGACAAGTAGACAACCAAAAGAGAAGATATGTGTTTGTTGTTGTTGTTTTTTCATAGATATGTGTGTTTGTTTTTGGTCCAGTAAAAACCTTCCTTCTTTCTGACGTTATTTATATGTATAGTGTTACTCTTTGTTGTTGAACATTTTATACTTGACAAAATTAACCCATCTTAAATATACCAAGATATTTGGTTGGAGACATACCACATGGAATATTCACATCATTTTTTAGTTTACTGTATAGATTTTGTCTAAAAGGTTTTATGATAGCAAAAGATAAATAAGACATGAAATGAACAAGTTATTTTTGTTATAGTAACATATTTATAATTCCGTGTATAATAAAATAAAAACAACCTTGTTTATTAATACTCAGAGTTTTGACGATCTATTAAATGTTTTTTACTATTATGTAATAAATAGTTACGGCCCCCTCTAACTCGGATTTCTGGTTCCGTCCCTGCTTGGAATACCCTAAGACTCTTAGGAAAGTTAATGTGAATTGTAATGGATGTTTTTTGTATACAAATCTTTGTTGTATAAAACGAAACAAGAGATTTGAGGGAAATGCGTTATATCATTAATTGGGTAGGGAGGATTACATCATTTTAGGAAATGAAAACTAGGACGCCTACCATTAATGCTTCTTTTACCAAATGAGAAGAATGTAATACATGAATTAAAAAACAAACAAAGTAAGTTTTACAACTATGTAGATGGAATCAGGTTATGCAATTATACTGGCAGTGTTAAGGCTCTATAATTGTGTCTACATAGACACATATAAATCATGTGAACAGAGGCTATGCTCTGTGATCATCTCGACAGAGATGCTTATATAATTATGTGAGCAGAGGCTATTTTATGCAGTTGTCTCGATAGAGACTTACGGGATGTGTGAACAGAGGCTATGATTTATAATCGTCTCGACAGAGACACCTGTATTATGTGAACAGAGCCGAAGCTCTATAAGTGTGTCAGCATAGAAACTTATTTATTAATTGAGCAGAGCCGAAACTCTGTGATCATGTCAAAGGAGACACCTATGAATCAGAGGCTATGCTCTGTAGTTGTGTCGACAGAGGCTTATGTCAATATATGTGATGCTCCATCATCTCAAAATATATGATATAGTATGTAAATTCTATGAGAAGGTTTGTTATTATCTAGTACGTGAGTGTGAGTCTCTGTCATCTCAACAGAGCTTGTGTGAAATGCCTTGTCAAAAGATGGACTTATCATCATGGGTGACATGGTAAAGCTTGGTAGAAAGCTACTTAAGACTTATTCACAAACATCATGTATTTAAATATGCATGGATTGTGTTTTACGCTAAAAGCAAAATTAAAGCTCTGACAGGGGTCCTATGAACATAAGGTATCCTCTGTCAATGTTGTATAATCTTCAATGATCATTGTGTCATATAAAGAGATTCATTATAAGATGGTTTATAATATTCATAATAAACATCAAAAGTTTCATACATATATAATATGCTTTGTAGTGAAATAGAGGCAATATAGCGTATTAGTTTCGTAGAAAACATACCATATTGACAAAGGGTATCCTCTGTCATTGTTCCACGGTCTTTGTTGCCTACCTTGTGATAGGCATTGTGCGAAGGAAGGTTCTGGCCCGACTTGAGTGTACAATTATGTGTCCCAATCCTGTGAATGAACCTTTACGAAGGTTACAACGGAGGTTGCCACAGAGACTGGAGCAGAGGGCTGCTGATTTCGAGCCTTCTTCTTAGGAAAATCCCTGACAGAGACTGCGACAAATACTTCTTCTTATAATAAACCCGAACAGAGGTTACGACAGAGGCTGCTGCGGATGCCTCAATAGAGACCACAAAGATTGCACAGAGGCTACGGTTTCAGCCATTCTTCTTAAAATGAACCCCAATAAAGGCTCATGCGAAGGTTATTGAGTTTGAACCTTCTAAGTAAAATGAACCAAAACAGAGTCCCATATGAAGGTTGTTGAATTTGAACCGTCTTCATAAAACGAACCCAAACAGAGGTCCATATGAAGGTTATTGAATCTGAACCTTCTTCGTAAAATGAACCCAAACAGAGGCTCCTGCGAAGGTTATTGAATTTGAACCTTCTCCGTAAAATGAACCCAAACAGAGGCTCCTACGAAGGTTATAGATTTTGAATGTTCTTCGTAAAATGAACTAAACAGAGGATCCTACTAAGGTTATTGAATCTGAACCTTCTCCGTAAAATGAACCCAAACAGAGGCTCCTATGAAGGTTATTGAATTTGAACCTTCTCCGTAAAATAAACCCAAACAGAGGCTCTTACAAAGGTTATTGCATTTGAACCTTCTTCGTAAAATGAACCCAAACAGAGGCTCCTATAAAGGTTGTTGAACCTTTTCTCCAAAACAGACCATAACACAGGTCATAATGGAGGTTGTTGTGTTTAAACCCGACAAAGGCTGTTAAATTGGTAAACATAAAGTTTGTAGTTGGAGGAAAATCTCATGATTTGAGATAAAAGTGGAGATTTTAGTGGTGTTTCCAAGTGGTACCAAGGATGTAGGGAATTGCGGTTGAAATCGACTGTTATTTATGGAAAACGGTTATTTGACTCAGAAAAATGGGACTTATTGTTGCGGGTCCCACAGATGGCGCCACTGATTGTACAAAAAGATGTACATACCAGGCCGTCAATGGTGATTGATGGAATTAGGGGTGATGGTGGTGATGCTGAGTGCAAAATAACCTAAAAATAATAAATAAAAGACACAACGTTAGACGAAGCGCGAGGGGAAGCCCCCGCGGACCGCCTCCGGTGTGAGAATCAGTCATGGTGATTATGTCATGAAAGTATTGAGGTGGAGAAGATGATATCTCGTGGGTTAAGTTAGGTTGCATACCTCTTGTGATAACTTCCTTATTTATAGGCATAATAATCTAACGGAGTAGTTACAGAGGGTATGTGGAGAGAGTTACAGTGGTCATGGTAGTTATAGAGGTCATGGCTGAGATCATGGCTGTAGACCAGCCCTTCTTTGACCAGTTCTATTTGACCAGTTCTGTTTGGCTAACTCGATCATCCCCACGTTCATAGGTAGAGAGGCTATGACCTTTATGCTTTGAACCTTGTCAGAGGCTACAATTTGAACCTTGTCATGAATAGGATCCGAACAATGACGGAGGCCAGGCTCCGAACAGTGACGGAGGCCAGTCTACAAACTGTGACAGAGGCCAGGCTCCGAACTGTGCCGGAGGCCAGGCTCCGAACTGTGACGGAGGCTAGGCTCCGAACTGTGACGGAGGCCAGGCTCCGAACCATGACAGAGGTGAGGCTTCGAACCTCGACTAAGGTTAGACACTGTGAATGCTTTGGGTGAAGGTTGGCGGATTCCCTTGCGGTAGCCATTGTGAATGCCTTTACGCCAGAATTATATGTAGGACGAAGGCCTAGGCTTCATCCTTTAGGAGGGTACATCACCCTGTGTACAAATGATAAGCTATGTACCAGAGTGACGGTAACGCTCGTTAACAGAGCGGAGGGTACATCATCAAAAACTCTGCTAGAAGATTTCTTCTTTGCCCTAATAGATATGTTAGTTGTTTTAATTTACACGATCTTTCTCTTTTTAGTTAATCATAAATTTTTTATATTCAGAAAACTAGAATCAAGAAATGCAAGAAATAGTAATGGTTATGAGATGTATAGGCTTCTTAATACATCTCAAAGATGAGAACTAGAAAAAGAAATAATAAGCAAAGAAGAATTTGTTGTTCTTTAAATTGAAATGCAGCAACTCAAGGATGGTTCGAACAAAAGTAAAAAAAAAATGCTTATTTTCTGAAGTCATTTGTCATCATCTTTGTTGTTGTCACTTGGTTTATATTTGTAATGAATTAGGGTTAGATTAGGTTAGATTTGTTAAAGCTAGATGGACTGTATTTTGTATTTGTCATGGTATCTTCTTAAATCATTTGTATGATGATGTTGTAATATAATGGAGTTAAGGTTTGTGTCATTACTAGTGTTACTGCATTAACATGGACTGTTTGTTGTTGTCATTACATGGTATGTACTTTAATACTCCACTATACTGCATTAGCACATAAAAAATAGGTAGTTTGCACATTTCTATGGACTGGTCTGCACACATAAACAAATGCACTGGTCTACACTCATAAACAAATGTTGCGGCAAAACAAATATTGCAACAACACCAGAATAATTGTATGCACATTTCTAGAAATGAACATGTGGACTGCATTAAACACAAACAATGGGTCTACAATTTGAAAATTGAAATATAACATAAATAACTACATATTTTAATACAAAATGATTGCATTCCATAATTGAAGGTGTTCAAACCCATATCAAAGTACTAGCTTTACAAATTATACCACAAAAGCTGTGTCCATATGCCTTTGTCCAAGAATGTTGTCCAAAAAAACCCATGAAACATGCAGTTTAATTCCTAATCATTCATTACAAACACTTAAAACATAGTTAAACTACAGACAGATCCTAATCATTAACCTAATCAGATTTAGAAACATCAAATGCTGTTTCAAGAGTTAATCGAGTTCCCAAACGGTCAAAGTTATTAGCCTTGCTCATCTGCTGTTTTTTTATTCGTTTCGATATCCCATGGTTCTTCACACAAATCCTTTAACCATCTACATATGCTTGTTGCAACCACTTTTGCATGTTTCTTCTCTTTGTTGGTTGTGTTGGTTCTGGTGTATCATTAACAGCTTTGCCTTTCCCATGTGTTGTTGCATCAAATGTTGTTGTATCATCATGTGTTGTTGCATAAAGTGGTTCTTGTGTTTCGCCATGTGTTGTTGCAACAACTTTTCCTTTCCAATGTGTTGTTGCATTAAGTGAAGTTGTATCAACTGCTGCATGTATCATAGACTGTTGGGTTGGTTGATAAGGGTTATTGTGAATCACACTTTGCTCACCATCTCTTGTTCCATCATTATCTTCTTCTATCCAATGCACTGGATTTAGGTAATCCATCCTAGCCTCCCACTCCCCTTCTTGCCCGTATCTGTTCAAATACTCTTCTTCAATCCTTGCTTGTTCTTCCACTGTTTCTCTAAATGCTTCTTCATCTAAATTCAATTAATATTCCTGTTTTAGTTGCACATTAGTTAATCTTTATGATGTATAAAACACATTAGTAACTATTTAAACTATTTTATATACACGTTAATTTGTTAAGTGTGAATCAGATGTTAGTTCTCCCAAACTAGTTGTTCCACCTCCTCTTCCACTAGTTGCACCTCCTTTGCTACTATTCCCACCACTTCTTCCACTATTTGCACCCCTTCTGCTACTATTTCCACCACATATTCCATTAGTTGCACCTCCTCTGCTACAATTTCTACCTCCAGTGCATATATTTCCACCACTGCTATTACTATCCCCACCTCCTCTGCCATTATTTCCACCCCTATGCCACTTGTTCCACCACCTCTATCACCCATACCACCTCCTCTGCTACCTAACCACCTCTATGCTTAGCTTGTGGTAACCAATTAGACACAACATCAAGTAATCCCTGATCAAATATGTAAATGATTAGAAATAAGGAAATGATATGTAGAAGAATATGACTAAAGTGATTCAGGTATTAAAATGTTACCTTATGAGAATCTAATATGATAGTAATGCTGGTACCATCCTTCAAAGAAAGATCATCATGGAGAAGAGACAAAAACCAATACCAGTTCTATACATTTTCAACTCTTACTACAGCCCATGCAATGGGATACATTTGGTTGTTTGCATCAATTCCCATGGTTGTAAGTAATTCACCGTTACACGTATGCTTTTAAAACACAGTCGTTTAAACTTATGACCTTCCTGCACCCTACTAACCACCCATCTTTGACACCCTTAAAACAAATGTAGATTCTTTTGAAGTACCATTAGATGACTCATCTACATCCAACGTACATGTAGACATAAGGTTTGACTCTAAAATAGCTTGCTTGTAGTCATAAAGTCTACTGTAATGTTCAATTAGGCCACTTTCATAATCAAATAATGTTTTCTACTTTGCTCTTTTATACTGTCCTAAACTAACATTTATCATATACTTCTGTCTTATGTCATATTCCATTTTTCTATAAGGCATAAATGGATCAGCTATGATTTCTTTTCCATACACTGGGCTGCAACCCACTTAAAAGTTATAATAGAGCCTAAGTTGTAATTCCTACAACATTTATGTTCAGGAATGAGTGCCTTAATTTGAAAAGAATGCCCATTACTTATCTATGATGCATATAACCTAAATGGACAAGGAACAAATCTATGCTCAGAAATCTTATTTTTTTTCCACTTTGGTAACTGACTTGAAGACACTCCTTGGCTTGTACCTTCCCCAAATTCATTCCCTACCTGATTTTTCTTGACCTTCTTAACCTTAGTTTTCTTAACTTGTTTACTAGTACCCTCATCAGATTCATTCACTACTTTTTTCCTTTTTACCAGACCGGACCTATCTTTGTTTGGCATTACCCTATCTTTGTTACCCTTTTTACCTGCACATATACCTTCTGCAACATTCTTTCCACAATAATCCATGACACTTCTCTAACTATTCTTCATATACCACAACTAATAACCCTTGGCTACACCATAGTTTGTCAGAGCTAATTTTAACTAATGAGCACTCTCATATCTCATTCTTAGAATTGGTTTCATCTTATCCCAAGGTATATTAGGCTTAAATACAGGAAAAACTATATCCTTTTTTACCTTATATACAAGATCAATTTGATCACTATTAGGATCTTCTTCTGGTATTTCACCAATAGCACGGACTTGTTGTTGCCTTGAACCTTTAAATAAAGCCCTAGAACTACAAAGCTTATTGATACGTGGGAATTGTGCCCTCACAACAGGTTTTACCTCTCAAGGGATCTCGAGAAGCTTACAACCCCCACCAGGCAGTGTACCTGATCGTTGTAGTATAGTATAGTGACAAGTACCGGGGGATTGATCGTTCAACTCAGGAATAGTGTCGCTAGGATTAGAAAGCCTAATAAACTAGGTCTAGAGGTGAGAGATGATTCTTTTTTGTATTTTTATATTTTATAGAAAGCAAGTAAAATCTCGGAGTTTTGGAAGAGTGAGCGGAATTAGTTGCTAGCCAACTAACCCAATTAACTACAAATGCAATAAAAATAAAACTAATTTACTAATTTGGTGGAAACAATAATGAGGAAAGTTGTGTTTACTTAGATTTCATTACTCTCTAGATATCTTTTATAGATTGATTAGCTTGTTACAATTGCATGGATGACGGGTCATATTCCTTAATACTAGTCGTAGGGCCGTGTACAATATTCCCTAACTCTATAGGATCCTACTTCACTCCTATGTCGAGCCGTTAGAAGCTCCTAACATGGGATCATTAGAATTCTCCTACGCATTAAATACAACCAAAAATCGTAGTACACCTCCGATCATGTTTCTTAAGACGTTCAAGCAAGTTACCAATGGAAGTCTGCCAGTTTTCTTAAGCCTAACATCGAATACAATCATTCGTAACAATTATAAACAAACAATCAACCCATAATTAACATCTACGTTTCACTAGATCTAAGCAAACACAATAAAGATCTAGCCTAGCATGTTAAATAGAAGAAAAGTGTAAGATATAATCACACAACAGATAGACATATTGAATGATTTGAATGAATACTTATCTTCAATTGAACATGGAAGAATCAAGAGGTTGGAACCCTTGAAAACCTGATAAAATTCGGACTAGGGTTTATTCCCTCAAAGTTGCACACTAATGAATGAAATTTGGAAAACTATATATAGATTATACATCGTGACGGCGTCATGTGTTAGCCTGTGACGCCGTCACCTCGCCGCCATGATAAAAATCGTATTGCCTAGATCCATTTGTGACGCCGTCATGTGTAGTTATGCTCTGGGCCGTCACTAGTAATTGGACCCTGATGGCCTTGGTGACGCCGTCAGGTCCTAGGCTTAAAAACTCTCTGGATCGTCACGTGTATTTTCCACTTCCACCTATTTTGTAACTCTTGACGCCGTCATGTGGAGAGTCTTGACGCCGTCAGGTACTGTTCCCAGCAAGGAAAATTGAGAGTTTGCCGTTTTCTTCACTTTAATGCTCAAAAAACGTCCAAAATGCTTCCTTTTCCAGATTTCTCTCCAAAAGTACCTAAAATGACAAAACGAACGATTTAGGGCAATATTTGATCAAATAATCTTGAATTCGGGCTTAAATGACCCCTTAAAAGCGGTACACTTTTCGCCTCATCAAATACCCTTACACTTGAGATTTGCTTGTCCTCAAGCAAATGCGCTTTTATTATAATCAATATACAAGTTAGGGGTCATTTAACACTAATATAAAAGTAATTACAACAAATAATCGTTCTACTAAAAACCAAAGCCAAGCACGGAGGTCATACACTAGCACCTTACAAATAGTGTTTAGATACTCACATCTCTCGGGTGTAATAAAGTATATATCACAATATGGAAATGGAAAACATCTCTCACTACCTGTCATAGTAAATAGGTTACCATAGGCTTGGGAAAGGATCAAACCTCCACCACTTGGCATAAGCACCTAGGATAAACTATCAAAGAGGTCTTTTAAAGGGTTATAACGTTAGGTGTAGGGATATGAAAAACACGGTTTTGTTGGATAAAGGCAATATTTACTGGTGGCGAGTTAATCATCTTGGTTAATTACATGTACAATATGGCGTTGCTAAGCCAAGACTCGACTCGACTTAAGCTAATAAATCAAAAAGAACAAAAACATAAAACAAACATAGAATGAAACGGGATGGTAGTCCGTATGCTTTTTCTCTTTTCTTTTTCTTTTTTTTTCATTTTCTTGATTTTTTGATTTTTTTTTTTTTTTTTTTTTTTTTTTTTTTTTTTTTTGGCATACACTCTTACCCTACCATCCAAAATAATACATCATAGGGAATGTACATTCCCCTTACACTTGAATTTTTACATACTTTACAATAAACTAATCTAATAACTCGAATCAAGATAATCAAAACACTTGGAGTACTTTTAAGATTAACGCACATATGGGGGTAATATATGATGCTCTTCCCCATTACTCCATAACACAAGTACTTTACCCATGAGTCCCAATCGTCCCAAAACAATATGTACAAGATATGACTCGACTTAGCAACCATGTAATCAATTAGATAATTAACTAAGGGTTTAAACAAATAACAATAATGCACTAAAGATGAGTACATACACGGAAGGCTAAGGCGACTTGGTTGCACATTTGGGTGGGTTGTAACAAATTCTTCCTTTAAGTAAAATGCTTAAAGTTAGAAACGAAAAGATAGGCTCGGAGGGGTGTACTAGGAGTTTCGTGCACTAAAAATGAGTACAACGCTAAGGTGTGGGAAAATGAATTGACTTTACTAGTCAAGTAATATGACTTAAATGGTCAAGTAATTATGATACGGTTTTAACACAAGGGTGTTCCTAATGCCTCTTATCATGTAGTAAATCCTACTACATGAATGTAGTCTCACTAGTGGTCTCGGGATGCATCAGTAACGCAAGTTCTAGAATCTAAATGCTACCGGTACACTCATCAGCACTAATAATGAATGCTTTTCCTATCAAATCTAAAGGCGAACCTCACATATTTGGGTGGAAAAGTTTTCTGAATGGTACGGTTTTGTGCTAGTCATACAACTTCTATCCAGGAGACGCTTGTTAAGGCTAAAGTTTCACTCCTAAATGTTGTAAAAAATTTTAAATTTGGCGCTAAAATTACACTAACAAGTATTTCTCTTAGTTTTATTACACACCTACCATCAAACAAACAAACTCAAATGTAATAGTATCCTATAAGGTATCATCATTTACCCTCCCCTTACACTTAGGATGAACATTGTCCCCAATGTTCAATTAAAGAATGTAAAAGTAAAATAGGTAAAAGAATGAAAACAAATACTCCCCTGATTCGTTCGGCGTGGATAGTGTGTTAACAAGGTTAGATCTTCCTCCAAGAAAATGAATATTCAAAGCTTCCCTTCCAGAAATATAAATCATCTTCTTGTCATATATAACTTGTTAAACCTGAGAGAACAAACAAGGCAACCTCGCGTAAAATCGGCGGTAATTTATATATACTAACAAATCCTAGAAAACAAATTAAGATATAATGCTTGTGGAATGAATGTTTGCAGATTTCCTGGAGTTTATAAAACTAAAGAATTAACAAAAACTTTAAGACTCCGTTAGAAAAATAAAACTCGCAAAATTTCCAGAATTTTACACGTGACGCCGTCAGGAGTTAAACCCTGACGCCATCAGAAGTGACCTGCAGAAATCTTCATGTTAAGTTTCCGGAAAATTTCTGGAAAAACTTATGTCCTACTTCCTGGAAAATCCTACAAAACATCATTATGACTCGATACAAGCATTTGACTCTAACAAATACTAATACACATGTTCATATAATATTGTGGCGAATCAAGATCATTTTCATTCTTAGAAACAAATTTGGGGTTTCCCCTTACACTTAGCTTTTGCAAAATACCTTTATATGAAGTTAAGACGAAGTTAAACAACAAAATAAAGCATTTTCACAATTTTAGTTTGAAACATGATCTACCAACAATAAAAATAAAGCATGCATACGGAAGCAAATAATAATCAAAAAATTAAAAATCAAACAAACACACAAAACATGGGTTGCCTCCCAAGAAGCGCTTTTCTTTATTTACGAGTCTTGTAGCTAGACTCTAGGTCATGGGCAACTACGTGACCTCATCATTGGTCTCATTCTCTAGGTCGTCTCCAATATCGGGATCGCTTTCATAGTGCAGGTATTCTGGGTCTTCAAACTCAAAGACATCTTTTTGATACTTGGTTCCGAGCTTACTAACATCCTTAAAGAATCCACATGATAAATCCAAGGTGCTTTTACATCCTCTCCGAACATCTTCATCACATAAAACAAGTTGAGAACCTAGCTTATCAAGTCCGTCACAATCAATTCCTTCGAAGTCTTTCCTCTTGTATGGTGTTTGGTATGACACCCTCCTAATTCCATCAGTGAAAGTCATGATTCTGTTCCGGTCGTCAACCATTAAGTTTGTGATTTAACAAAAGGGCGCTCCGAAAACAACTTGCGATAACCTTGGGTCGATATAATCCTCAATGTTGTCCACGATCGTAAAGTCCATTGTGAACGCCATATTTCCTATGAATACCTGGATTTCATGATCTCTACCAACAACATTTTATCCTTTATAAATCATCCCCCATCTGCAAATATTGTTATAATGGAACAGGGACATAAATTCTTAGGTAGAGACACGTTAATGTAGACATTATCGAAATACTTGTGACCAATCATACAAGGGATTTTGAGGTTATTTGGATCACGCCGCTTTATCCTTTCCGATCTTCCATCCTGTGATCCATATGTATTACAATCGAGTGACGGACGGTACTCATACACTTCCTCATTACCCTTTAGAAAAATCACTTTCCTGACGCCATTGGTGAATAATGCACTACCATCTTTCTCATTAAGGATCACTCCCGTTTCATTAACAAACGGTTTCCTGAGGACGAGGTTGGTTAATGTTGGATTAGTCACAGAGTCAATGTCATCGATCACGATGAGATCAACGTTGTAGATGAATCCTCCAATCATGACTGATAGCCTTTTCATTATCCTGGCGTTATCGATCCCTTCACACGAGATATATTCAGGGAAGGCTTCGTTGTAAAGGGAGAGGGGGATTACGTTTATAGGGAGGTTAGGATCTATGTAAGTATCGGTTATGAGCTTCTTCCTAGTAGTGCAAGAGATATTAAAAACTTCAGAGTCGTTTCCCTCAATCCTATCACTACTCCCTATAGTTGGATTTTTCGTGTGCCCTTTTGATCTCTCTTTCGACTCATCCCATTCGCCTGACTCTTGTGTGACGGGATCCTCGAATAAGTCGGCAAGGCTCTTGGCCAATTCATGTTCTATCTCTGGGGTCTCATCCTTAACTTCATGACCCTTATTCCTAGTTGGTTGTTAGCTCTGGTCAGGTGTACGAGCAGATATTTTGGTGATGGTATTTACAAATTGGATTGGTCCTGGGGGGTTAACATGGTCCCTAATTTCCTTCACCTTTGGTGACAGATGTTTAAAGAGTTTACTAGGGCTTTTTACTTTCACAGGAGAGGTTGGCTGATTCATGATGGTGACAGATTTGACTTCTTCAGCCTGAATCGGTTTACTAATAGCGTGCTCTTTAATAGCGGTTAACAGATTACAAATCTAGTTATTCATATCGGCTTGTTGTTGTCTAAATCGGTTCTCGAGCGTGGAAAGATGTAATTCTTGAGAGAGAATGAACTTTTGCAAGGCATCTTCATAGCTTTGCCTAGGAGTGTTTTGTGATGGAAAATGCTCGGACCATTCGAGTGGAGGAGAATCATTGAAGGATATGCTCCGAGTTTGGTATCCTCTGAAATTTGGTTTATCCTTCCATGCATCATAGGCCTAGCCAAAGTTTCAAGGACCTCGATTAGTGGCGAGCTCTCTATCCTTTGTTTTATCAGCGCGTGACGATGTGAATTCCTTAAAAGCATGTTTTGGAAGTTCCATGCAGTTATGAGTTTCATGAGGGCCATTACACAATTTACACGAAGAAGTGATTTTGTTCACTTGGCTTGAAGACTTGGGAGCTTCATAGGATTTCATGAGAAACTTGATTTGGTCCTCAAGTTCCATGATCCTACGGTCGGGAGTGTTAGAATTGTTCGAAGGCAAAGATATTGCCTTAACCGTTTTGTTCAAATCACGGGGATCATTCCAACTTTCGTTGTCATAGAGAGCAAGATCTTCTATGAGTTCTGATTGGTCCCAAAGCAGTCAGATATTATTGACCAAGGTCAAAAAGTCAAAGACAGCCTCGTTCCAATACTCCGGTGATAGTATAGTGTTTTCCCGGGTCGTTAAAGTCCCAGCGAGATTGAAATGGTGCCGTTTGAAACCGTTTATGAGTGAGTGGCACTGAGGATAGTAGCCCAGATGATGTGGAATTGATATTGCTACTGTTATTTTGGTATTGGTACACAGATATAATATTTACAAAAATCAGATACCAGATATATGCACAAATTCACAATCAGGATTCACGTAACAGGAAAAGTGGGTTTTCGTAATTAACAAACTACAGGGGGTGCTTTTGAAACTTTTTGAAACTTAAAATTAAAAAGAAATTTGAAAATGAAAATGAAATTATAAAAGTGAATATTTTAATATTTAAATATTATTTAATTAATTAAACTAATTAAAACCTAATTTAAATCTAATTAAATTAACTAATAATTATAAATATTACAAATTAAACTAAAAACTTACAAAAATAATTTCTAAACTTAAATTAGAACTTGAAGAAAGTATAAAAAATAAAAATAAATATTTTTGTCTTTTTATGGATTTTTTTATTAATTAAAAACTATTTAACTTAATTAAACTAATTAAACTACTTTTAATTACTATTAATACTAAATTACTTAGAAAATTATAAGAAAATTTATAAAATTACTTAACCATCACAGGAATCCTACAAAATTATAAAAACTTCTAAAAATTATGTTTAAGACTAATCCACTAATTAATTACCTTTTAATTAACTTAACTTTAATTTAAACAATTAAAATAAGAAAATTGGAAAATGAACAGTAGAAACTAAAAATTTATTTTCTAAAAGTCTATTATACTATATTAGAGTTAGGAAAAATATAAAAACAAGGTTTTGCTTTATAAAAACTAACTATGCTATTTAATACTTAATTTTGATTAATAATTAAGAAAAATAAAATTAAATCTAATAAATACTAAATGACAGAATAAAAATCTGAGAAAATTATTAAAATTACTTTACTATAGAGGTAATTAATAAAAATATAAAAATACTAAATACTTAATAAAAATCTAAAAATGAAAATTAAAATTAAATAGAATTAAATAGAAACTATCACTTGAGATTACTTTGGATTTTCTGGATTTTTCTTTTCCAAACTTGTTTTACTACTGAAAATAGAGAACTTTTGTGAAAACACTTTTGAAATGGCTTATAAATAAGTTGTATGCACCCCCCCCCCCTTTTGCTTATCAGTTGACTTATGTTGACTGGATGGACAAATAAGCACAAATGACCTTGGGTGGGGTCCAAAATGGTGAAACTTGATTCAAATAAGTTCAACAAACCCAAATAAGCCAGAAATACCAAGCACTGGTCTCAAATAAGCTGTTTGGAGGCAAATAAGCACTTGTGCAATTTGAGAATGAACACAGAATGGGACAGACTTGATAATGAATTCCAGGTGGGGTCCACTAAGATCTAGGTCAAACAAAGGGTCAATCCTTACTCCCTGGTAGGAGGGGGTTGGGAAAAACCAAATGGAACCACTTGGGCCCACTGGGTTGTACTGCAACAACCACCAAAGTGGTGGTGGTGCAATGAGTCTGCTGGTGCAGGGGAGAGTTCTTCCCTGCAACTCAGTTCAAGGGCTTGTGGAGCCCACACACAAATTCACAAAAATCAAGCTAGTGTGGGATTCAAAAGTTGAGGTGGTGGTGTGTAACTATAACAAGTTTCAGCTCCTCAATCCCATCACATAAATCACAAATAATCTTGGAACTTTAGCAAAAATCTGAAAGGTTCACTTTGACTTTTTGAGAAAAACTTGAGCTTTTGACTTATTTGGATTTCTAATCACTCTTACTGATTAAAGACTAGGTTATAAGCTATAATTAAGCTAGTTTACTCTATACTAACTACTTATGTAAGTATTGTGATGGATTTGAGTACAAAAAACTCTCACAGTCAACTGTGAGTGAACAATTTTTATGATTTTGACTATTTTACTTTGTGACACCAAAGGTTAAGGTTTGTTTGAACCTTTTTTGCACTGAGAAAGAGTTTTATCACAAAGGTACTACCCAAGAACTTTAACAACACAATGAACCAACCAAATCCAAACACCCCTTTATATGAGTCTGTGCTGTGTTTTAAGAAGCTAGAGGCTGTGGAAGCTTATGAAACCAAACCCAAAGGTCTTATACTGATATACTAAGTCTAAATAATCACTTAGGAGCAGAGAACAATGGCAATTACACAATATTATCACTAAAGCTATTTTTGACAGTTAAATCTAAATTATTAAGTAGCTATTGATTCTAACAAACAAGCTATTAATTTTAAGCTAAAAATTACTTAAACAATACTCAAATAACACAAACAAACACAGATTATCAATGAGCAACAAGCAATCAGATAATACCAATAACTAAGATTTTAGAGGAATTTTTAAATGGTCAAAAGCTTACAAGATACCCCTAGCTTGAACAAGGGGCTTCTCCACAGAAGCCTATATTTAGATAAGCTCAATCTAATCCAAGCTTTGCTCTTCAATACTCCTCAGTACCTGAAAATGATTCAAAAGCATATACAGTTGACCAAGTTTGACCTTTTTGTGTTTTTGATGTTTTCTATTAAGACTGGATTTTAGAGTCTCTAAGAAGCTTCAATGAGCTTATTGGAACCTATATGAGCCTTATTCAGTCCATGAATCTTGCTTCAAGTTACAATTGAGCTAATTGAGAATTCTAGAAAATTAAGTAAACTGCAACAACATGAAACAGAACTGAAACTTGTAATTTTATAACTTCAAAAGATTTAAAGTACAATACTAAGACTACTACAATGCTTGAATTGAGAAAGTTACACTGATTTTGAAAGCTAAATGAAATTCAACACTAAAAATTACTAATTAACTATATTCTTCATTCCTTGCTTCCTTTGCCTTTTATAGCCCATGATTAGGGTTTCTTGAGCCTCTCTGAGCATTTCCCATCACAAGTTGATGCAATTTGGTATCTGAAAGCTTCTAATTTGGTGCCACGTATTTTGGCGGGAAACTTTGTTTGGACGTTTTCAGGCAAGGGGGTGGCAGCATTAAATGTGATGTGAGGGTAGGTAAAGGGGGTGTGGGGAGGTGATGATGAGTCTGCAAGTGGTGGGTGGTGGAGCTGCAATACCATGGGGTGGTTTAGTGGTATTGCTGGGTGAGAGGGAAAAGGGGAAAGGGATGGGGGTTGACCGGTTTTGACCAAGGTCAAATAGTTTGACCCTGGTTTTATTACTTTGGGGTTGTGGTGGGCTTGTGAGTCTTGGGCCCAAAGAAAAAGATGGGGTGGGCTTGTGGTGGTATTGGATTGGACTATGGATGGAGTAGTATTATTATATGGTCCGGTTTGGTTTATGGTTTACACAAGGACTTATTTTGCAATTTAACGAAAGTTAGGGGGTGGGTTTAGGCATTTTTCCAAAGTGTTCCCAAGGGTGAGTTTTGCCAATTGTGAATAGTACATGGACCATAGTTGATTTTTCCGTTAAATTTTCACCAGGGACTAATTTTGCCAAAGTTTCAAACTTCAGGGACCATTTGTGTAATTTTCACCAAACTTTCCACCAAGGACCAATCCTGTCATAAAAGGTTAGTGCAAGGACAAAATTTGTTTTTCTCAAAGTTTTTCATATCCCAGGGACCATTTTTGACAATTTCCAAAGTTCAGGGACTAAACTTGACATTTTTTGAAAGTTTGCACCAAAGGACTATTTGTGTAACTTTTTGATTTATAAGGACCTTTGGTGACTTTTTTCAAGTTTTTAGAATGACCAGGGACTAGATTTGACAACTTTTAAAAGTTGAGGGACTGAAACTGCCAATTTTGCAAACTTTATGCGTTTTTCATCTGTTTTTTATACTTTTGCATTTGAAACATGTAAAACACTTTCCTGGGATATTTTCACTATTTTGATTCATTATTGAGTGTTTTGAGATGTTTTGGCAGTTCAGAATGGTATAAAATGATGAGTATTTACACACTCATCAAGTTCCCATGATTCTTCCGCACTTAGATCACGTAGCTTGCCACCGGGCGATTGGTCAATGGTTCGTCTTGTGGAGAGGTCAATATGGTCATAGAAGATTTGGACTTGGAGCCAAAGATCTATGCCATGATGAGGGACTTTTTGGAGTAATTCCTTGAAACGAGTCCATGCTTTATATAGAGTTTCACATTGACGTTGTTGGAACATAAAGATATCATTTCTAAGCTTGGTAGTTCTCCCCGGTGGGAAAAATTGAGCAAGGAAACGAGTGGTGAGATCATCCCATGAGGTGATGGATCCCACGGGTAAACATTCAAGCCATTGACTAGCTTGATCACGTTGAGAGAATTGGAATAGACGTAATAGGGCCGACTCTCTAGTTACAACATCAAGGTCTATGGAATCTATGATTTTAAGGAAATCCTTGAGATGTTGATTAGAATCTTCGGAACGAAGTCCATGGAATGCACATCCGCTTTGCACCAACCGGATGGTGTCGGATCGCAAGGGGGACACATTGGCTCCTTGAGTGAGCTCAATAGTGTTTCGATAGCCTTGGTGGCTAGGACGGGAATACTCTCCTAAGGTTCGGGGCCTAAGAGGTTGGTTTTCTAGTGGTGGGTTTTGTGGGTGGTTTTGTTGTGGTGGGTTGATGGGTTCAAAGAGGTTACCACCTTCCATGATGTCGGATGGTAAAGGTTACGAACAAAGAGACGAAGAAATGAGATAGACTAAAGAAAACCTAAAAAATAAAAATAAAATCTTACTAGAAAAGAATCTAGCAAGTAGACCTAATAAAAAGAAATCCTAACCTAGACAATAACTATTCCCCGACAGCGGCGCCAAAAACTTGATACGTGGGAATTGCCTCCTCGCAACAGGTTTTACCTCTCAAGGGATCTCGAGAAGCTTACAACCCCCACCAGGCAGTGTACCTGATCGTTGTCGTATAGTATAGTGACAAGTACCGGGGGATTGATCGTTCAACTCAGGAATAGTGTCGCTAGAATTAGAAAGCCTAATAAACTAGGTCTAGAGGTGAGGGATGATTCTTTTTTGTATTTTTATATTTTATAGAAAGCAAGTAAAATCTCGAGTTTTGAAAGAGTGGGCGGAATTAGTTGCTAGCCAACTAACCCAATTAACTACTAATGCAATAAAAATAAAATAACAGAAATGAAAATAAAACTAATTTACTAATTTGGTGGAAACAATAATGAGGAAAGTTGTGTTTACTTAGATTTCATTACTCCCTAGATAACTTTTACAGATTGATTAGCTTGTTACAATTGCATGGATGATGGGTCATATTCCTTAATACTAGTTGTAGGTCCGTGTACAATATTCCTTAACTCTATAGGATCCTACTTCACTCCTATGTCGAGCTGTTAGAAGCTCTTAACATGGGATCATTAGAATTCTCCTACGCATTAAATACAACCAAAAATCGTAGTACACCTCCGATCATGTTTCTTAAGACGTTCAAGTAAGTTACCAATGGAAGTCTGCTAGTTTTCTTAAGCCTAACATCGAATACAATCATCCGTAACAATTATAAACAAACAATCAACCCATAATTAACATCTAGGTTTCACTACATCTAAGCAAACACAATAAAGATCTAGCCTAGCATATTAAATAGAAGAAAAGCGTAAGATATAATCACACAACAGATAGACATATTGAATGATTTGAATGAATACTTATCTTCAATTGAACATGGAAGAATCAAGGGGTTGGAACCCTTGAAAAACTGATAAAATTCAGACTTGGGTTTATTCCCTCAAAGTTGCACACTAATGAATGAAATTTGGAAAACTATTTATAGATTATACATCGTGACGGCGTCATGTGTTAGCCTGTGAAGCCGTCAACTCGCCGCCATGATAAAAATCGTATTGCGTAGATCCATTTGTGACGCCGTCATGTGTAGTTATGCTCTGGGCCGTCACTAGTAATTGGACCCTGACGGCCTTGGTGACGCCATCAGGTCCGAGGCTTAAAAACTCTCTGGATCGTCACGTGTATTTTCCACTTCCACCTCTTTTGTAACTCTTGACGTCGTTATGTGGAGAGTCTTGACGCCGTCAGGTACTGTTCCCAGCAAGGAAAATTGAGACTTTGTCGTTTTCTTCACTTTAATGCTCCAAAAACGTCCAAAAGGCTTCCTTTTCCAGATTTCTCTCCAAATGTACCTAAAATGACAAAAGGAACGATTTATGGCAATATTTGATCAAATAATCTCAAATTCGGGCTTAAATGACCCCTTAAAAGCGGTTCACTTTTTGCCTCATCACTTATTTAGGAATGGATCTGGGGTATTTATATCCTTAATGACTACATTATCATCACCCTCATTCTAAAAGTCAACATAGTCTATTTCGTCACAATCATCGGTAGAATAGCAATCATCATTATCCTCTATAATTTGTTCCTCAGTTTGTTCTAAGTAAATAAAGTCCATGACAACATAATCATAGTGTTTCATATATATATCAATCAAATTACCATTCTCATACCCAACAATCAACATGGCAACAACATATGTATTAGACTTAATCTCTTTTATACCTAAGCTCAATGTGGTACCGGTTTTGCAATAAATATAAATTTTAAAAGTTGTGTCCAACTAGAATTAACTTTTTGACAATTTCAACAAGATTATCAAATGACATACCACTAAAATTAATATCTGAGATTTCTTTCACATTACCCTGGTCATATCACAAAAGGCTTGAAATGAAAAGACCATCGTACTTTAAATAAATGGTGAAAACACCCTTCTTTCTGAGGAAAACTAGAAGTGGGGTTGAATAGTTTTACGTCTTTTAAAATTTATAGACACAAGTTTGTTTAAAAAAAATATCGATTCTAATTTATGTGAACTCAATACTTGCACTATATGAACAATTGTATGGTAACTAACTAACAAAGCTAATATAGTAAAGGTAAATAAATAAGTAATGAGAAGAGTTGGAAAGATCAAACCACAACACAAGGATTTATAGTGGTTCGGCTACAAGGACACCTTCCTTGTTCCTACTCCACTCCCCGAGTCACCTACTCGAGAGTTTTCTTCACTATGTGAACAAACTCCCTTTTAGCGGAGAAAACCTTACACACCAATTTACACACCACAATAACTTCACAACTTGATCACTACTTCTACACAACTTCTTCACACCAATATACTACACACCAATCTTCTTCACACCTATCTTCTACACACCAATCTTCTACACACCAATCTTCTACACACCAATCTTCACAACTCACCTACTTCACTACTAATCAACTTCTACTTCCTACACAACTTCTATATCTTCTAAACAATATATAACAAGCACAACACAATATTCACAAATGAATGTATATATACACTATGCACAACTACTCTTCAACACTTCTTGAACTTGGTTGTAGAAAGAGTGTTCTTCTTTTGCACTTTGGATGAAAATGGATGATGAGGGATTGAATCACTTGAAACAAGGATTAATATACAAATGATCAAAGGGTTTTAGAGGATGTTTAGAGAGTTATAGATCTGAAAATTTCATGCAAAAGGTGAGGAAAAAATCCAGGTTTAAGGTGGTATTTATAGGCAAAAGATTCTGACAGAGGAGCGTGGCCGGTCCCCTTAATTTTAAGGGGACTGCCCCTTATAATTAAAGGGGGCGCCCAGCTGAAACGGCCAGAATCTTTGTCTTTTAGTGGGGAAAATTTATTTGGTGAAAAACTAACTGATTTTGGTTAAACATTTGAATTCATATATTTAGTATGAATAAAACATTTTTCATTATTACCAAAAGTGTTTTTCAAAAATATATAATATGTTTATATAATTTAATAAACTTTGTGTTAGTTAATTAAATACCCCTTTGATCATGAGATGTATTAAGCACTTGTTTATCCATACCTTAAGTGATTAAGTTGGATATAGTGATATAAACTAGCTTAATACTTGTTTACGTAGTAATTATACGATTGACGATTTTACATTTTGTGATTGTCAAAATATAGAGATATCGAAAGATATAAATAACGTTTTCATACATTATTTATGTCAACAATCTCCCCCTTTTTGATGATTACAAAATGTAAACTCATTAATCGAAAATTAGTATATATTCAAGTATTATTGTGAGTTTATATCACTTCTCCCCCTTTTTGTTAGCATCAAAAAGGTTATCCCATGTTAATGGAAGCTCCCTCTTGAAGTATACTCCCCCTCGTTTTGAGGCAAAAAGGAATCGAGATATGGATATCTTGCAAAAATATTTAGTGGCAAGCAACATATATATGTATATAGCATGAAAAAGTGTAAACTAAACATAACCATATCATTAATCAAGTGAAATAAATTCATCAAGCATTACATCAACCAATGAAATAAGTAATGCAACTAACAAAAGCCTTTAAAGGCTTACAATCATCATAGAAATAATAAACCAAAGCTCAAATATGAAAGTCCTCTCTAGAGCTTGCCATCCAAAATGGTTTAATATAATTTTATTTGTGAGACACCAAGCATGTTTAATTGGGAGGAATGGATGGTGAACATAGAGATGGTGATGGAGGAGGAGTGTTTGTTGATGGTGGTGGAGGAGTTGAGTTTGTTGTTGGTGGTGGATGCAACAAGTTTTCAATGTGAGAAAACATGTATTGCATTTCATCTCTTAGTCCGAACACAATTGTTTGGTTGTGGATGCAACAAAGGCAAGTGTCACCATGAGCTTCAAGTAAGCTCCATGGGACGGGGTTATAGGTTGGTGGATTGATAGGGGATGATGAGAAGTGTGCATCAAGAGGTGTTAATGGTGATAGTGAGAGAGTTAATGCAAGGGTTGTGTTTTCATTGGTAGGTTGTGATGGTTGAACTATTGGTGGAGGAGATAAGTGGGTGTTAATGTAGTCATTAATGGATGAAGTGGATGGTTTGGAGGAAGTAGAGTTTCCATTTGTTGAAGGTGTTTTGGAGGGTGCATTTGGTGCACTAGGAGATGGACATTGAGGTGGTGGAGATGGAGTGGTGTTGTCTTCATTTGTAAGATCAATGAAGAGTTGTTTGGGTGGAATGATGACAAGTTTTTGTTTCTTGGCATTGTTTGAATAGGTGGTTCTTGGTGATGACATGATGATGTTTGATGAATGTTTGAGGATGATGGAATGTGAATTAAACATGCATGGGGATTATATAGTGGGAAAACATGTTTAGAAGTGGAATTAATTTTAAATTGTAATGTGATATTCCAAAATCAGTTTTGTTTTTAAGGGAAATGGTAGCTGGGACTAGCAAAAGGGATCACATGATGCAAAAGAAAACAGTGTAAAAACTGTTTCAGATGGCCGGTCCCCTTAAATGGAGGCCGGTCCCCTTAATTTTAAGGGGGCCGCCCATCTGACGACCCAGCAACCAAAATTTTACAAAAAATTTTCTGGAAAAATGTTGTGTTCTGTTTTGTATTTGCGGCAAGCACCATTTGGACATTTCACATTTGTTTTGGTCTTTTATAAGCATACATGATGTATATATATACATATATAAGCTAATCATGCAAGTATATATATATATATATATATATATATATATATATATATATATATATATATATATATATATATATATATATATATATATATATATATATATATATATATATATATATATATGTGTGTGTGTTAAGAGTTAAAGCATGCATTCATAAGCATAAATAAAACATAAATAAGCAAGTTAACAACCTAATCGAGTGCACAAAACAATTATCCAAGAAAATAACAAGTACTTCCGAATATACTTTGGACAAATAGCACATAAGACATAAAAATTAAATATTGTTCAACAAGCATAATCCAAGCATATCATTTCTTTTTCTTCCCGAAGATACCCTTCAAAGTCTTCCCGATCGATTTGAAACCACCTTTAACTTCTTCATGTAAGCTCTTTTGTCTTCTAAGCATTTCGGTAGTTCGTTCATGAAGCACTTCTTCGTTTTGATCACTAGGAGATGGGGTAGAATAGTCGGGATAGTCAAGATTCTCTAAATTGTCAACGAACTCAGAGAACGAAGGGGTATTAGCATCATGGATGTCTTCATCCTCATCGGCATCGTCTTGTCTTGAAGATGATCCATGAAAGCTATGACGATGAGATTTACCCTTGTCACTTCGAGTTCGTCGAGCTTGTTTTAGAGCGAGAGGACGTAAAGTGGGGTAGATGGACTCATAGATACTATTGTCAAGATCGGGGTAGTACTCGATAACATGACGATAGAGACGAGTGATGAACATTCAATATGGAAGATTTGCTTTGGGAGTTTTTCTAGCACACTCAATCCATTTGATAAAGAAGTAGGCCAAATTGTACGGCTTTTCGATAGCTATACAATACAACATGTGAGCAAGGCACGCCGGGAGATGGTCCCGGTGACCTCCGGTACCAAACGCATTCTCACGAATGAGTTCTTCCCAACGCTTCATGTGGGGGCTTAATTCCTTGAGGAGAAGTTGGTATGGAGAGATTTGAACGTTTTTGGATTTTATTTTTCGGCTTGTGGTGGCACGTTCCACACCAAGGATTTGACGAATTTCGTCGGGATGAGGAATTTTGTCGAAATAGGGACCGAAGGTTGGTCGATAGCGATTAAGAGATTCGAGGTCCCACTCGTTTGTGAAAATGGCTTGACCTCTAAAAGGAATTTGGAGGATATGACCAAATTGTTCGAGAGTTAGGGTGATAAATTCATTTTGAATCATGAAAGAGATGGTGATGAAACCAAGATCATTGGCTTGGACGGTGACTTGGCTATAGAAATCCATTATGAAGCGAGGAATGATAGGTTCATTTATTTCATAAAGACAATTGAAGTTGATGCTTGTAAACACGCGATTTATGTAGTCGGATTGAGCAAAAGCAAGATCGACTACGCGTCATTCATGAACATTTCTATCTTCAATTTGACGATATATAAGTCCAATGGAAGGAGATGTGGTAGGGAGTTGGGAAACTTTAGGAATGTAGTTTTTAGTGTGAGAAAGATCTTCGGTAGTTGCTTTTGACATTTTCACCTAAACACATCAACAATACAAAAAGACCAAAATAAATATAAAGAAAGATAAAAGTATATGTATATTGTTAAGGCTTATGTTGGAACGTAAACATACTTCGTTACTAATCCTAAGAAGTAGATTACCATGTTCCTTAATATTGTTTTAAACTCGTTCTAGATATACTTTACGATGTTTAATAAGTAGTTATGGACAAATCCAAACGCCCTTTTAAACATCTTAATATATCATGAAATTTACTAGATTTACATTAGATTGTAAAACTAGCTATTTCTTGCGAGTTTCTTATGCATGTGATTTGTTTTTGAAAAAAATGGTTTGTATTTTTACTTAAAAATATTATTTTTAGTAATAAACCAAACGCTTCCTTAACTAGTGACTTATACCACTAGTATGTCAATATATATATGAATTATACATCTTGACAAGTCCGATTAGTTATTTTTAGGTTTATAATTATAACAAAGTTTTATAAAAATTATAATGACTAGGTTTCGATATTATTTGGACATAATCCAAACACCCCTATATTGTGAACCAAGATAATTTTTCTTGGTTGAAAAATGTAATTTCAAGTTTTACAAGTTACAAAAGTATAATGTGATTAGTTTTAACACGTTTTCAAATCATTATTCAACAATGAGTTTACTAAAAATTTTGAAAAGGAGAGTATGAAGTTTTTCAAAAATTTTCGACATGATAGTTTATAATTACTAGTTTCTAGTGTTGATTAATCATCCTAATCCTAGGGAAAGCATTTGGTTATGAAGTTTTACGACTTAATTCGAAAGAAATTGTGAAATTGAAGAATTTTATAAAACATGCATAATCATGAGTATGACCAACTAAGATGAAATTAGATGAAATGTGTTATGAAAAACTTACAATACGTAATGGTGATTGTGTTAGATGAATTTTCCCTTTGCGAATTAACCCGAATTATGTGATTTGGAAGTGATTTGAGATGTTTTTGTGTTTTGGTTTTCGTCACAGCAGAAGCAAGGGAAGGGGAGTATGAAAAATTGGAGTGTTTGGCAAAAGGAACAAAGGGAAAAACGGGATTGAGCTATCAGATGGCCGGTCCCCTTAAACATTAAGGGGTCCACCCTTCATTTGGCTGCCGGTCCCCTTAAACATTAAGGGGGCCGCCCATCAAAAATTTTATTTTTCAAGTTTTGGTTTCTGGAACAAACAAGAAAATATATATATATATATATATATATATATATATATATATATATATATATATATATATATATATATATATATATATATATATATATATATATATATATATATATATTAGATTTATATTTAATCAAACATACGTTGGAGAGTGTACGCACGAAGGGAATTACTTGACATATTGTCAATAAACTTTTCTTGATCATTTCGGATGAAATATATCAAGTTGTCAAGTAAACGAGAAAGTTGTGGAAGGTTCATAAGTATATATATATACATATTTATATAGTAATGGCTTATAAGTCGAGAATATAGGAGGGAGACGTATGCAACGGAAGCCGGGAGTTTGTTTCATCCATAGATTTTTCGACTCATCTCTCTTCATCAGCATGAGTGTCGTTGAAAAAAAAATTTGATAAGGCAAATGGGGAAAAGAAAAGGTTCGTAAACGAACAATTTCTAATTCTAGAAAATCAACAAATGAATTTTCCAGGTTGTAAGATCCTAGATATATCTAAGTGTATATATATGTATATATATATTTATTTAGATATAGTATAAGTAGATAAGTATATATATGTATAGAAATAAAAAGGAACTAGAGGGGATAATGAACCAATTAAAGTCACATAAAAACTAGATACTAAACTAAGCATGCATTTGTTGACAAGGAAATAAAAGGAAATGTGTACCTTACGTCTTCAATGCGTTTAACTTCAAAATCTTCAAGAGATAGTCCGAACAAGAGGTGATATCAAAGATTTCCATGTTTGAATGGCGAGATTTCTTACGTTGGTCCCCATTGTCTCATTTGACCAAAGTTATTTGTCCCGAACATGTTTTGTATTTGACTTGGGTGCATATATGGTGGAAACATTCCCCATGGATTGAAGTTCCACATTTGTTGATTATTGTTAAAGTTTCGTCTATTTTGGTTTACTCTTGGTTGAGGTGTTTTAGGTCTAGGATAATAATTATTCGGTTTCCTAGGTAGTGGAGTTTTAGATCTTGTTTTAGTTTTAGACGATTCTACTTCGGTTTTTAAAGATGGTTTATAAAATAGTTTTATTTCTTCATTACTAGCTAGAGGTATTTTCTTATCATTTATGAGTATATACTTAGGATTAGATTTTGAAGGTTTTAGTTCCTTGAGTTCACTTTTAAATTTAACATTTTTAACTTCACTTGTTGAGGCTTCGGTTGAGTTAAAACCTAGACCAGTTTTGTCTCCGGATATTCTTTGAATACTTATAATTTTACTAAGTGAGTTACTACTATTTTCAAATTTATCAAGTTTACAAATTTCTTCCTTAAGTTTGTTATTTTCACTTCTAAGTTCTTGACATGATTTACATTCTTCAAAAGTTTCTTTACCTTTTTCAAGTTGATGTATTTTAATTTTTAGTTCAAGTACTTCATTTTCTAATTGGTTGTTTATGTATTTTAGTGATTTGTTTTTAGCCATTACTTGTTGTCCTAGTTTGCATAATCTATTGTATTCACTATCTAAATTTTTTTCATCTAATGATAGATTTTCATCACTAAAATATTCGGTTTCGGAACGTACCTCACTTGACGTTTTAGCCATAAGACACTTTTCTTCCTTTGTTGTTTCTTTCTCATCTTCATCGCTATCACTCCAAGCACCTCCAACAAACGCTCTTTGATTTTGATCTCTTGTCATCATTGGACATTTTCCAATAAAGTGATTCGGATCACCACATTTGAAACATTTTCTCTCATTCTTGCTATACTTGTCATCATTATTCTTTTGAGATGTTCTCCTTTCATCGTGTGGTTGTCTAACGAATCTTCCTCGCCTTTTGAAGAATTTCTTGAAATCTCTTACGGCCATGGCATATTCTTCGTCTTCGCTTTCGGAAGATGAGCTATCTTCGTTGTTGGATTCCTTTCTAGCTTTCAAGGTGATTGACTTGCTTTGCTCTCGTTTCCCTTTAACCATTTCGGAGTCCTTCTTTATTATTGCTTCATAGACTTTTAAATTACCAATTAATTCATCAAGTTGTAGCGTTGACAAATTCTTTGATTCTTCAATAGCCGTCACTTTAACTCACCATTTTGGGTGAAGAGCTCTAAGAAACTTCCTAACAAAATTCTTACTAGAGAAATTCTCATCAAGTGCTTTTAAACTTGTGATTATAGTGTTAAATCTAGCAAAAGCATTATCAATTGATTCCTCTTCCGGAATCGTGAATTGCTCATATTGTTGAACAAGTAGATCTATTTTGTTATCTTTGACTTGATTATTACCTTGGTGGGTTATTAATAAAGAGTTCCAAATTTCTTTTGCGGTTTCACACATAAAGATCTTTTCGTACTCTTTACGTGGTAGCGCATTGTAAATAACCATTTTTGCTTCATTATTTTTAGCAAGTTTTCTTTTTAAATCATCATTTTGTTTTTCAAAAGGTACGATTTCATCTTTCTTAGTTTCGGGGTTATTTTGAATAGGTAAAAAATCACCATTGGTAATAACATGCCAAAGATCTAGATCTTTTGATTTCACATAAGTTTCGAATCGATTTTTCCAATATAAAAATCCATCACTTTCAAATAGTAGTGGTCTTTGCATAGATTGCCCTTCTAAATATTTTTCAGATTCCATAGATCGTTACAAGTTTTAAAATACAATATATTTTAAAAATCTTGCTAGACGTGGCTCTTGATACCAATTGTGGAAAACTAGAAGGGGGGTTGAATAGTTTTACGTCTTTTAAAATTTATAGACACAAGTTTGTTTAAAAAAATATCGATTCTAATTTATGTGAACTCAATACTTCCACTATATGAACAATTGTATGGTAACTAACTAACAAAGCTAATATAGTAAAGGTAAATAAATAAGTAATGAGAAGAGTTGGAAAGATCAAACCACAACACAAGGATTTATAGTGGTTCGGCTACAAGGACACCTTCCTTGTTCCTACTCCACTCCCCGAGTCACCTACTCGAGAGTTTTCTTCACTATGTCAACAAACTCCCTTTTGGCGGAGAAAACCTTACACACCAATTTACACACCACAATAACTTCACAACTTGATCACTACTTCTACACAACTTCTTCACACCAATATACTACACACCAATCTTCTTCACACCTATCTTCTACACACCAATCTTCTACTTCACATCAATCTTCACAACTCACCTACTTCACTACTAATCAACTTCTACTTCCTACACAACTTCTATATCTTCTAAACAATATATAACAAGCACAACACAATATTCACAAATGAATGTATATATACACTATGCACAACTACTCTTCAACACTTCTTGAACTTGGTTGTAGAAAGAGTGTTCTTCTTTTGCACTTTGGATGAAAATGGATGATGAGGGATTGAATCACTTGAAACAAGGATTAATATACAAATGATCAAAGGGTTTTAGAGGATGTTTAGAGAGTTATAGATCTGAAAATTTTGTGCAAAAGGTGCGGAAAAAATCCAGGTTTAAGGTGGTATTTATAGGCAAAAGATTCCGACAGAGGAGCGTGGCCGGTCCCCTTAAATCAAGGCCGGTCCACTTAATTTTAAGGGGACCGCCCCTTATTATTAAGGGGGCCGCCCAGCTGAAACGACCAGAATCTTTGTCTTTTAGTGGGGAAAGTTTATTTGGTGAAAAACTAACTGATTTTGGTTAAACATTTGAATTCATATATTTAGTATTTATAAAACATTTTGCATTATTACCAAAAGTGTTTTTCAAAAATATATAATATGTTTTTATAATTAAATAAACTTTGTGTTAGTTAATTAAATACCCCTTTGATCATGAGATGTATTAAGCACTTGTTTATCCATACCTTAAGTGATTAAGTTGGATATAGTGATATAAACTAGCTTAATACTTGTTTACGTAGTAATTATACGATTGACGATTTTACATTTTGTGATTGTCAAAATATAGAGATATCGAAAGATATAAATAACGTTTTCACACATTATTTATGTCAACACTTTGATTTCTTAAATTTTGGTTGACCTGTAAATTAGGGTTTCAAATGAAATTAGGGTTTATCCATGATTAATTAAACAACCATTATAAACATAAAATTAAAACACAAAATTTATACCTTTAGCCATAATGAAATTTAACGACTGGATTATCATAGGTGGGGTGAAATAAAATCAAGGCATGATTGGTAGGGAGAAATTTAGCAAAATGAAATTAAGTAAAGAATAGAAATGAAGGGAAATGAAATTGGTGGAGAAATTTGATATATTCCGGTGTTTACCTGTGATCGACAATTGACCAAAGAAATCAACATAAATTCAAGTTTTAATATGAAACTGCAAACTAGAAAGATTTAACAAGTGATACTCCAAATTGAAAACCAATTTATTGTAGCAGCTTGACTAGTAAGATGTGAACATATTGAAAACTCAAAAAATTAAACAGCAACAATATACAAATGATAAACCAAAAGCATAAAAGATCCAACAAATTATAAACATAATCACGTTTCATAAGAAAATCAATTACTGATGAGATCAAATAAGTACATATTATTGGCATCATTTATCCAATTTAATTAACTTGTTTTACATTGTTTTGTATGAGAATCGATACTTAATTGTTTACTTTAGTAATTCTCAGGTAAAAACAAGTAATTGGTGAAAGTTGATGATTTTGACAGAATTATGGAGCTAAATGATCAAGATTGGAAAAATCTACTGAAATCCAGGAGATGCGCCGTATCATTCTCAACAGATACGCCGCAACATCATACTTAGATGAATTCGAAGACCATTGCCTGATTTTGAAGATTGCACTGCATCTAATTACAACATGCGCCGCATATGAAACTTTGGACAACGAAGGATAACCAACTTGTTCTACTCCAAATACGCAGCATCTCATTTACAACATGCGGCGTATCAGCTAAAGACTTCACCAGATACTATCCAGGATGTTAAAGGATATGCGCCGCATAGAGAAACAAGTTACGCCACATCTGAAGGCGGTGTACGAATATTTCAAAATATAATAATCTTGGACCCCACGCGAAGTTAAGTAGATGCGCCGCATCGATCCCTCATAAAGAAGCTATAAATACCCCAAGACAGATACGAATTTTGTGTGCAACAAAACCCTAAGGAGACGAATTCAGTCGAAGAAGCATCACAAGACACGCCCCAAACAGTGATCTTAGAGTCGTAAGAAGGTCCTGCATGTGTATAATTCATTAAGTAGTTTTGTTTTATTGTATTAGTAAGCTTTAGTCTATCAGGATTGATGGGCTTGTGGCCACCATACTGCTCCACTTAAAATTGCTTTCCCATCGATTAAAGTTTATATGATGTTTTTTTGGTGACTTGTATTTGTGCATTGATAACCTCTGTGTTTAGTTGAGTCTTCTGGGCTACCATATCTGTTCCTCGCCTACTTATCTAGCGTCTAGAAGGTAGGATAAACATAAGTAATCATTAAGGATTTATGTCACACCTCGCCAAGGCGGAAACGCGAGTGCAACATCATGGATATCATCACAACACATGGTGTCTATATAGAGAATTTCTACATGCAATAAAATAAGGCAAAGTATAGACACAAAGTGTTATAACAATACCCAAAAGAAAACAACGAAAACAAGTCTCCAAAATATATCTCCAATAAAACATAAAAATACTAGTCGAAAGACATAATAGTATCTCAATCAAAATCAAACAAATTCATATCCAAACATAAAGCTAATCCATTCTCAAATGTAACTAAGTCTCGTCTCGTCGTTGCTCTCAACCTTAGCCTTAGAATGCTTACCTAAAAATGATGCTTAAAACGTCAACATAATGTTGGTGAGATTCATAGGTTTAAAAACCCACACGATAGGCAACCAGTTCACTGTGATTATAAAACATAGCAGGACAAATAAATACAGTTACCATATAAACTAGCATGTAATCACAAACTAACCAACACACATAAGGCAACCATTGGGACAGAACGTGCCCACCGATCCAATTTCCACTTCCACCATCAATTGGGACGGAACATGCCCACCGATCCAAGTTCACCACACATAAATTGGGACGGAACGCGCCCACCGATCCATGTTTCACCACACATTTATCATCAATTGGGTCGTATTTATGAGCAACGGATTAAGCATCCCCCCCCCCACACAATTGAATCCTACATTTTAACCACACCGCATTAACATCACATATAGCATACACACGATAATCATTTACAAGTCCATGCATTTAAATGACACATAATCACAGTAACTCAAAGTATTTAACACAAGCATCATTCCCATCCCAAGTTTAAAACAAAGTAAAAATGGGACTATGAACTCACCTCAGTCTTTGCAGCTTCCAAATAACAATACACAAATCTACATAACAAAATAATACCACATTACACACAACCAATCTAAAAGCTATGTCCATGTAACATACATATGATGGATGTCTAAGGCTCATATGACCCACCATGGGTCTCCTAGGCTCCGTACTAACCATCACTAAGTACTAACACTCACTAAATCCCTTGCACTTATAATTTCAGAAAACGCAGAATTTTGGGGTACATTCACCCACATAAAATAATAACATTAAAAGCTCAAAAACTCACACCAAAAATTTAACATATTCTCTCATAAGCATACAAGCTAATCTCAGAAGGCCATGGTCTAATAACACACACAAGTACTCTTAATAAAATCAAACTTAAAAACTATCCAGATTCGGATCTGAACGCACACCAAAGAGTTTTGACCAAACTAAAATACTTCTACAACTTTTTATCGCAAATCCTTCGCGTGGAAGTCTAAGTACATATGAAACTCAACTCCTCCCGAAGGGATAACCTAGATCTCACTTTTTCAACCACAATTCACTATCAAACTTATGACCTAATTTTGTCCAGGTTTAACGGCTTTGACACCTTAACTTGGAAAAATCAAAAGACTAACTTCCGGACCTCGAAATCGATCGTGGCCAGACTTTTTGGAAAGCTCTTTCACTGAACTTCAATTTAGACTAAAAATTCATGATCTATCTCATTTCCATCTATTAAATATCTTCGTATCTTTACAGCCCTACTATGCTGTCTAAAACTAACTCATTGTTTAACATGTTTTATAACCAAATCTCTTTCACTAATCATCATACCATTATTAACTAATGATCCTAACATGTTTAACATCATTAATTTATAGAAGTTTACAAACCCTAGATCCATCATAATCAATATTACATGAATTACATAAATTAATTGAACACATGTGTTAAGAATTATACCTTGATCTTGATTATTGCTTCACAAATAAAAACCCTAACTCTTCTCTTTTTTTTCTCTGCTTTGGTCGACTGAATACCCCAAAAGAGGGATATGGGTCATTTGTTAGGGATATAAGGGTTGGGTGTTGGTCTTGTTTGGGTTGGACTAGGATTACTTATTGCTAGGAATTGTTTTTGGTAACAAATTTGGTTTCTTTTTCCCTTAAACCCCACCCTATGGCCAATTTCTATATACCATATATATATTTATTATTTTTTTATTAAATTTAATTATTACACTCAAAATCTTATACTTTTTATATTTTATGCCAACCCACAACGAAACCTAATGTCTTACGCGATAAACCTTAGTTTTTACGATGACTCAGAAAAATATCATTTTCAAAACAAAGTTTCCAAAAATAGAATTTCACACTCTTTATAAACATAACCCATGAAAACAACCTCCCCGTAACTTACTAACGCTCAAATACTTGAACGAAGACTTGTTACGCAAAATCACAAAACACCAAAACTACACAAGTCAATTCTACACCACAAAGGCGAACAAATGAACTTAATCCCAAAATCAATATTACTCATCTCACCACGATAAAACCATACAAAGGGATTTAGTGCCAAGACACACTCATATCATACATATATCACACATATATCACTTCAATCACCTAAGACACTCCAAACAAACGTCAACCGAGTCAAGACTATCAGTTAAACTGACATGCTAAAATCACGGTTGTTATAGTTTACTCGCCGATATTTAGGATCCAACGAGACAGATTAGATTACGATACTCATCATATAAAACTGGCAATAAAACAAGTGACAAGCTACTTAAACCATAGGACAGGTCTTCTACGTGTTTCTATTATCTATCTATGTACGTGATTGCTCTTCACTAGTTTGTTCTCATTAGTTTTACTTTTCTGTTTAACTCAAATCCGTGCTAGTCCCTCAGGCTAAACCCCCCATTTATTAGATTAGATTGTAAAACTAACTTAGATATGAAAATACTTATCAAATCAACTAGGTATTACGTTCCATTGTTAGTGTTCGACACTCTACTTACCACTATATACATATTGATCGAGTACACTTCTCGTTAAGTATGTGTGTGTGTGTGTGTTAGTAATAAGTCGGATAAATATAAATTTAAAACTTGATTAGGTAAAATCAACCTATGCTACACGGACAAATCGCACGCACCAAATTTTTGGCGCTGCTGCCGGGGAACGAATCGTCAATACCTGTTTATTTGATTAATATTTTAATTAGATTCTGACCACTAACTTTGTTGTATATTAGTTTAGATTTCATTTTTTGTATTTTCTTGCATATTTTATTTTCTTGTTCGTTTATTTTTTTTATTTTCTGTAAATTTTTGTTTTCTTTATTTATTTTTCTTTTATTTTCTGTATTACTGTTGGCTGCTGTATTTTGCTGATCCAAACGATGTGGCTGATACGGGGGATTGCGCCCTCGCAAAAGATTTTACCTCTCAAGGGATCTTGAGAAGCTTGCAACCCCCGCCAGGCAGTGTACCTGATCGTTGTAGTATAGTATAGTGACAAGTACCGGGGGATTGATCGTTAAACTCAGGAATAGTGTCGCTAGGATTAAAAAGCCTACTAAACTAGGTCTAGAGGTGAGGGATGATTCTTTTTGTATTTTTTATATTTTATGAAAGCAAATAAAATCTCGGGTTTTGAAGGAGTGGGCGGAATTAGTTGCTAACCAACTAACCCAATTAACTAAGATGCAATCAAAATAAAATAAAAGAAATGAAAACTAAACTAATTTGGTGGAAACAATAATGAGAAAAGTTGTGTTTACTTAGATTTCATTACTCCCTAGATATCTTTTACCGGTTGATTAGCTTGTTACAATTGCATGGATGACGTGTTATATTCCTTAATACTAGTCGTAGGGCCGTGCACAATATTCCCTAACTCTATAAGATCCTACTTCACTCCTATGTCGAGCCAACTAAAAGCACCTAACATGGGATCATTAGAATTCACTTATGCATTAAATACAACCAAAAATCGTAGTACACCTCCGATCATGTTTCTTAAGACGTTCAAGCAAGTTACCAATGGAAGTCTGCCAGTTTTCTTAAGCCTAACATCGAATACAATCATCCGTAACAATTATAAACAAACAATCAACCAATAATCAACATTTAGGTTTCACTGCATCTAAGCAAACACAATAAAAACCTAGCCTAACATGTTAAAAGAAATATAAGCATAAGATAGAATCAAACAATACATAGACATATTGAATGATTATTAGAGAACTTATCTTTATTAAAAAATGGAAGAAAGAAGGGTTTGAAACCCCTTCAATATGCAAGAAATTCGACCTAGGGTTTGTGTTTAAGTATTCCACAATTTGTTCCACACTTTACAATGAAAAATTGGAAAAATATATATAGACTAAGCATCCTGACGGCGTCATGTGTTGGCTTCTGACGCCGTCAACTCGCCGCCAAGTTGAAATTTGTATTGCTTAGATCCAGTCTTGACGCCTTCATGTGTAAATCTTCTTTGGGCCGTCACTTGTATTTGGACCCTGACGGCCTTGGTGACGCTGTCAGGCTATTAACACTGAAAATGTTCTGGGCCGTCACGTTATAATTTTCACATCCACCTCTTTTGCCACTCTTGACGCCGTCATGTATCAAGGCTTGACGTCGTCAGGTACTGTTCCCAGCAAAGAATTTGAGACTTTGCCGTTTTCTTCACTTTTATGCTCCAAAACGTCCAAAATGCTTCCTTTTCCGGATTTCTCCTCAAAAGTACCTAAAATGACAAAAGGAACGATTTAGGGCAATAATTGATCAAATAATCACGAATTCGGGCTTAAATGACCCCTTAAAAGCCGTACACTTTTCGCCTCATCAGTGGCGCATATGATTTATCAAATACGGCACATTACATTTTTATTTTTATATACAGCGTTAACTTAAAAATTCAAAGTGCGGCGCATCTATCCCCTAGATACGACGTATTTTGTTTTTAATCAGAAAATTTTCAAAACCCTAACGAGATACTATGCATCTGTTTTGACAGTTGCGGGGCATCTATTTATTTATTAAAAAAACAAATTTATTAAACTGAGATACGTCGCATCTATTTTTGCAGATACGACGCATCGTTTTTCTGAATAAAAGTCTGATTTAATTTTTAACGTAATAAGATACGGCGCATCCTACTTTTGGGATATGGCGCATCATTTGCAGACATCAGCAACTTTTATTTTCAATAATCATTTCTTTACTAATTACGATTATCTTCTATCGGGCAAATCCTGCTGATTTACTTACCTATCATGACAGGGATTATTATGGAAGATATCACCATGAGCGAGTACTTGACTATGGAGGGAATGAAGACATTGAGATGCACAAGTTCTCTGATTAAGATACTATGGACATTAGAGAACGACGATGATTGCAAAGATTATGAACTTAACTTAAAAAAGTTTCCAGCAATACGTATGGGTGATAAAAACTCAGAAAATTTGGAATGGGAAAATGGGAAACTCTGTCCGATTTTGGATGAGACCTATGATGCTATTAATTGCAACTCACCACTTTTTGACGAATTGCTTGAATCAATATCTCACACTTCTGTGCCAATATGCTCTATTAAGACTTATGAAAGAGAAGAAGTTGATTTACTCGCGATCGATGTTGATCTATTTACTTGGGAAACCCCTCTTGAAACCCAATTTGCTGAATTTAAACGTTTGCAAAGCATTGACGATGACTTGTTCACCTATGATTTGTTTATGAGCTACACTGAAGATGAATTACTCCTGCTATGGCCTATGATAGAATCCAAAGGATTGGTTTGGATTTGATGCGTGGGAATCGCACCTTGCTTTACCTCTCGAGGGATCTCGAGAAGCTTACAACCCCCACCAGGCAGTGTACCTGATCGTTGTAGTATAGTATAGTGACAAGTACCGGGGGATTGATCGTTCAGCTTAGGAATAGTGTCGCTAGGATTAGAAAACCTAATTAATAGTTCTAGAGGTGAGAGATGATTATTTTTGTATTTTTATATTTTTATGAAAGCAATTAAAATCTCGGGTTTTGAAGGAGTGGGCGGAATTAGTTGCTATTCAACTAACCCAAAACTAAGATGCAATCAAAATAAAATAATAAAAATGAAATTAAACTAATTAAACTAAGGTTGTGAGCAGTAATTGGAGAAATTGTGTTTACTTAGACTTCACTACTCCCTAGATATCTTTTACATGTTAATTACTTGTTACACTTGTATGAATGACGGATTGTATTCCTTAATACCATTCGTGGGGTGGCATACATAACTCCCCAACTCTATGAGCTCTTATCTCCTCCTACACCATGACCCAGCACAACTATAGGGATTGTAAACAGTGGCTCATGCATTAAATGCAACCAATAAAGACCTAGTACGCCTCGGTTCATGTTTCTTAAGACGTTCAAGCATGTTACCATTTGGAGATCTGCCAGTTTTCTTAAGCCTAACATATAAATCATTCATTCAAAACAAGAATACACAAGTAATCAACACATAATCAACATCTAGGTTTCATTAGATCTAAGCAAACACAAGAGAGATCTAGCCTAGCATAGTAGAATTGAGACAAGAACAAAAGATAAACAACCAACACATAGACATATTGATTGAATTGAAAGTACACTTATCTCAATTACAATGCAAGGCCTCAAGGGTTTGGAACCCTTGAAAAACCTGTAAAAGAGGCACCAAAATCGTCTTTAGGGTTTCACCAAAACTTCTCTCTCTTAATGAAAAAACTAGAAAACTATATATAGGAAAAACAGTCTGACGGCGTCAAGAGTAACTTCTGACGCCGTCACCTCGCCGCCATATACTTCCTCGGACGGCCTTGATCCACTTATGACGGCCTATGTGACGCCGTCACCACCCACGGTATATTAATTTTGCCACTTTGACGCCGTCACGAGTCCTTCTGACGCCGTCACCACCTTCGGAGTTTAATTCTTCATGTCTGACACCGTCAAGATGTTGGTCTTGACGCCGTCACCTTGTATTTTCAGCATGGAAATTTGGTACTTAGCCGTTTTCTTCACTTTTATGCTCCAAAAACGTCCAAAATAGCTTCTTTTCCAGAATTCACTCTCCAAACACCTAAAATCACAAAAGGAGCGATTTAGGGCAATATTTGATCAAATAAAGTCGGATTCGGGCTTAAATGACCCCCTAAAAATGAATCATTTTTCGCCTCATCATATACCCTTACACTTGAGATTTGCTTGTCCTCAAGCAAATGAGCTTTTATTCTACTCAAAAGACAAGTTAGCGGTCATTTAACACTAATATAAAAGTAATTACAACAAATAATCGTTCCACTAAAGACCAATAGACAAGCACGGAGGTCATACACAAGCACCTCACAAATAGTGTTTAGATACTCACATCTCTCGGGAGTAATAAAGTAATATAACATTATGGAAATGGAAGATATCTCTCACTACCTGTCATAGCAAAATAGATTACCATAGGCTTGGGAAAGGATCAAACCTCCACCACATGGCGTAAGCACCTAGGATAAACTATCAAAGAGGTCTTTTTAAAGGGTTATAACATTAGGTGTAGGGATATGAATTACACGGTTTTGTTGGATAAAGGAAGTTTTACTGGTGGCGAGTTAACAATCTTAGTTAATTACATGTACAATATGGCGTTGCTAAGCCAAGACTAGACTCGACTTAAGCTAATAAATGAAAAAAAAAATAACAAAAACATAAAATGAACATAGAATAAAAAAAACGGGATGGTAGTCCGTATGTTTTTTTCTCTTTTTTTTTTCTTTTTCTATTTTTTTTTCTTTTTCTTAATTTTTTTTCGATTTTTTTTTTTTTTTTTTTTTTTAATACACTTTTACCCTACCATCCAAAATAATACATCATAGGGGTTTGAGCATTCCCCTTACACTTGAATCTTTACATACTTTACAATAAACTAAACTAATGACTCGAATTAAGAAAATCAAAACACTTGGAGCACTTTTAAGATTAACGTACATATGGGGGTAATAAATGATGTTCTTCCCCATTACTCCATAAAATAAGTACTTACCCATGAGTCCCAATCGTCCCAAAACAATATGTACAAGGGTATGACTCGACTTAGCAACCATGTAATCAATTAGAAAGTTAACTTAGGGTTTAACAAATAACAATAATGCACTAAAAATGAGCGCATACACGGAAGGCTAAGGCGATTTGGTTGTACATTTAAGTGGGGTGTAACAAATTCTTCCTTTAAGTAAAATGCTTAAAGTTAGAAACGAAAAGATAGGCTCGGAGGGGTGTACTAGGGGTATCGTATACTAAAAATGAGTACAACGCTAAGGGTGTGGGAAAAATTAGTTGACTTAACTAGCCAAGTAATATGACTTAAATGGTCAAGTAATTATAATACGGGTTTAAAGCAAGGGTGATCCTAATGCCTCTTATCATGTAGTAAATCCTACCACACGAATGTAGTCTCACTAGCGGTCTCGGGATGCATCACTAACGCAAGTTCTAGAATCTAAATGCTACCGGTACACTCATAAGCACCAATAGTAAATGCTTTTCCTATCAAATCTAAAGGCGAACCTCACATTTTTGGGTGGAAAATTTTTCTGAATATACGATTATGTGCTAGTCATACAATCTCCTATCCATGAGACGCTTGCTATGGCTAAAGTTTCACTCCTAAATGTTGTAAAAAATTTTAAATTTGGCGCTAAAATTGCACTAACAAGTATTTCTCATAGTTTTATTACTCATCTACTATCAAACAAAACAAACTCAAGCGAAAGTGCATATGTAAGGTATCATCTTTTTACCCTCCCCTTACACTTAAGATGAACATTGTCCCCAATGTTCAAGTAAAGAATGTAAAAGTTAACAAAGTAAAGAGAATGAAATCAAATACTCCCCTGATTCGCTCGGTATGGATTTTAGGTTGGCCAGGTTAAATCTTCCTCCAAGAAAACGAACAATCAAAGCTTCCCTTCCAGAATATAAATCATCTTCTTGTCATAAATAACCTGTAAATCCTGAAAAAAATAGACAAGGCAACCTCGCGTAAAATCGGCGGCATCCTATATAAGTTACTAAATCCTAGAAAACAAAGTAAGATATAATGCTTGTGGAATGAAGTTTGCAGATTTCCTGGAGATTATAAAACTTAATAATTCACAAAAACCATAAGACTCCGTTAGAAAAACAAAACCGGTAAAATTTCCATATTTTAACTCCTGACGCCGTCAAGAGCAATACCCTGACGCCGTCAGAATGGACCTGCAGAAATTCTTATGTTAAGTTTCTGGAAAATTTCTGGAAAAACTTTGTCCTACTTCCTGGAAAATCCTGCAAAACTTCATTATGACTCAATACAAGCATTTGACTCTAACAAATACGAATATACATGTTCATTTAATATTGTGGAGAATCATGATCGGGTTGTTTCTTAAAAACATATTTGGGGTTTCCCCTTACACTTATCTTTTGCAAAAATACCTTTAGGTTGAAGTTAAGACTAGGCTAAACAACATAATAAAGTATTTCCACATTTTAATTGAGAAACATGATCAACCAACAATAAAAACAAAGCATGCATACGGAAGCAAATAACAATCAAACAAATAAAAATCACACAAAACATGGGTTGCCTCCCAAGAAGCGCTTTTCTTTATTTACGAGTCTTGTAGCTAGACTCAAAGTCATGGGTTACTACGTGATCTCATCATTGGTTCCACTCTCCGATTGTAGATATTCCTTGTAGAAACCAATCACCTTTTTCTCAATCGCCCCCATAATCATTTGGGCAAATTCTTCATCGACTTTATACCTTGGTCCAAGGGCCAAACAATCTTTGTAGTAAAGACTCCTTTTTTCCCATACATAGTCCATGCCCTTTTTCTTATCCTTCTCATCAATATCCTCAAAAGCACCAACGTTGTCCTTATCCAAACGAGATATAAAGCGAAATTCTTTCATCCTATTGGGCATCCAATAAGTGATACTATCGGTGTTACTTGCAAATCGAATCGTGCCTTCTACCTCATCATATTCTAACTTAGACTCCTCAACAAATGGTTGGCCAAACACAACATTGGATAATCGACAATCAATAACATTAGCAAGATCCTCCACAATCATAAAGTCGGTGACAAAAGTGAAATTACCGACAAAGACACGTAAACCTTTAACTCTCCCGACAAAGTTACAAACTCCACCGGGGTACTTGGGGTCCCTTCTAGGTTCAAGTCTTGTGTTCACTATATCATTATAAACCGTTGAGGACATAATGTTGATTGGAGATTTAAAGTCAATGTAAGCATTGCTAATGTGCCTATATCCAATCATACATGGTATCTTAGCATTCTTAGGATCGCCTCTCTTGATCTTAGGTTCAATTATGGTGAAAGGAGATCGCGGGTTATCAATAAGATTATTATAATACGCAATCTCCTCCTTAGTGGGGTATAGATTAAAGTAGTCGTTAAGCTTCGGATCCATTGCTTCCTCTTCTAGTCTCTCAACAATATTCACAAAATCATTAGGCCCTAGGTCCTTATTTGAATACAAGGCGGTTGCTAGGTCACTAAATGTATGTTCGAGTTCAATCTTAACCAACCTATTAAGCTCTCTAAGCTCTCTAATCTCACTCTCAATCTGTTCACGTAACACAGCCACTTCTTCAGGGGAAAGGGGTGGATTCGCGTTTTCCATAATGGTCAACGGAATAGTCAATGGGGTTAATTTACTAACAAAGGCACAAAGAAATGAGATAGACTAAAGAAGACCTAAAAATAAAAATAAAAATCTTACTAGAAAGGAATCTAGCAAGTAGACCTAATAAAAAGAAATCCTAACCTAGACAATAACTATTCCCCAGGCTGCGGCGCCAAAAACTTGATGCGTGGGAATCGCACCTTGCTTTACCTCTCGAGGGATCTCGAGAAGCTTACAACCCCCACTAGGCAGTGTACCTGATCGTTGTAGTATAGTATAGTGACAAGTACCGGGGGATTGATCGTTCAGCTTAGGAATAGTGTCGCTAGGATTAGAAAACCTAATTAATAGTTCTAGAGGTGAGAGATGATTATTTTTGTATTTTTATATTTTTATGAAAGCAATTAAAATCTCGGGTTTTGAAGGAGTGGGCGGAATTAGTTGCTATTCAACTAACCCAAAACTAAGATGCAATCAAAATAAAATAATAAAAATGAAATTAAACTAATTAAACTAAGGTTGTGAGCAGTAATTGGAGAAATTGTGTTTACTTAGACTTCACTACTCCCTAGATATCTTTTACATGTTAATTACTTGTTACACTTGTATGAATGACGGATTGTATTCCTTAATACCATTCGTGGGGTGGCATACATAACTCCCCAACTCTATGAGCTCTTATCTCCTCCTACACCATGACCCAGCACAACTATAGGGATTGTAAACAGTGGCTCATGCATTAAATACAACCAATAAAGACCTAGTACGCCTCGGTTCATGTTTCTTAAGACGTTCAAGCATGTTACCATTTGGAGATCTGCCAGTTTTCTTAAGCCTAACATATAAATCATTCATTCAAAACAAGAATACACAAGTAATCAACACATAATCAACATCTAGGTTTCATTAGATCTAAGCAAACACAAGAGAGATCTAGCCTAGCATAGTAGAATTGAGACAAGAACAAAAGATAAACAACCAACACATAGACATATTGATTGAATTGAAAGTACACTTATCTCAATTACAATGCAAGGCCTCAAGGGTTTGGAACCCTTGAAAAACCTGTAAAAGAGGCACCAAAATCGTCTTTAGGGTTTCACCAAAACTTCTCTCTCTTAATGAAAAAACTAGAAAACTATATATAGGAAAAACAGTCTGACGGCGTCAAGAGTAACTTCTGACGCCGTCACCTCGCCGCCATATACTTCCTCGGACGGCCTTGATCCACTTATGACGGCCTATGTGACGCCGTCACCACCCACGGTATATTAATTTTGCCACTTTGACGCTGTCACGAGTCCTTCTGACGCCGTCACCACCTTCGGAGTTTAATTCTTCATGTCTGACGCCGTCAAGATGTTGGTCTTGATGCCGTCACCTTGTATTTTCAGCATGGAAATTTGGTACTTAGCCGTTTTCTTCACTTTTATGCTCCAAAAACGTCCAAAATAGCTTCTTTTCCAGAATTCACTCTCCAAACACCTAAAATCACAAAAGGAACGATTTAGGGCAATATTTGATCAAATAAAGTCGGATTCGGGCTTAAATGACCCCCTAAAAACGGATCATTTTTCGCCTCATCAGGATTACTATTAAAGAAGAGGAAGGGTGACTTCGAATTAAATACATAAGAAAAGATAATGTGGAGCATAAAGAGGAAAAGTTCGAGACTTCAAAATCTTCTTATATGCCTTATGAAGAACAATTCTATGGATTAGACAAAAGTGATCTTGACGAAGAAAGGATGTATGCTGAGGCTGAAATCTTGTTCAATAAGAAGTTGGTAAGATTAATGGATATTTCTTTGGAGGATTAGCTGAAGCTTAAATATGGTGATCCGAAATATGCTCCGACACCCGAAGTTAAACACGTAATAACGACATGGTTGTCACATAGCTTTAAAAAACAATTCAATGAATTTATGGAAATTAGGAAAAGAATCTTAAGTGACACGAGCTTTGATGTCAATTATGACCCTAATGATGATGATTTTTCGGATTGGTTAGCTAGTAAATTTAACAACCATAAAACAATGGATCGAGCCACTAAAAATGTACTTTAGGTCTATTGGATGAGAGGAGAAGATGAAGAAATGGAAATGGAAAATGAATCGTTATGTGATGATTCTAATTTAATGGATAATATGGAAGAATTGTTTAGCATTGACATTGACGTGTTTGACTATGAAACACCATTATGTAAACAATTCAAGGAATTCAACTATCTTCTTCAAATCGATATTGATGTACTCACGGAAGACAAACTTGGATTCATGAACGATGAGTATTTGAAGAATACATGGTATTATGAATGGAACAATCAGGTACCGTGGGTGGATAATGAGCCTTGGCTTGAATATGAAACTTGGGACCAACTACCTCACAATATAATCCATACATGTCAACCGTTTTGATTCAAAGATGGATGAGCTGAATTGCCCACTTGCAATTGGAAAACTGAGAATTGGTGTAACGGAGGAAATCTCCCTGGACTATATAGCACCGGATACTGGACTTATTGCGAAAGCTTCAACTGGTATGAAGAGCTAGAAGATAGGGACTTGAAAACTCATGCTCTAATGGCAAGAGCTCTTCTTATCAATCAATATGAAGAACAAGAAAGTGAAGAAACCAAATTTCGCCATTGGCTTGCGCAATGTTTCGGGAATTATAACACGCTTAATTGTGAACTTATGATGCACTTAGAAGATTACTAGTGGAATCAACATGACAAGGAAGCATCATTCGATGACATATGGAAGTGCCACGAACTTCAACACTCTAAGCATGACGAATGTGAAGAAGATGTTGATGGCGTTAATGAAACAAAATAGAAGCTGAACGTGAGTCTAACTTGAAGACTCTGAAATAAAGAAAAGTGCTTACCGGGAGACAACCCATATTTATCTTTATTGTTTTTGCTGTCGAGTCTGTAAGACCTGTAGCAGATGCGGCGCATCTCCATCAATAGATGCGGAGTATCTACTGCACAGGTCATATCTGTTTTTATTTTTCTGCATTTTATTTTCTGAACTATAAACCTTCTATCAGTTTATTTAATACGGCGCATCCCTGGTTAAGGATGCGACGCATCTAATCTTTCTGACCCGTACCAATTTCAGGCTCGATACGGCGCATCTTCTTCCATAACATGCGGCACATCGATTGACCTGATGATTTACTGTTTTATTTTTATTTTTATTTTTATTTTCTAACCACTAATGAATTTTGTACAAGTATCGATCTTCTTAAATTCAGGTGTATAATTGGTGGTATTTATATTTGTCTACACTTCATATGGATACAAGAATAATAAAAAGCAGATAGCCTAACATCCACATAAATTATTGCTCGCAAACGCATAATGGAGGATCAAACCGAGCAAATATCAGGGGAGTTTTTCAGTTCTAATTCTTTTAAAACTCCTGTTTTTAATTTCAATAAACAACGGCGACGTTGTTTAACTTAAGTGGGGGGATGGAGAATTAGAACACTTACTTGTCCTTATTTTTCAAGAATATGCTTTAATTTGCGCTTAAAATATCAAAATTTAAATTTTTTTTAGCATATTTTTGTTTAATCTAAGTTGCATAGCTGCACACAAGACTTTATTTTCTAAAATTGTGATTTGAGTTTATCGAAATTCACAAATCTATGAGTGTGCCGGTGACTTGTAAACTTTAGAACTTGACTTGTATACTATTCGAGACCACCATAATGAGTATTATTTTTATAATTGGAGTGACTTGTCTAAATTGTTAAAATTCTAGGATTACAGCAAAAAGCCTACATATGTCATGTGCTATTAACTAACTACACTGGTTAGTTAACCCCCGCTTAAACCCTTTGTTACTCTCATTTTTAGAGTAAAATACCCCTAGAAAACCCGTAGAGCCATTCGTTTAGGTTTTATACACCCTTGTTATTATGTTTTTCGTTACACCTTACACCTTAGCCTACCATGTAGATTTAAGTCCGTGGTTAGTTGCTTAGGCAAAGTGTGTTTCCTTGCGTTACGTGTGTTCGTGTGCATAAATTCATTATCTTTGGTTAGGTCGGGAAATTGCACAATGCAATTGGAGTAAAAGTACATATTGTATATTTTTAGTCAATTTTTCGTGTGTTCACTACTTTCACTATTACGTTATGTCTGAAAGTCTGAAAAGTAAAGAAAAATTATCCAGAAAATATTGTGATGGTAATGTGGTGAAATTTTACACCATTAGTTATTTTATGTTCGAAAAAAAAAATCAAAAAAAGAGAAAAGAAAAAGAAAGAAAGAGTTGGAAGCTTGTTTTAAACCAATATTGTAAAGTTTTGTACTAAGTTGTTGATATCGCCACTATTGTTGTATTATATTTATGGATTGAAAGGGAGTTGGCCGTTATGGGAACGCCAACTAAGGATTGTTTATTCTTTGTTTAAGATTTTATTGAGTATAATTCGTGTCTACCTAAAGCGTGAGTTACAAAAGAGTCAAAGCGTGAGTTATTCAATGATATGAGTCTTATTCATGGGATGGTCGGGAAGTATTCTACCCACACTTAGGACTTAATCTATTTGTTTCTTGTTATGTATTTTTTATTTTACACCAATTTATATCCTAAATGTTATCCATACCCAACCTTATTGTTATATTCGTTGTTAGCTTTCGAGCATCCGGATATGATGATGGCCAAGTAAGAATATTAAATGTATGGATAAGGTAGTGACCATCCAAGTATTAGATTAATTGACTAACGTGCCAGCGATCTGGTGTGTGAATTGGTGACCATCTGAGTTTAAGATTGATTAAATGATGCGCCAGCGATCTGGTGTGCAACTTGGTGACCATCCGTTATGAAAATAATGCGCCAGCGATCCAAGGAACACATTAGTGACCATCCATCATTTGAAAGGTCAAGGACTCATGCTAGCGATCCATGAAGCATACTAGTGACCATCCGTTAGTCGAAGCATCAAGGACTCGCGCTAGTGATCTACTAAGTTTATGCAGGAGATGTTCAAGCAAAGCTAGGTTTAACCCATGAACCAAAAAACCCTTTTTTATCGCTTTAGACTTGTTACTCCTTAGCTTTAGTGGGGGAGATGCGTATCCTTGTCAAGCATATGATAGAATATTCGTCATGTCTAAACAGTTAAACAATTATATTTGTTTTTATTAAACATATACTTTGTTTCTAATTGGTTAAGTGTTTGGCCGTGCAATTTTGATAAAACGAATAAGTGCTTAAATGTAAAAACATCCTCTCAAAGAAACATTTTCATTATGTTTAATCTAAAGGTTCACTTGAGGACAAGTAAAGTTCAAGTGGGGGGATATTTGATGAGATCAAATAAGTACATATTATTGGCATTATTTATCCTATTTAATTGACTTGTTTTATATTGTTTTGTATGCGAATCGATACTAAATTGTTTACTTTAGTAATTCTCAGATAAAAACAAGCAATTGGTGAACGTTGATGATTTTGGACGAATTATGGAGCTAAATGATCAAGATTGGAAAAGTCTACTGAAATCCAGGAAATGTGCCGTATCATTCTCAACAGATACGCCGCAACATCATACTTAGATGAATTCGAAGACCATTGCCTGACTTTAAAGAATGCGCCGCATCTAATTACAACATGCGCCGCATATGAAACTTTGGTCAACGAAGGATAACCAACTTGTTCTACTCCAAATACGCCACATCTCATTTACAACCTGCGGCATATCAGGTAAAGACTTCACCAGACACTATCCAAGACGTTAAAGGACATGCACCATGATGAGGCGAAAAGTGTTACGCTTTTAGGGGTTCATTTAAGCCCTAAGTCTAGATTATTTGATCAAATATTGCCTCAAATCGTTCCTTTTGTCATTTTAGGTACTTTGGAGAAGAAATCTGGAAAAGGAAGCATTTTGGACGTTTTTTGAGCGAAAAGTGAAGAAAATGGCAAAGTCTCCAAATCAAGCTGAAAATAGTACCTGACTGCGTCACGCTTTGGAGGTGACGGCGTCACGTATTGGCAAAGAGGTGGATAAAAAGTTACACGAGATGCGCCCGAATGTTTTTGGGAGTTAAAGAGTGACGGCGTCATGCTTTGGGAAGCCAAGGCCGTCAAGAGCAATTTTACATGTGACGACCAAGAGAAGAATTACACATGATGGCGTCAGATCTGGATCTAAGCAATCCGAGAAGAGTATTGGCGGCAAGTTGACAGCGTTAGAATTAAAACATGACGTCGTCAGACGTGTATTCTCTATATATAGTTTTCTAATTTTCATTCATTAGGGAGAGAACTTTTGGATGAACTTTACAACAAACCCTAGGTTGAATTTCAACCTTATTGTAAGGGTTTCAAACCCTTCTTGCATCCATGTTTCAATAAAGATATCCAATAATCATTCAATATGTGTATGTGTTGTTTGATTCTATCTTATGCTTGTCTTTACTTTAACATTCTAGGCTAGGTTTGTTTGTGTTTGCTTAGATGTAATGAAACCTAGCTATTGATTGTTGGTTGATTGTTTGTTATTAATTGTATTGTATGAATGATATCGATGTTAGGCTTAAGAAAACTGGCAGACTTCCAATTGGTAACATGCTTGAACGTCTTAAGAAACATGAATCTGATGTGTACTACGATTTTTACGGTTGTATTTAATGCATGAGTGACTACTAAGGAGGCCATGTTAGCATTGGCGTAGCTATTTAGGGGCGGGGAGGGGCGCCCGACCCCCCGAAATTTTTTTTGCGATGTAGGGGGTATATAGTTTTCGTGTAGAAAAATTTCGGTATATTCGGTTTTGACCCCCCATTTTAATTGTGAATTTTTTTATATACATTAAGCAATAAAATTGATCCATTACATTTTATATAAGCCCATATCCCCAAACTAAAATCCATTAACAAACCAAATCCCAAACTAAAATCCATTACTTAGCCCATTAAAAAAAAAAAAAAAAAAAAAAAAAAAAAAAAAAAGGGAACAATCCCTAACAATTAACAAACCAATTAACCAAATCCCAAACCCTCCCCCTTCGACCTTCAGAATCTAGCAAACAGTATGGTGATTTACATAGAAAAAGAAATTGCTAACAAGTTTGATGCGGAGTCCATAATTGAATAATTCAAGGATCTTAAAGGTCGAAAAGCTGAACTCTAATTTCTTCAATGAATCGAACTAGGTACTAACCGTTTGTCTCCTTTTTAATGTTTAGTTGTCTTGGACAAATGCTTAGTTTTTTAGTGATTGAAACTTTTTTTTTATAATAATAGTATTTAATTTTTTACCAGGCCCGAATCGAATCACCGACCCGAACATATTACCCGAAAAATAGCGTTAGGAAAAAAAATTAGATCCCGACCCCCTACTAAAAAATTTCTAGCTTCGCCACTGCATGTTAGGAGCTGGTTGTCGGCTCGACATAGGAAGAGGTAGAAACTTGTAGAGTTGGGGAAAATCGTACACGGCCCCACGAATGGTATTAAGGAATATAACCCTTCATCCACGCAATTGTAACAAACTAGTCAATTAATGAAAGATGGCTAGGGAGTAGTGAAATCTAAGTAAACACGTTTCTCTTATTATTGTTTTTCTCAACATTTACTTTCTTGTTATTTAATTTTATTGCATTTGTAGTTATTTAGGTTAGTTGACTAGCAACTAATTCCGCCCACTCTTCCAATACCCGAGATTTTTACTTGCTTTCCAAAAAAATATAAAAATACAAAAAGAATCATCCCTCACCTCTAGACCTAGTTTAATTAATTTTTTTTATCCTAACGACACTATTCCTTGAGAGAATGATCAATCCCCCAGTGCTTGCCACTACATTGGTCAGGTACACTGCCTGGTGGGGATGCAAGCCTCTTGAGATCCCTTGAGAGGTAAAACCTTTTGCGAGGGCGCAATCCCACGCATCACGCCGCATAGAGAAACAAGTTACACCACATCTGAAGGCGGTGTACGAATATTCCAGAATATAATAATCTTGAACCCCACGCGAAGTTAAGTAGATACGCCGCATCGATCCCTCAGAAAAAAGCTATAAATATCCCAAGATATGAATTTTGTATGCAACAAAACCCTAAGGAGACTGATTGGTTCTGAACGGTCAACTAAGTTTCCCAGGTGATGGTCAACCTAGTCAAACATCTAAAACCAACTAACCAAGGAGTACAGTGTATTCCCGGGTCGTTATGTCCCAGCGAGGTAAGCAATTGTATTCAAAAACGTTTAAAGTGATCGGGTGATTTAACAGGAGGATCAGAAATTTGTTTTGAGTGATTATACTACGAGATTGTGATTGAAAATAACTTATAAACACTATTGGAACAATTACTGATGATCAGATTATCTAGAAACGTAAGTTATCCTAAAAACGCGCGTTTGAATTAAAAATAACGCGAACGCGCAAAATAAAAAGTGAAACGAGAGCAAATAAAGTCCTACGAACGTGAAAATTCACTTTTTATAATCCTAATGACTTAAGAAAATTTTTAGAAAAAGAAAAATAATTTTTACACTATTTAATTAATTACTATTAATTAATTACTAATTTCTAATTACTTTTTAATTAACTAATTTAAACTAATTATTAATTAATTATGAAAATTAACTAGAAAAATGAAAATTAAATTTAGAAAAATCAAAAATATTATAAAACTATTTTTAAAACAGAAAACCTAATTTTTCTACCTTTTAATTATTAATTATTAATTAAAACTAATTATTTAATTAATTTAAACTAAAATTAATTATTAAAAATACCAAATGAACTAGGAAAAATCTGGAAAAATTACTAAAATTATTTTAACTAAAAAGAAGCCTAAGAAAAATTTAAAAATGAAATTTGCTTATAAATAAGTAGAAAATAAGCTAAAATAGCTTAAATAGAAGCTATCACTTTCTAAATTTTTGGCTTTTTCCAATTTTTCTTTTACACAACTGTTTCACTACTCAAAATATGGAACTTTTGTGAAGGAGTTTTTTATGAAGCTTGGGAATAAGCTGTGTGCACACTCAAAAGCCAAACAGTGAGCTTATTGTTTTGAATAAGCTTCAATAAGCTGAAACAAGCCTCAAAGAGAACCTGGACAAGAGATTAAGCTATAAATAACTTAAGTGTGCTCAGAAGGGGTTAAAATGACAAGTGAAATCACCTGAATAAGCCAAGTGATCAAATAAGCACTTACAAACTTCTACTCAGTTACAAGCAGGCCAACAAAGGTCTTTTTGGACCTCTGTGGGGTCCACAGAGATGAAAGAAAGTTCAAATAAGCAATTGACCTGTCAATGGTGACTGGCAGGCTACAAAATAAGCAAATAAGCTATGCTTATTGCTTATTTTTGAGCTCTGTGTGAGCTTGGGAAAGTGGGTCTCAAAAACTGAAGGCTCAGTTTTGGTTCTGGGTCAGGTCACAAACAAGCCACCAATAAGCTATGCAATATTAAGCCAAGGTTCAAAATAAGCTAAGATCTGAAAGCTAGGGCTGCTAAGCTACACAATAAGCTAAAACAATGGGTATGGGGCCCACTGAGGTGGCCACAATCCACCACCAAAGGTGGTGGTGTGGTGGTGATGGTCTGTGCACAGGGCACTCAGTCCCCCTGCAGGGTACTTTGAGGGGCAAAACAGTCCATAAGAAAAAATTATAAAAATCACCAAACACTAAGACTATGAAGTTTAGCTGGTATTTTATTACTACACAAAGTTTCAAAGCTTAATTCCACTCACACAAATTAGGAAAATTCTTGGAAGATTGGGTTTTTTCTGAGTTCCAAGTTATTTTGACTTTTAAGTTTACACACCTCAGTTGACTTTTGTGAAGTTTGTTTGATCCTAGCTTCTTGAATAAGATGTATTAGGTTAGGATGAAGCTGTATTATGTTAACTTAACAGATTTTAGACCTACAATGAAGAATTGGTTATCAAATATTCTAACAGTGAAGCTTAAGTGAGACTTGGAACTAATGTTGACTTTTGGCAAATGACACACAGATTTTATGTTATCACTAAACCATATGATGCCTAATAATGATATCTTAATAACCTGTTGCCACAGAAAGCTTCAAAAGCTTAGCCAATCATGCAATGCCAAACACTCCCTTAAAAACTTGAATTGCAAATTTTAACTGCAACTCAATGATTCAAGATATGAATTTGATTTCTAAAGACCTAATCATGATTAAATAACTAGAATAAACACAGAAACAATGGATTAACTACAATTACTACTGATTTCTACCTATGCTAATTAGACAGCCAAGAACTTGAAATTTCACACAAAGATACTTTTGAAACTACAACCTAATTTAAGATCAAAAACAAGTTTAATAATAACTAATAAGCACACAGAAACTCAAATAAGCAGTATGGAAAGCTAATATATAGGAGAAATGTGAAATGGGCTCACAGTGTGCAATCTTGCATATGCTGATGTACCATAAACCAAATAACAATCCTATTGGCTTCCCATGAAACCTCTAATACCATGGCCATCCATGAGCAACCAAGCTCCTTGCATTCTTCCTTTTCTTCCTGATTTTTTTATTTTCATTTATTATATATATATATATATATATATATATATATATATATATATATATATATATATATATATATATATATATATATTGTATTTTCTTCTAATTGAGTTGGAATTGAAAAATAACAAATGAAAGTGAATTGCAACTGAGAAACTTATATTAATGAAAAGGAAATGAAGTACACTTTGAAGTCTTAATTGAGATTACAATAATTTAAGATAGCTAAATTACAACTAAATTTCTAACACCTTCTCCACTGCTTCTCAGCTTCCTTTTATAGTTCCACTTAGGGTTCTAAGCTTCCTTTGTCTCTTTCCCAGCTCTCATGTGCACCCTTGGATTAGATAAAGCCATCCCAGCCGTTCAAATAGTTTTGGCGCCCAATTGCATTTGGCGTTTTCTTGAATTATTTGAAGCCAGAAGGGAGTTTTGGAGGTTTGTGTTTGGAATGGGATGCAAGGGGGAGGGTTGAGTGTAGCAGAGGGGGAGTTGGGTTTGTGATGATGGTGTTGGGGAGTTGCAGGCTAGGATGTAGGGGGTGAGGTGGAGGTTTGACCGGGGTCAATGGCTGAGGAGGGAGTAGTATTATACGGGGTGGGTTTGGATGTGGAGTGGGCTGAGAAATGGTTGGGCCCAAGGAGGGATTTATAAGGTGGTGGGCTTGGATCAGGCTTTTTTTTTGGATTTAAAGTAAATAAGGGTCCGTTTGTTTTGTTACTAAAAATACCACAAGGACCAAATTTGTAAACTTCTGAAATTTAAGGGACTGAAGCTGCAACTTTCCAAAATTCATTATAAGGACCAATCTTGCATAGTTTAAATATCCAAAACCCATTTTTACAATTTTGCACTTTTCAAAATTCCCGGGGATCATTTATGTCAATTTTCCAAACTATGAGGACCAAACATGTAAATTCCTCAAACTTTTCATCCAGGGATCAAAAGTGATTTTTGTAACTTCCCAAGGACCCAAAATGCTTTTTCTTTCAAATTATCCCGCCAGGGACCAAATCTGTCATTTTCTGGAACTCCAGGGACCTTTTAGGCCAATTTTGGATTTTGAGGGACCAAATGTGTAATTTTCTCAAACTTTTTACCCAAGGATCATTTTTTCATTATTTTTGACTTTTCCATGCCTTGGGTAGACTTTTCTTTCGTTTTAAACTTCCAGGGACTAGTTTTGTCAATTTTTTGAAACTTGAGGGACTGAAACTGCCAATTGTGCAAACTTTGTTCGTTTTTCATTTGTTTTTAAACATTTTGCATCTAAAACATATAAAACACACTTTTGGGATAATTTGTGTATTTTGATGCGTATTTGGGTGTTTTTGGATGTTTTGGCAGTTCAGATACGATAAAAATGATGAGTATTTACACACTCATCAGAGACGAATTCAGTCGAAGAAGCATCACAAGACACGCCCCAAACAGAGATCTTAGAGCCGTAAGAAGGTCCTACATGTGTATAATTCATTAAGTAGTTTTGTTTTATTGTATTAGTAAGCTTTAATCTATCAGGATTGATGGGCTTGTGGCCACCATACTGCTCTCCTTAAAATTTATTTCCAATCAATTAAAGTTTATATGACGTTTTTTGGTGACTTGTATTTGTGCATTGATAACCTCTCTGTTTAGTTGAGTCTTCTGGGCTACCATACATGTTCCTCGCCTACTTATCTAGCGTCTAGAAGGTATGATAAACATAAGTAATCATTAAGAGTTTACTCGCCGATATTTAGGATCCAACGAGACAGATTAGATTACAATACTCATCATATAAAACTAGAAATAAAACAAGTGACAAGCTACTTAAACCATAGGACATGTCTTCTACGTGTTTCTATTATCTATCGGTGTACATGATTGCTCTTCATTGGTTTGTTCTCGTTAGTTTTACTTTTCTGTTTAACTCAAATCCGTGCTAGTCTCTCAGGCTAAACCCCCTTTTATTAGATTAGATTGTAAAACTAACTTAGATATTAAAATATTGATCAAAGGCTAAATGTAAATTTAAAACTTGATTAGGTAAAATCAACCTATGCTACACTAACATATCGCACGCATCAATTATCTTTATCAAACACAACAATCAAAGAAAAGGAATAGCAGGTGTGCAAATTAACCAATTGGATACCACACCATTTGTAATGTGGAATTCATATGATTGGGAAATTGCTATTCAACTCAAGTGCTAGTTCAAAAGATTTTTACGAATCAAAATCAAGAGCTAAATACAGATAAGATGAAACTGAGTAGATGAGGAGTGCAATCATATGGTTCCGTACACCAAATCACGAAGATGGGGCACTAATAAATTTAAAAATCGTGTCTAAAAATGAGTGGTGTGATTTGGAGTGGCTAGGGCTTCGTTGGTTTTTAAAGAAAGAAATAGAATGTGAGGAGCATGTGCCTCAACCTCTTATACATGTCTTTATATTTTATTTGCATTTTTTGTTGAAAAAAATACGGGTGAGAAATTAATTTCCATTCATATGGGAATGGAAATCAAAATACACACAAACATATTCACGAGAGTTCTAATTTCTCCGCTTTGTTATTTCTTTGAGTTACCAACAAAGGAAAATAGACTAATTCCATTTCTTTACACTCAACTCTCCCTATCAAACACACCTTAGGGTTTATTTGAAAGAGAGTAAAGTGAGTGAAATTAAGGTTATTTAGGAAAAAAGGGTTAATACATGGTTGACTTTTAAGTTAGTAGGAAGTCCAGGTGGAAAAATGAATCCAACGTGTAATTAAAAAAGAGAAAAACATGCTTGGATAATTAGTATATAAAGTGTTTCAACCTGGAACAAATTTTAAAAATACGGTCAGTATTAATAAAAAAAAAATAAGTATTTTGAGTCAGTAAAATTTTGAAATTACTTAACTATTTTATTGCTTTTATCCATATTTTCACTAATTTTTTAATATTTTCTTTCTTTTAATTTTTTTAAAAATAAATACCAAAATGAATCACTTTTATACCCCATTTATAGATATGAACATTTTTTCTTCACTTTACCAAAATGGTCCAAGCCCACCCCAAACCAAAGGGAGTACCTCAATCAAGCGTACCTATGTATATCATTTAATGTTTCAGCTTTAGAGTGCTCCTCAAAATGGTCCAGTGCTCTTCAACAATTTTTTTGTTAGGCGCACACAAAAGTGAGAGCACCTGGTGTTTAGAGTGCTCCTTACCATTTTATATAAAAAATAGTGTTGGATTTTTGCTTTATGTGAGGCACACAAGAGAAGTCAGGAGCACTTGGTAGTTTAGAGTGCTCTCATTTGTCTTTATGTGAGGCGCAACAAAGGAGCACTTGGATTTTTTGTTTTGTCTTAGGTGCACAGGAGAAACCGAGAGCACTTGGTCTTTTAGAGTGCTCTTGAACATTTGGTTTTATAATATTTTTTTTTTCTTATTTGAGGCGCACAAGAAAAATCAAAAGCACTTGGTCATTTAAAGTGCTCCTTAACATTTTATATGAAAAAGTCAAGCACACCTAATCAACATCCATAAATGCGCGTAACAGTTAACTAGTTATAAGTCCCGTGCACGCATGGGGTTTACATATAAATCAAATATATTTTAAAATTTTTAGTTTAATATATAGACATATAAGAATTTACCCGTGAAAATTGTGATATAAGTATAATTATTATGTAATAAATATGCATGAGGTTTTTATTGTGGATTAATATCTATTAATATTTTGTAAAAAAATTTATTGGATGAAAGATTTCTTTGTTTAGCTAACATAGATGTTAAGGTTGAGATTGATGTGGTTGTTTACCTGTAACTATTGATATCATGTTGTACAATGTGCGAGTTTAGTAGCACATAATGAGCGTTGATGAAGTTAAAATATACCCCGTAAAGTTTTATAAAAATGTTTATTCGGATATCCATATATAAACTTTAAATAATAATTATGCGAGTCGTTGTTATAAGTACAATCACATATATTTATTTTCATATCACAACAACTCGTGTTTACCATTTGATATTTATATTACCGTTAATAATAATTTAGCCATATTTAATATTCAAATCCGTGTACTCATAAATTAAACTGTTAAATAAAATAACATGAGTACTTTTTAACGTATATAGTAAAAAATAATATTTTAATAGATGAAAGTTTAAAACTAATATTTATTTTAAATATTTAACGTATTATAAAGTCTAATTCGTACATTCAAAAAATTTTGTAATTTTAATAGATAAAGTCTCAAACATACTAATACTCATGTAATTGTAAACAAAGTTCATATTATAAAATCTATTAAAGTGTAAGGGTTTATTTGTTTATTATCTAAAATTAATAAAAAAAAAACATGCACTTAATTATATATACGAGAATGGCAACGGTCCGCCGCGTAGCGGGCGGGCCTGTTTTTCGGCCGAGGCGATTTTGCATAAAAATAAATTAGAATATTTAGGTGTTATAATATGAAAATATTTCTTTGATCTATTGGTTGCATTATTATTATTATTATTATTATTATTATTATTATTATTATTATTATTATTATTATTATTATTATTATTATTATATATTTTTATTAGTAATATGTTGTTATGTTAATTTTTTTTTTTGACTTGATAATTTACTAATGCAAGTAGCAAAGAGGCCTTAACTCCTCAAATAAGTCAATATATAATACATTACTATATACTAATTTCGAGCAAGTAACTAAAGTATCTATCTTGAATGATATTCAACCTGTATATGAATTGTATTTTCAGTGGGAAAACAAAATGATTGTACATGTTACACAATGATAGAATCTACTTGAGAACATGCTATAACTCGTAAGGTACATACTAAAACAATATTGCATCAATTACGCATAAAAGTACTCACTTGAGAATGCAGGACCAAATTCGGCTTCATTTCTAGTTTCTACGTTTGTAGTTCCAATGTTCTTTGCAGTATAGATTGTCTCAGTTTTGACATGCTTTCGATTCCTGAGCTCACCTCCTGGTCGCTTGCCTTAGAACCCTCCATGTGCACCATAATTAATTCAGTAACCAAATAACAGCACACCCTTGTGAAATTTATGTCTCAATTTTGCCTGAAATTAAACCTGCATTATAGATGCGAATTCCATTATTTGCCACATAATCAGATAATTACACAAACAAAAGCAAACACGGGGTCGTGCAAATTCAACAATTGATGGTGAAAACTTTCATAAATCATAATACACCACACAAGGTCTTTTTGAGATATCAATGCATAAAATAAATCCATCCAAATTCACAACTAACACTAACTTAATTCCATTCGATGAACTAAAATCATTTAGCCTGCTCTCAAAACTCTACCAAGTGGTCAAAAGATGTATCGATGTATACACACGTTTTTCAAGTTTCAAACTCCTTATGAATGGTGAAATACATTAGAGTGTCCATCTAAACAAATAGGAGTAAACTAATAAACCATGATATCTGAATAATAGTCAAAGTTTACTGTGATTATGCTTCTATTCCTCCTAGTCTACTACTTACTTTAAATTTTTATCTGCCATGTAGGCTTAAGTTGCATATAAAAGATATAAAGAGTAAGCAACTAACCAACAGGGTTATGATTTCTAATTGGATCTGTGAGCTAGATTAATGAACAAAACAAAGACGCACCTTTGTGAAAAGAAGAGAAAAATAAGCAGGACACAAACTAAAATCTTTACTTATAACTCAAGACCGCCTTTACTCTCAGAATTATATACAAAGAAATCCGTTTTACTAATCAGAATTTTCCGTTCACGTTGAGCCTTAAAAATTATTATGGTTGATATGAAATCATGAAGATCACATTGTGAATTAGAATAACAAAGCGGGTCACAATGAATATGCATCTTGAAACATGATTACACATTCGCTTTTAAACTGCAACAACACACATTCTGCTAAGACTATACGTTATTATAAAAAAAATTGAATACAAATCTTACCAATCCAAAGCTGTAATAAGGACACCAAACCCAAATAGGCACTACACCATTGCTCAAAATCTTGATTGCAATGGAACTTCCAGTCACCTCTTGAATATCAGTCGCAATCACGCGCTATCCACAACCAAGAACAGCAAAAAAAGTCGGATAGATTAGCTAAAGGATACAACACAGAAAGCAATAAGAATTAAAAGTGTTGAAAACATGTATAAGACCGAATAATAAAGAAAATGTGTGACTTACATGTATACTTGGTAGACTGATTGCCAAGACCATCAAAACCATTTTCGGCTAGGTGAAACGGGCAAACTAAACACCATCGTTTAGCATCACTTATAATAGATATGGGTAAACAAAAACTTACCTCAGATCAGTGGATGCCTTGGCTGGGCACGTGGAGGTTGTTGTGGCGACCATTTGTCGCACACCACCATCTTTCAACATTCTGCTGCAAGACAACATAGGTAAAGGATCATCACTGCCAAAGAAAACGCACAGACGACTACTAAATAATCTATATCTATTATAGCTGATCCAACTACGATCACAACCTATAAATACCTTGGATCACTATTTATAAGCTATGGTTTTCGTTGTATATGCTGGTATCAAAAAGTTATTGGACTGAGCCATAACAGATAATCCCATGTTTACCACAATTCACGCATTCTCGTCCATACCTATAAGCTTCAAGTTTGCAAATACAGAAGCAAAACGAAACACCATTCTTGGCTGCAACCGGACTCACGGCTTTTGCCGAACTTTTGAGTGACTGAAACCTTCTAACCTGACCTTAAGCTACCGGACTCACGGCTTTTGCTGCCAAAAAACAGATAAATGCCAGATGACGTTGGACAATGACACGAAAATCATGAATTGAGTGACTTTGTTTTCTAATTATTTACAATCATAGTATGTTTGCCAACAATATTTACAATCATAGTATGTTTGCTAATTTAATATTTCGTGTATTATTGTTGACAAAGTCACTCAAAATAGTTTTCGTGTCAATACTACATTATTTACAATCATAGTATGTTTGCTAATTTAATATTTTAATCATGTGACTCATGATGATTCGAAAAACGCAAAAAAACAAAGACATTACCTTGTGCAAAAGCATTACTACATTATTTACTAAAGCATCTGCAAAAGCAAGTTACATTGCAATAAGAACAGATTCCAATAACACAATAAAAGCTTATTTGGCTGTTGAGATATTACCTTGTAAAGCAGTAGCATATGGTATCGTCGCACTTTAAGGAAACCAAGGTATTGACATGAAGGGTCTTTAAATTCTCAGCAGATGGAGAAGTGACACCTCCCAAAAAATTCTATTCCGCAAATTAGCTTGACCGTCTCATCTTAACGGCAAAATTTCGTTAAACTTACCCTTCTGTCATTTGAGAAATTATGAATTCAGATCTTCCATTGTGACACCTATAATAACCCGGGTCAAGGCGATTTTAGACTACTAAAAATGACTGGTGGTTACTCCGGTCAGGTTTTAGGTATTTAAGATTTAACATTTTTAAAAACTCTCTTTAATACTTATAACATTTAGCTTATGTACTTATTCAACTATAAAAGGTTAGCGTAATAGCCTCATAAACAAAAAAAATCCACCTCATCGGTTTTTTCTAATACAAATGAGCCCGTATGGCGGTAAAACAACCTAATCCAAACACCCCTTCATCATTTTCCCAAGTGGATCCTTTTTATAATAAAGCGTAATTTGTACATCAATTATTTGCAATATGTAGAAGGACCAAAAGTTAGGGGGTTAACCTCACGTCGCCAATGGCAAAACATTTCTTCCCATGGTAACATACCAGAATTAGTAGCATCATTCATTGGCCAAGCTAAAAAAAAGAAGTCAATATTAGCATGACAACTAATAAGCAAAATCTGAAACGTAAAATTTTTACTAGCATCAAGATACGTGGTTCACCTATCATCCGTTTGCATTCATCATATACTTCCTCTGCACTATCCAAACATCACAATATAAATTACTTCAAATTGAAGAAGAATCACATATTTTACAATAAAAAAAATTTTAGAATAAAACCTCACCAATCCAATACGCATAATCAAGAGCTAACTAAGTCGCCGCTTGTGATGTTGCGTCGTTTCCACACCACTACATAACGCAAGTGAACCCTAAGCCAATCAAACGTCGGTAAATGCAAGGAAGCAAACAAAAAATCTACAAAACACCTAAAATTTATAAACTCGAAATTAGCAAAACCCCAAAAGTATAACAAAACCCTAATTTCCGATTAGATTAAAAAAATAGAATTAAGACCATGAGATGAAAAAGCCCCCAAAACATAAATTTTCTGTTTTAGATTTCAAACTAACCCAATTAAGTAATCCCTAAATCAGCCAAGTCTAAACCCTAAAAGTAGAATCAACATACCAATATTCATGAATTCATAATTATTAACCTAAAGTTGAAACAGACTTACCATACCACCAGATTCCAAGCAAACGAACGGAAGAACTCGCCACCAGAATCCATAATTAACAACTATTCTTGGCACCAAACAAAGCGCAAGCAACAATCCAGATAAATCAAAAGGACCAAAATATTACGATATGTATTACCCAGTGTGATGGGTAGAATCATCTGGAAACTGTCAGATTTGTGTAAGATATGTGTGTTTGTTGAATGTGGTAAAATGCAAAAATGGTCCCTAAACTACCACGAAATCGCAAATATGGGACCGAGACAAAAAGTCACGCAAAAAAGCCACTAACGTTACGCAAATTTGAAAAAAAATCACCAAGAGGCATTTTCCGTTAGTTTTCCCGTTAAGTGCCACGTTCATGAGGGTAGTCTCGTCATTTCATGCTTCTTCTTATCTCCCGCCAACCTTTCGGAGGACTATTTTTGCAAACAACGTAAACTATTTAGTTAAAGCAATATTTGCTTTTTCAGAGTACATTAACTCCCTAAAACCAACCCAGAACTTCATATGCGTTGTAAAGGTAATCAACCGTCAAACCCTAACATAAAAAAAAATCAAATCGGAACAACGAAACCCAGCTATGGCGAATAATGATAAGAATGATAAGGGAAAGTCTTTGTTGATGGGGGGAGGAATCATCCGAAAAGTCGTGGGGCAAGGTTTTATTAAATGATGAAGTCTTTGAGGATGTTTTGGATGAATTTGGTGATAAAGTTATTGCCAAGTATGGTTCGTATGCAAAGATAGGGAAGGAGATGATTGAAGAAATTCTTCAATGGGAAAGAAAAGAAAACCTCCCATAAAAACTCACGTTTCTCTCTGGTGACATATGGCGACTCTCAAAAAACCCTAACCTCCCATAATTGTGGCTTAATCATCAATCTTGATCCTAATCCCAATAACGATTGTGTGCTTGATTAATTAACTGAGTTTAATTTGATCTTTAACATTGTTTTTATCGGGAATTAGCCTTGATTCGATTAGGTTTCGTTTTTTTAGGGTTTTTTGTTAATCGTCGTTTAGGGTTTATTAGGGAATCGTTTTTATTAATTCTTATTCTTCTGGACGATTCAAGATGAAATTCGGTTAGGGATCTTTTGGGGCTTATATATTTATGCCTTAATTTCTTAAGGCTCTCGTTTTGAAGATAGGCGGTGTTCTTCTTGTTTTTGCATGTGCGATTGTTTTTTCTTTTTTAGGGTTTCGTTGCTGTTTTAATTGCTATGGAGAAAGTGAGTTTTGATAATTTGGATTTGGGTACGGGAGTGGAGAATACGTATTCGTTGTCGAATGTGACTTTGAGGAAACATAAGAAGTCACAAAGGAATGCTACCGTGAATGACACTAGTAACACTGCCGTTGTGGAGAACACCTCTTCAGATCCTAGTTTAGCGACTGACGATCAGACCAAATCTACTAAAAGTAAGCATGATTATATTAATGTTTTGTTTGGTGTGTCGCTTAAAACTATGAAGGATATTGATGATTTCACCAAGGGTTGTGAAGATGGTACATATTCGGTGTGGAATGAATTGGAAAGTGATGTTAGAACTATGGTTATGGAGGCTGTTTGTGGTTTGGCGGAGGTTTTTATTGCTAAATCTACGACCACTAAACCTACTCATGAGTCTCCTATTGTCCAAGTTGATTCAGTTTGTGATGGAGTTAATGTTTCTATTCCACGTAGAGTGGTCGAAAAGGTTAGTGCACGTCTTGAATACACTCTATATGGTTACTTTATTGGTAATAGAATGGCGTTTCCTGTGGTTGAATACTATGCTAGAAATAATTGGGCTAAATATGGATTGAAAAAGATTATGTTGAATGCAAAAGGTTTTTTCTTTTTCAAATTTGATACTCAAGCTGGTTTAGAAGCAGTATTGGAAGATGAACCTTGGTTGATACGCAAATCACCGATCATTCTCAAGAAATGGTCAATTGATACTAGATTATGTAAGGAAGAGTTGACCCGTATTCCGGTATGGGTTAAATTACATGATGTACCCATTCAAGTATTTGAAGATGATGGTATTAACTTGATTGCGTCATTTCTTGGTAAACCTATTATGCTTGATTCGTACACTAGCTCTATGTGTAAGGATTCTTGGGGTAGAAGTAGTTTTGCTCGGTGCTTAATCGAGATTTGTTCTGAGGCTGAGCTTGTAGAGGTTATTACTGTTGGTGTCCCCTCTCTTATAGGGGATGGGTTTACTAAAGAAACTATCCGCGTCGAGTATGAATGGAGGCCTCCCAGGTGTACTTCATGTAAGATCTTTGGGCATACCCAGGATCATTGTCCTAAAACCATGGCCAGTCCTCCTGTTGTCTCGACTCCCAGTGTTGCTACTCCGGCAGAGCATCCTAATGATGGTTTCCTAAAGGTAAATTATAAGAAGAAGAAGGGTAAAGCCCACTCTAGTAACGTGACCCAGGTTGGTATCTCAGTCAAACCGAACCTTAGGTATGAGCCTAAGAAGACTACCAGTGAGCCAAACAAGAGAGTTACTAATAGGAATAATGTGCCTACATTGTCATCTATGTTGAAATCTAAAGGTTTATCCTCTAACGAAAGCGATATAACTACGTCAAATCCATATGCTGCTTTGGCTACTGATGAAGATGGTGATGAAGATTTTGTTGTTAACGAGTTTGATGAATCGGCTAACTTATTTCCTCATTCCAATAATGATGGTGGTCCATCATACACGGCAGCAGTTGGTTAGCTTGTTTTGCTTAGTTCTTTTCTAGGTTCATTTTTTGATTCTAGAAGTTGTTTTAAGCTTTTGGCATGTCATAGGCTATAGGCTTTTTGTTTATCAAGCTGTTTAAGCTTGAGGTTAATGTGGTACTTCAACCACATTCCATTTGTACTTAAACGTTTGGATTTTAATATATTTACCAGGGTGCAGGATTACTCTCCTTTACCCAAAAAAAAATAAAAAAAGAAATTCTTCAATGGATGTGTAACAGAACCTTCAACAAACCAAATGTGGGTGCTAGCGGTGCCATATCTATTCCTACCATTGGAAGTGGTAGTCGTTGCTCCAATGAGGTAGTTGCAGAGAAAGAAAGAAGGAGGGGAAGGCTGGTTGGGAGTGGCAAGAAGAAGAAGAAGAAGGGGAGTCCTAATCCGACTACAGTCACAGAAAAAAGGAAGAGGGGAAGGCCTGTTGGGACTGGCAAGAAGAAGAAGGAGGGGAGTCCTAATCCGAGTACAGTTATAGGAAAAAGGAAGAGGGGAAGGCCTGTTGGGACTGGCAAGAAGAAGAAGGAGGCTGACAAGAAGAAGAAGGAGGGGAGTCCTAATCCGAGTACAGTTACTAAAAAAGGAAGAGGGGAAGGGCAAATGGGACTGGCAAGAAGAGGAAGGTGAAGGAAGAGCATACGGATCTTGGTATGTTAATGTAGTATACTTCATTTACGTGCCATTTTAAATTTGTTTATGTAGGATGCTATGATATGTTTGATACACTTTTATATGTATCCCCTTTGCTAGGTTTAGGATAAACAGAGTATTATGTTTTTAAGTAGGGTGTTAGAATATCATAAGTGAGAGTGTTTGGCATTACTAAAGTACTGTTATATAGAGTGTTTGGCATTACTAAAGTACTGCTACAGTTACTAAGTGTTCACATTGGTTATAAGTAAGTCTTCACATTGGTTGTAAGTAAGTCTTCACATTGGTTCTAAGTAAGTAAGTCTTCACATTGCATTGCTCTACTTCACTTGAGCCTGCATAATTGTTTCATATACCATTAGTTTCGTAGGTGCTGGTATGTCTTGACAGTTTGAATTTAAAATGTGGCAGATTTACTTGGTTATGGGGGTGAAGTTGTGTTCCGCATGCACAATAATGGAGTCTTTGAATTTGGTCCATTAAGGTATGTACAAGGGAATGTTTCTACAATTTGTGGCTTTGTCTGTGATAGACATGTCTTTAGCCTAGGTCTGGATGATATGTTTTCACGCATTAGGGGAGAAAAATGGGTTGTGTTCTTTTGTTTGCCTGGTAAATCATTAGAAGAAGGTTTGAAGCTGATTCACACAGACAATGATGTGCATACAATGATTGAGCTAGGTTGTTGTGCCGGTTTGTAGAATTGTTTGTTGCTCACACAAAACAGGTGTTATCTCCCTACTATTTAAACAACATTGATGTAGAGGGTGATGGTGGGGAGGTTGTCGGATAGGTAGAAGAAGATGCTACCTTGCGGTGCTCTATTACTTCAACTCCTTTTAGGACTAGCACTTCAAAAACTTATAGGAAAGTGGATGATGTTGAGGCTTCACAACCAGAATTCGGGAAGCATAAAAAGAGGGTGAAAAGGTCTGTGGATAAGGGAAAAGGAAAGATGGTTGATGAGGTTGATGAGGCTAATGTTGTTAACAGGAACAAATCGGCTGGTATTATCATTAGAGACGGTGGTTCTATGAAGAACCCAACAGGTGTTGGTTCAGTGAATGTGGGAGCAAAGGGTGGGGGTATTTTGAGACCAAGAATCACTAATTGCGTACTGGGTCTACGGGCACCAAGATCAATGGGTAACAATGTGGTGTTATTTTGACTAGGTGAGTCTAATGAATTGTTTAGCAAATATTTTTGACACATTGCATTGCCTATTATACTAACCTCATTTCACTGCATATATTGACTGTGCAGGTGTAGTTGATCACATGTTGGTTCATCCAGTAGAAGGTTTGAAGATTGACATATGGGTTCATCTATTGGGAATATGTAATGTGTAGAAACTAAAACACTTTAATTTGGTTGTATTTACTAATGTAATTTGACTAATGTAACTTGAACTATTCTACCTCTGTTTCGAATACACCAAAGGGTGTGGCAGGCACTGTGATGGGTTCATCTTTTTGGTATATGCCGAACAATATTATGTAAATTGAAGTATTTCATATGGGGTTAAATGTTTAGTCAAGCTTGACTCCTATGCATAATATGTTTGTGTTTGTTTTGTGTTTCTGTCATTTGCTTCGATTAATAGCATTTTACTATGAATATGTTTGTGTTTGTTTTGTGGTTATGTTATTTGCTTCGATTAGTAGCATTTAAACGTATGTGTTTGTGTATTGTATTATGGTTTCAATTCTGTCAGTTTCATGTTCGTGAATGTGTTTGTGATACGAATCGAATAATGTATATCAAGACAAACGGGATCAAATGACCCCTTCCATTCATAAACCATAGGGATACATTTACAAACTTAGGGGAAACCACAACCCCTAACTACATCATCACCTACATCTACGTAGCTTACGACACTACGACAGTGGCACTAAAATGAACAAAAGAAACCACAACTCCACAAGTGCCCAACCACCTACTACCTACATTCATCATATACAACAAACACAACAAAAGAACCCATCCCAACCTCTAACACCCAACGCTTTCAAATGTAAGTTTGCCTCACAACAAACTCAATCTTGGAGACAATGCTATCGTTAGTTTGCCTAAGCATCCTCATCAACCCCTCATCTTTCTCATATCAGCTGAATGAATCCTTCTAAGCTTGTTCAAATTGGCCCTTGCAGTTCTCGAGCCCCTTAAGTTTTGGAGCTCCAAAATCAGGTCCCCCTAATACGGAGCATATTAGACAGCTTTTGGCACCTACTCATCAACTCTTGTGCATGATGAATGTCCTCCTCAACCTCTCGCTGGTAATGGGTTAACATCATTTCCGATATGACAAACGAGTTACAGGCAATGACGAGCTCAAGACAGCGAGACATGTTACTGGAAAAGGAAATGATAATTATTTGATTACGTGTGTGTGTGTGTGTGTTTTTCTGCTTGTGTGTGTGTGTGTGTGAAGGCGTTGACAATTTAATATAAAAACATGAAAATAACTTTGCAAATTAGCTATTGAGGTCATGTCACAATTACACCGAAAGGTTGGCGGGAGATAAGAAGAACCATGAAATAACGAGACTACCCTCATGGATGTGGCACTCAACAGGAAAACTAACGGAAAATGCCTCTCGGTGGTTTTTTTTTGCAAATTTGCGTAACGTTAGTGACTTTTTTGCGTGACTTTTGGTCTCGGTCCCATATTTGCGATTTCGTGATAGTTTAGGGATCATTTTTGCATTTTACCCTAAATTCAGCCATTAAAGTTTTTTTTTTTTTTTTTTTTTTTTTTTTTTTTTTTTTCATATTATATTTTTATGTGTTTTTTTTATCAAAATTTTCACCAAATTTATTAACGTTTGATCAAAATCAATTCAATTTTGACTTTTTATTAGTTAATTGTATTTTTGTATGGCTTGATTTCGCATATTTGTCAAAATCTCTGAAATGAAATGTAAATACAGTAAAACCTCTATAAATTAATAGTGTTTGGACCAGGATATTTTATTAATTTAGCGAGATATTAGTATATCGATAAATTAATAATTTATTAATTTAAAGATGTTTTACATATGACCTTAAAATTTTCAAATGTAATATACTAGTTACAATGTAAACCGTTAGAGATTAAAAATAAATTTGAAAAACAAGTTTCAATTAAAATTTTATTAATTCATATTCACATTTTATGAAAATAAAATTAACACTTTTTGTTGCAATACGAGAAGACAACAAACCAACACTTTAGTGCAATAATGAGAATTTGAGATAAACTCGATCAATATAGATTTTAAGTTCGATAAAAAATAACAAGTGACAATGAATTTATTTTTTACTAAACAATCTTAGGATTTTGAAGCGTATCTCTCTCACACACGCATATATACACATATATATGAAATTTTTAGTAATTATTAATTTATAGTTTCGTTGAGACTAATATATATATATATATATATATACACACTAAGGGTTTCAAAAAAATTATTATCTTATTATTTTATTAATTGAGGTCCAAATTTGTAGTGGTCTCAAGTTAGGACTGAACAAATGATTAATTTTATCGACGTTATTAATTTATCGAGTATTAATTTATAGAGGTTTTAGTGTAATTCTTTACCAAAAGTTCGTAATTCTTTTGTGCTTCATCCATTTTCGTATTTTGAATTTTCTCTTTTTTTCCTTTTTCTAGAGAACGCCGCGATAGTATCAAACTATCAATGTTGAGGATGACAGTATCCCGTATCCCGGCGACCTTAACGGCCCCGTTTCCATGGGCAAGCATAAAGTTTTCTCCGCCGTCGACCCTTCGTTTCCCACTCTTATATTGCTCCGATTCACACAATACTTCCACCGTCCAAGAAGAAAACCCTTCAAAACAGGTACTCGCGTAAATTGATTAATGTCTAAGAACTCGTTAATTAATATTTTTTGTTATAGGGCAATTTGAAGTCTGGGTTGTATCTAGTTGCTACTCCAATTGGAAACCTTGAAGATATCACTTTAAGGTACTTCTTTCACTAGTGTTTCTGTTGTTATATTTTTTATATAGATTTATGCAACATACTTATACATGGTGTTTGAGACTGCATATTTAAAAGTGGTTATCTGCTTATAATCTAACCACATATGCAATTTTGATTGTTCGAGTAAAACTGTTTTTGTTGAATAAGGGCTTCAACGATAAGCAATGGATAGCCCCACATAATATTTTCTCTAGTAACGAATCATTTCGTTGAAAATTCAAGACACCAAAAAAATTAGGCGGAGCAATGTACATGTAAATAGAACACATCCGGTGTACTTATCGAACCACTAGTTACAGAAGAATTGCTAAGAAAGCAAGAAACTAACTATGCTAGGAAATAGGAAATAAAAAAATTGCACTAACCCATGATGCTCTTTAAAAAGGTGTGCACTGTCTCCCCTCACGTACCACCAAGACCAGTCTTTTTTACGGCTAAAGAGAGCAATCAAGAAACAATATATGATTGAATTATTAACTTCAGTTCAATAAATGCAGAGCTCTGCGTGTTCTAAAATCAGCCAATGTGATACTTGCTGAGGATACAAGACATTCAGGCAAACTGCTTCAACATTATAGTATCAAAACTCCCCTTGTAAGTTCATGTGGTTCTTCATAAGTGCAGCTTTGTTTTCTTAGCTTTTTATTTTTATTTCTAATTTCATGATTTAGTTTTATAGCTGAGCTATCATAAATTCAATGAGACCCAAAGAGAGCACTCAGTATTGAAGAGATTGAATGAGGGTGAGATTGTAGCACTCATCAGTGATGCCGGGACACCAGGCATCAGCGATCCTGGCTCTGAACTGGTGTGTATGTTCTTCTGCTTGCAGTTTACTTTCAGATGCTTCTGTTAGGGGATGTTTGGATTTGCATTTTGAAAGTGATTATGTGAATTTGAATATGCAAAGTTAGGCTATCAGCGGTAACAAAACTAAGTCTAGGAGATAGTGTTTTGATATGCTTTTGTATGAAGTAGTAATATTCAGATAATAATTAGTTGGAGTGTTTGATAAGTTCTGCTTATAAAGCGAAAAATGACCAAAACGGACATTCTTTAAACTTAAAGTTATGCCTTGCGATATGGAAGTAAAAGTTTCTGGAAGTAGTAATTTTATTTTAATTGTTTATAATTAGTTTTTGTTGCAGCTAGTATAAAACTATCTAAAAAAAGTTAATTGGACGCCTGAAATGATCAGTAATTCAAATGGACAATATGTTAATCCAAAAATTAGAAACTGATAATAAGATACTCAATTCAAATGCAAATCCAAACACACCCTTACCCGTGGATGTTATCTTGTATATGCTCATACAGTATAATAGTATATTATAGTTGGTTGCTTGTTCTTATTGTTACCTCTTTTGCTTCTTGTGTTACTCTTGCAAATGTCTTATTAATTTGTGTGTGTATGAGATGAATGTAGGCCAAATTGTGTGTGGAGGCAAATATATCCGTCATACCCATACCCGGGCCTTGTGCCTTTGTATCTGCTCTTTCAGCTTCGGGTCTGTCTACAACTGAGTTTGCATTTGGTAATCACTTCTAAAACCCACATAATTATGCAACTAGAACGTATGCTGTATGAAACTTCTACCTCAATCTTTTTAATATCAAATTCTTTGTGTAGTCGGGTTTCTTCCCAAAAATGCAAGTGGGAGAAGGGAGAGGCTGACGGTTTCTGCAAACGAAGCAGCCACCCAAATATTCTATGTTCCTCCACATAAGCTTTCACAGTTTCTTGAAGAGACTTCGTCTCTTTTTGGTGACTCTAGGTAAACTTTAACACTTATTTTCTTTTTAGATTTTTTTGAATTATATTGATTGTCCTATATATTTATCAGCATACAAAAATAACATACTTGTTGCTATTATCATGTGATGAGCTCCTTGTATTATAATGATTAATAGTTCTTTTTCTTTTTTTCCTTTGTAAATTGTAGACGATGTGTGATGGCACGAGAGATCACCAAAATCCATGAAGAGGTGGGTGTATTTTAGTTATATCTCAATATCCCAAAATCTCGTTTGAATAACACATCAATTATCTTTTCAAGAAGGTAACTGTGGTTATTTTTTCATCATATCTAGTCGGTGTTACTAGTGTTGTGAAAACACTACTAGTATACTATATTTGTGTCATCTATTTTGCAACAACTTTTCTTTTTGCATAATGTACAAAAGAAGCAACGGCTATGTATTTTTTCTTTAACAATAGCCTAGTGAATTGGTAATCAGGGTTACCATTGTTACAAACATAACATAAAAATAACTTTTGACAGCCGGACAAAAACAAGTATATTGTCCCATTTGGGACAAAAATGAAAGTAAATGAGTAATTTATGCAAAAAAATACCCATACTCGAGATTACTCAGGACCAAAAACATAGACGACAATAACCGTTGCTTCTTTTGTAATCAGGGTTACCATTGTTACAAACATAACATAAAAATAACTTTTGACAGCCGGACAAAAGCAAGTATTGTCCCATTTGGGACAAAAATGAAAGTAAATGAGTAGTTTATGCAAAAAAAATACCCTTCATTTGTTAATGAGTTGATTTGGGTATGTTCTATGCACAGGTGGCAGTTCAGGTTGGGGTGGGGGGAGGGTCAAAAATTCCTAATTTGTACACGACATTGTTAAATAATCTGGCCAGCCATGTCAACCCTAACTTTTGCTCACGTATCCTGAACATATGACTCATTCAACCCGTAATGCGTTGGCACAATATATAGGTTAAACCTGTTAAACGGGTTGGCGGGTGGACCCATTTAATCCGTGTTACTGGTTTAACCACTATAAAGATAGATTTTTTTATTTATTTAGAAGAGATGTTTTGGGTATTAGTTGATGCATTTGCCTCATAAAAGCTTTGAGTTTCAGTAACATTTAAAATGGTATGAGTAATAATATATCTATGCACTTGGTCAGTTTTGGCGAGGTACTCTTTTGGAAGCCAAATCAGCATTCTTGGATCGCCAGCCGAAAGGTGAAATGACATTTTTGATCGAAGGAAAGCCGATTTGTGAAGTTGAAACTCCATCAGAGGGTCAGCTGGAAAACGAATTGAGAGAGTTGATCTCCAATGGACATACTCTTTCTACAGTAAGAATGTCTTTCATTTAGCTGATTTACTTTCCATCTTCCTCTATCACATTAACTCAATACGATCCATTGTAGAAGTGGCTAGATGGGTGGGTTGAAATGGGCTGGGCTGGATTGTATTGGGTTGACCCGCAGCACTTTTGATCACTTATTACTTTATCTTAAATTATGCGTTGAGCATTTATTACCAAAAACTGTGGCATTGAAATAGTAACTCAAATTTTTGAATACAAATCAATTACGAGATGTGTGCAGTAAATTACACTTTGGGTGACGCTCACCTCATTTGACACCTACAACTTGTCCATCTTTTAGCTAATTCTTCTATTTGACCCGTTTGAGCTAAAACACAACCTCATTCAAAAATCCATACCAAATTGTGATCTCTAGTCTTGGTTCGATCAAGCGTAGCCTCTTTATGTAGTACTCCGTTCTAAATTTACTTTATTGAAGTTTTTTAATGGTTTTTGAATTCTGAAACTTATGTTGTCAGGCGGTGAAATTGGTAGCTGCAGGAACGTCAGTGAAGAGAAAAACAATTTATTCACTGGCCTTAAGAAAGTTTGGGAAGCAACATGATGCAGTGGATAATATAGATTGATGCATATGATTTCACTAGGTTCTGTTTCATGCACACCTGCTGCAGTTTTTGCCGTTTAAGCAAACGCCAAACGCGAGCTCTAATTTTCCTAAAGCTATATTCTGCAAATGCTATCCTCCCTCGCCCCTTTACAGTGTTCGGGGTGTTAGAGAAGTTTCTCATTATATGAACAATGTGTTAGTGGCGGCTAATGTGGCAGGTTCTGATAGATATGCAAAGTTTTGTTCTAGTTTTGCATCAGTTTGTAATAGCAACTCTGGTTTAAGGTAGAAGACTCTAGACTAGGTCATTCGGCTAGCTCTAATAAAGAATGGCCTGTTTTATTTTAGTATACGTATGAATCATGTATTATAATTCTCTTTTCTTTGATGGAATAACTTGACTACCTATTTAGTTCTTAAACAGAAGTGTACAGCATTTATAGATCTGATATAGAATGATCCTACCATGGTAAGTTACCCAGAAAAACTTTTGAAGGGTACAAATAATAGTACTAAACTATCGTCTAATCTACCATTATGATATTTGTGTGTACTACCTACTTGTGATGCTCTGAATCCAAAATTTGCGCACTATACCATAAGTTTTAAAGCTAACTCTGCGTCTGTTCATGCCAGTTAAATTGGCTTTTCATACGTGACATGCCCAAAACGAATTGTCAATCGAGTCATCAGTGGTGCATGATCTGCATTGTACACCGTGTATGAACTTGAATCCAAATGCGACTTTTTGCTCTCATAAACCATAGAGGTGGGCACACTATGTTCTTAATGATACAGAATCTGTGCCTACTTGTTTTCTTGTAATTTCGTTTTTCGCTTCTAGGTTGAAAGTTTGTTTCTTACAGCAATATACACGTTCACCAAAATAAGTTGGTGTATAAAAATAAATTACTATCAGATGCCTTTCAAAAGAAAGAATTACGAGTCACTTTATTTTGCTTATTCTAATTTTGGTGTATATCAAAGGACAAATTCTCACCATATCTAGTTTGATCTAATGATGGGGATTAACCTAATATTAAATGGGAAACGTAAGTCCAAGTTTATTTATTTATTTATTTTTTATTATTTATTATTATTATTATTATTATTATTATTCCTTTTTAATGTTCTTTTCGTTTTTTCTTTTTGTTCTTTCAATTAACGTAGTCCTTTTTTCTTTTTTTTCTTTTTTTTTTCACTTTTCTTTTAGTTCACGTTTTTTTATGCTTTCATACGTTTTTTTTACTGTTTTCGTCCGTTTTCATTCGTTTTTGTCTGTTTTCATACGTTTTTGTCAGTTTTCGCCCGTTTTAATCCGTTTTGTCTGTTTTCATACGTTTTCGTCAGTTTTCTTACGTTTTCACCCGTTTTCATCAGTTTTCTTACGTTTTCGTCCGTTTTCATACGTTTTCGTTCATTTTAATACATTTTCTTTCGTTTTCGTCCATTTTTCATACGTTTTCGTCCGTTTTCAGACGTGCTTTTACGCTTTCATACATTTTTGTCCGTTTTCATACATATTCATCCGTTTTCTTACATTTTCGTTCGTTTTCATACGTTTCGTCAGTTTTCATTCATTTTCTTTCGTTTTTGTCCATTTTTCATACATTTTCATCCTTTTTCATATGTGTTTTTACGCTTTCATACGTTTTCATCCGTTTTCATTCATTTATGTCCGTTTTTAAATGCTTTCGGCCGTTTTCAGACATTTTCATACATTTCTGAATATCATAAGAGATATTCTGTGATATTCATAATATCAAAAGTGATATTCCGTGATATTCTAAATATCACAAGTGATTTTTCGAATATCACATGTGATATTCTTTGATTTTCTGAATATCACAAGTAATATTTGAATACCACAAATGATATTCTAAATATCATAAGTGATATTCTGTGATATTCAAAATATCACAAGTGATATTCTGAATATCACAAGTGATTTTCTGAATATCACAAGTGATTTTCAACCAATCTTTTATATAATAAAAGAATTACATCACTTCGGAGTGTTTTTGCAAATCCCTTCTCATTGAAAAAAAATTGGACCAATAGCAGAGCTTAATTTTTCCACGTAGGCGAAATCGAGCAACGTGATTGGTCAATAAAAAGTCAAAATTAAATAGATTTTGTTCAAACTTAATAAATTTGGTGGAAAATTTTGGTTAATAAAAAAAATGCATAAAAATATAGGTGTCAAATTTATGAAAACAAAAACTTAAAAAAAGAGAAATTAATTAATAAAACTTTAGTAATTGAATTTTAAATAATTTATATAGAGTAAAGTGTAAAATTACAAGTTTTTATGTTTTTTAGTAACTTTATAAAAAACACAAATAACCCCTTACACTTTATACTCCTTATATTATAATATTAACTTTGCTTAAAATTGCATGAGTATTAGTATTAGTTTTTAAACTTTCATCTATTAAAATTACAAAATTTGGTAAATATGCGAATTAGTTTTAATATACATTAAATATTTTTTTAAACTAATGTTAGTTTTAAACTTTTATCCATTAGAAAATTTTTTTAGATAAGGACTTATGTTACTATTAAAAGTTTAATTTATGCGTACACGGGTTTGAAATACGGCTAAATTATTAGTAACGGGAATATAAATATCAAGTGGTAAGCACGATACTGTGATATGAAAATAAATATTAGTGATTCTACTTATAACAACGACTCATGAAATTGTTATTTAAAATTTGTATATGGATATCCATAAAAACATTTTAAAAACTTTACGGAGCATATTTTAACTTCATCAACGTTCATTATTTGTTACTACATTCACACATTTTGTACAACATGATATCAATAGTTAAAGTTAAACAACAAAATCAACCTCAACTTCAACATGTCTATCAGTTAAAAATGTTATACAAAGCTAATAATTAAAAAAAAAAAACAAACACATGGGTTAGATAGTCATTGTTTAATAGATAAGGTGTTTTCCTTAAATTATATAAAAGAAAATCTACGCATCACAATCCTTATTTGATAACAATCACCTTCTAAAAAAAAAAAAAAAAAAAAAAAAAAAAAAGAAAAAAAAAAAAAACGTACGTGATATTCATTGACGTGATGTTCTATGAAAAAAAATGTAAGCATCACAACTTTAGTTGGCCGTTGTAAACGAATTAAAAGTATGTACATGAGAATTATTCAGCAAGAATATATAGTTTTAATCAGGTTATTACGTTACTATACTACGACAATGTTATTGAGTTGGTAATCACGGATGTGAGATACAACCATTATTCTATACTTATGATTTATGTGTAAACCTCTTTTTGCTTCTGAATAGAATCCGAAAGAGGCCTCAACAGAACTTTGTCTTATGCCTTATCTAGCTGATAGTATTTAGTAACTTTTTTTATGGTTTAACTTTTTTGTTATACACACCAACTTTTGGTAACTCTTTTTTATGTTTTATCGAAAACTTTTTTTTTTCTTTTTTTTTTTTGGTGCAAAGGTAAATTTATATTAATCATCAAAAACTTTACAATATAAGATCACATTGTTATTTGGACAATCCCCAAAAACATATTCAAAACTAACATTCAAGTCACCCGATATCAGGCAACAAAACAAAAATTCTCAGTCAACATTAAACTCTGACAAAAACAAGGGATCTTCAACTTTAAATGCTCTCAAACATTGAAGCAGTCTTTTATTACCTTTATTGCACTCTGTTTTATTGAAAACTTTTACACTTACTATTTGTGTTTTTACTATAAACATACTAAGCTATAATATAATTAGTTGTGAGTTCAGGGTTTTTCACTAAGCTTATAAAAAAAGCTTATAGCTTTATCATACACTTATCGTGTTATGGTAATTGAATGAGGCAATAAGCACCTTTAATAAGCATAACCAAACACCCCTTTAGTTCTAATATGAAGTTTTCTTATTTATGTTATGACTAACTTTGTTGTTATCCTAACTATAATGCAACATGTTAGTGGTTTTTGCAGTTTTATTATCTTATCGCACACACTAAAGTGAAATGCAATTTGTTGTGTGCATTTTTTAGATGAGGATTAAGTATCAACACATGATTGTCGTGGAAGGATTTTCTAAGCCTGCTCAAGGTATGAATGTATAATTTAGTTGAGTTGCTGATTTAGATAATACATGAATGTATTTTAATGTATCAAAGATGTGTTTTAGTGCCTATACGGGGAATTTTATGGTAGGAATTCTTTTCAGAGTGTAATTTGTCTTTGAATGAGTTAATAAAACTTAGCAGGTGGTTGCTGTCATTGATAACACTATGGGTGTCAACCAACGGTCTAAAATATGAGTGTCTTTTACCTTGATGATTTAGGCCAATTGTGAAGAAAGCAGCATTAAAGTGAAAGGTCGGCAACAATTCAAACAATCCTAAAAGACTTGCAAATATACTCTTTGTCATTTTTTTTTCATGCATTTATAATTTACTTATACAAGTAATAATAATTTTCTTATATAGATTGGGCTTAGAGAAAAAATATTCTTATACTTTATACATAAACATAAGATTAAATTTGAGTTCTACCCATTACATCTTTTTTCGTTTCTCTTTATGTAATAAAGAAGCTATAGTGTAAGCATCTATGTTAATTTGGTAATTTTATAATCAAACATGAGAAGTAAATTACACAAACTTATGAAAATAAAACTTTTTAAACAAGAAGGTACATTAGTAAAAATGATATGATGGTTATTCATAATTAACGAAATGAATCAATCTTCAAAGCTATTTAAATATGTTACATATTTTAACGAAAATATAAGTAAAAGAAATCCCACAATTACAAAACACATCGTAAATTGATAGCACGACTTTGCAAAACTAAAAGCATATATCACTAACATCTCATGCAAGTCAAGTATCATCATGTGATTTTACTTGAATAATAAAATATAATTTTTAATCCAAAAGCATTCTCCTAAAATAATAGGTAGGTTATAACATATACATATGATTTTTTATTTTTAGTCCACAAAGTAAAACCATTTGAAACATGTTAAGTGATTCATTTCTTAATCGATAATAATACATAATTAAAACGAAATTTAAAAAACCCTGTGCGTGCACAGGTATTATAACTAGTGTTTTGTAACATGAAAATCACAAGTGATATTCAGAAAACCATGAGTGATAGATATTCAGAAAATCACAAGTGATATTTAGAATATCATAAGTGATATTCAGAATATCACAAGTGATATTCAGAAAATCACAAGTGATACTCTGAATATCAATTGTGATATACAAAAACGTATGAAAAACGTAAGAAAATGGATGAAAACATAAGAAAACCACAAGTGATATTCGTCTGTTTTCGTCCATTTTCATCTGTTTTCATACATTTTCGTCCGTTTTCGTTCGTTTTAATATGTTTTCATCCATCTTCTTTCGTTTTAGTCCATTTTCATACGTTTTCATCCGTTTTTAGACGTGCTTTTACCCTTTCATACGTTTTTGTCCGTTTTCATACATATTAGTCTATTTTCTTGCGTTTTCATCCGTTTTTTACGCTTTCGGCCGTTTTCATACGTTTTTCTCTGCTTTCTTACGTTTTCGGTCGTTTTCATACGTTTTCGCCCGTTTTCATCAATTTTCTTTCGTTTTCGTCCATTTTTCATACATTTTCGTCCTTTTTCATATGTGTTTTTACGCTTTCATACATTTTCATTCATTTTCGTCTGTTTTTAAATGCTTTTGGCCATTTTCAGATATTTTCATACGTTTTTGAATATCATAAGAGATATTATGTGATATTCAGAATATCACAAGTGATATTCCGTGATATTCTGAATATCACAAGTGATTTTTCGAATATCACATGTGATATGCTTTGATATTCACAAATGATAGATATTCAGAAAATCACAAGTGATATTCAGAAAATCATAAGTGATATTCAGAAAATCACAAGTGATAATCTGAATATCAATTGTGATATTAAAAAACGTATGGAAAACATAAGAAAATCACAAGTGATATTCGTTTGTTTTCGTCCATTTTCGTCCGTTTTCATACGTTTTCATCCGTTTTTGTTCGTTTTAATACGTTTTCATCCATCTTCTTTTGTTTTAGTCCATTTATCATACATTTTCGTCCGTTTTCAGACGTGCTTTTAAGCTTTCATACGTTTTTGTCCGTTTTCATACATATTCGTCCATTATCTTGCGTTTTCATCTGTTTTCTTACGCTTTCCGCCGTTTTCATATGTTTTCGTCCCTTTTCTTACGTTTTCATTCGTTTTCATACGTTTCATCCGTTTTCGTCTATTTTTCATACATTTTCATCCTTTTTCATATGTGTTTTTACGCTTTCATACGTTTTCATGCGTTTTCATTCATTTTCGTCCGTTTTTAAATGCTTTTGGCCGTTTTCAGACATTTTCATACTTTTCTGAATATCATAAAAGATATTCTGTGATATTCCGTGATATTTTGAATATCACAAGTGATTTTTTGAATATCACATGTGATATTCTTTTCTGAATATCACAAGTGATTTTCTGAATATCACAAGTGATATTTTTCATACGTTTTCATCCGTTTTTAAACGTGTTTTTAAGCTTTCATACGTTTTTGTCCGTTTCATACATATTCATCTGTTCTCTTACGTTTTCATCCGTTTTCTTGCGTTTCTGTTCGTTTTCATTTGTCTTCGTCCATTTTTATCTGTTTTCTTTTGTTTTCGTCCTATTTTTCATACGTTTTCTTCCTTTTTCATACGTGTTTGTATGCTTTCATATGTTTTCGTTCGTTTTCTTACATTTTCGTCTCTTTCATTCGTTTTCATCCGTTTTTCAATGTCTTATTTACCATCCTCAGACGTTTTCATACGTTTCAGAATATCACAAGTGATGATATTCTGAATATCACAAGGGATATTCGGAATATCACAAGTGATTTTCTGAATATCACATGCGATATTTTGTGATTTTATGAATATCACAAGTGATATTCTGAGTACCACAAATGATATTTTGAATATCATAAGTGATATTATGTGATATTCAAAAAATCACAAGTGATAGATATTCAAAAAATCACAAGTGATGTTCAAAATATTACCAGTGATATTAAGAAAATCACAAGTGATATTTTGAATATCAATTGTGATATTTAAAAACATATGAAAACGGACAAAAACGTATGAAAAAACACAAAAACATAAGAAAATCATAAGTGATATTCAGAAAATTACAAGTGATATTCTGACTATCACTTGTCATATTCAGAAACATAAAAAAACGGAAGAAAACGTAAAAAAATGAGCGAATATGTATGGAAATTTGGGTGATATTCTGAATATCCCTTGTGATATTCAGAATATCACTTGGGTGATATTTTGAATATCACAGAATATAACTTGTGATATTCTGAAACGTATGAAAATGTCTGAGAATGGCCAAAAACATTGAAAAATGGACGAAAATAGATGAAAACGACAAAAATATAAGAAAACGGAAGAATATGTATGAAAACGGACAAAAACGTATGAAAGCGTAAAACACGTATGAAAAAGGAAGAAAATGTATGAAAAATAGGACGAAAACGAAAGAAAACGAACGGAAACGCAAGAAAACGGATGAAAACGCAAGAAAATGGATGAATATGTTTGAAACAAACAAAAACGTATGAAAGCGTAAAAACACGTCTAAAAACGGATGAAAACGTATGAAAAATTGACGAAAAAGAAAACGGATGAAAACGAACGAAAACGTATGAAAAACGGACGAAAACGTATAAAAACAAAGGAAAATGTAAGAAAACATACGAAAGCTTGCGAAAATGGGCGAAAACATAAGAAAACGGACGAAAACGAACAAAATATATGAAAACTAGCGAAAACGGGCGACAACGGACAAAAACTTATGAAAACGGACGAAAACGTATGAAAATAACAAAAAACATATGAAAGCGAAAAAAAACGCGAACTAAAAAAAAGTGAACTAGAAGAAAAGTGAATTAAGAAGAAAAAAAAAGCGTGAATTGAAAGAATAACAATAAAAAATGTGAATTGAAAGAACAGAAAAAAAAGAAAAAAAAAAAAGAAAAAAGAATAATAAAAAAGACAAAAAGAAAAAAAAAAAGAAAACATGCACTTATGTTCCCCATGTAATCTTAGGTTAATCCCTGCCATTAGATAAAACTAGATGGATGATGGAGATTTGTCCCTTGGTATTTATCAAAATAAGAGTATGCATTTGAACTTTTCCCTACTTTTGTATAACATGTTTATTTAAAAGTGTTAAAAACGCTCTAACTAGAGGTGACAAAATGGGCGGGCCGAGTGGGCACGGGACAAACGAACACATGTTATACAAATCGCTTTATAGAAGACCAAAAATGATGAAATAAAATCCTTAAATGTAATACTTCATTTATATTTAAAAAATTAAATATTATATATATATATATATATATATATATATATATATATATATATATATATATATATATATAATATTTAATTTTTTAAATATAAATGAAGTATTACATTTAATGATTTTATTTCATCATTTATATATATATATATATATATATATATATATATATATATATATATATAAGTTTTTCTTTCAAAACGATTATAATGTTCCACGATTAAGAGAAATATGTGCCCGTTAGTTCCCATTTAACTTTTCAATGGCTAAATATGCACACTTCAAAAAAGGAGGGAATTAAATGTGCCAAAGTCTTTTACAAAGTAGTCAAAATTAGCATATATTTTTTTTTAATTATTTTTGACACAAATTTCAACCTCTAGCTATAAGGGGGTTGGCAACACTTGTGGCACAATACCACCATCCCTCACTCCCAACCAATCTCTTTATGCCACATCATTCACAGTAAACTTTTTTTTTTGTTGCTTGTTGATTGTTGTTGTTGAGTTTTCTTCTTCATTATGGTTCCATATATACAGTCACATACATAGCAACGGTAAAAAAAATAAAAAATAAAAATTTCTCCTCAAACGGTCAAATCACAACAGTCAAATCACTCCAACGTTCGAATTTTTTCTCCTTCCCGTGCTTGAAGACTTCCCGTGCCAGAAGCTTAACGTGCGGTACCGTGGGGATGGCGGCGGTGTTCCCGCACGGTACCACGGTACTGTTCTCCTCTTACCGTGACCGTTGCCAACCCCTAACAGATATGTATGCTTTACTTATTTTCAGATACGTATGTCATTATAATTTATTACTATCCGCAAATCCAGGCGTATTATTTTGCGTATATGTTAAACCCTACTTAACAGAAGAATTTTGTAATTTACTCCAAATACGGATCATGAAGTGGAAGGGATACTATTGCTTAATGAAGTACAAAAGAAAGAAACCAATTAAATAATTATCTAATATTTATGTAACCTTTTGATGTGACATTGTAATATACGGAGTAATGTTTATGGTAACGTACATATATTAAGAACGAACAAATTTTAACTAAAAAATAGGCTTAGAAACCATAAATAGCAGGGAACATGTAAGTATCAAAGTATGATAACTTAATAGACTCATACTCCGTATTAATTAAGATTAGCAAGTACCAGTACTTTTGTTATTTTAAATAATAATTTCATATCATTGTAGCTTAAACATGGTTTCTATTTTTGTTTGAGAACCTGCATTAACTATTTTTAACGTGATTGTTTGAAATCTAGATATATATTAAGTTGCACCAGCGACATTTCTCTTACAACTTTACAAGCATATTTGTCATGATTCCATATGTCTATATCCAGACCGCCTGAGCCGTGACGCAATCATATATCTATACATGAGAGACTCGGTTCCACGAGTAAAGACTAGAGAGACCGTAGTACAATATCCTAAGGGTGACAAAACTCTTAATGTTGTGGCTTACGACATAAGTCCGGTTTATATTCAGTCCGGTTTCTCGGATCAAATGTTGTCATGGGTCCGATATGATCCTCCAATTAAGGAAACTCGTAAAAAATGAGTTCTTTGAATTTAATTTGTTACTTGATTTCTTGTACTTCTCTTATAAACTTGGTACCTAAAAACAATTTACGCTTTTGCCTTCACTCCTCTGAATTTCCTTGTTTCTTCTTCTTTTTGTCTTGTCATCGACTCTTTCAATTTTAATTATATAACAATTTATATCACCTAATTCACACGAACCTGCATCCACCTTATCTTATTTAAAATGTGTTGCAATTATATGATTGGAATCAGACCACCATTTGGGGCCCCGGTGTCATAATGTATCTGTTAAAATAACCAAGGAACTGATGTTCAAAAAAAAAATAACCAAGGAACTGTAGAGTAAAGTCCACAATGGTATGCTGCAAAAAGTTGAAAATTTTAGGTTACTTTTAGTAATGAAAAAGTTTTATTACTTTTCATTTTTCCAGTTTTTTTTAGAATGGGAAAACTATTTTTTCTCTAGAGAACACTTGAAAACGTGTTATGATGGAGTTTTCTAAAATGAGAAACTTATGAAAAACTTATAAAAGGAGTTTTTTAAAACTTAGAAAACAGATTTTTCATCTTTCCAAAAAAAACTTTTGTCAAAAACCTAATCTGAACTCGTTTTTTATTTTCTTAAGTTTTCTACGAAAATCTTTTTGAAAAACAGATGAGTTTTCCATTACTAAACATGCCCTTAAGTGTTGGGCATATTTTATAAGACTTTATTTTTTTCATCATAAGCAAAAAAAGAACTGCAATTGCCTTTCTTAAAAAAAAGAAAAAGAAAAAGGAACTGCGATCACTTTTAATGCAAAAGTTTTTCTAAAAGTATTTTTCATATTTACTTTTTAGGGCTTATATATTTTCGACAAAGAACAGCATTCTATAATAAATATTTTCTCAAAAAAATGTTTTCATCAAAACATTGTTAAGATAAGTCTTCTATTTCAATGGCAAATCTGAAAGCTTTTTAACAGCTTAGAAGCTTTAGAAAATACTCTCATTAAAAATACACGTATAAACCTTTGTAAGTCGTTTTTTTTTTCTTCATAAGAAGATACTCTAATAGTCTAATATACAGAAAGGTTACCAAGTAAGTAAAATTCTCAAATAGGCCAAATACTGAAATGAAATATGGACGAACATATCAATCTTTAAAAACAAAACGTTTTAATGCTAGAAATAATGTAAAATGATTATCATATTTATGTTATACAATCTGTACAACACATAATCAGGGGAAAATAAATGATATGAACATCCATTGACGATATAGCCCCTACCACAAAAAAGTTGCACATTTTCTTGAACAAAGTTTAAAAACTTATGAATTGAATTTGAAAGAATAAATGAGGCACTTCTTAAACAAAGTTTAAAACTTATGTTACCAAGATTTATAGTATTATAGAATTTGTACGGCACATAATTATTAAAAAAAAAATGACCTGTTAAAAAATATCTATTGACTAAGCCCCTACCACAAAAGAAAACTCACATTTTCTTGAACAAGAATATGAATTGAGTTTGGTAGAATTAATGAGGTAATATTTAAACAAAAAGTTAAAACCAGAGCCATAAAATGCAAGCAACAACAACAAGTTGCAACAATAAAGAATGCTTTAATTGAAGGTTGAAGAAGAAAAAAATAAAATTAGTTTAGGTCTACCAACTGGTGGTTAGAATTAGAGTTCCACAAGTCCCAATTTTGAAGCAATCATTTCTTAGCTAATACTAATCAAACATCCAATTTAAGCAACACCCATGTCAATTCTATTTGTTTCTCCAAATGCTCACACTTCTTTTTATCCTATCATTCCACATTTGAATTTCAATATTAGTTTGAATGGTAGGATTGCTTATTTCCTAAGTTATTATTATTAATCTTACCATTGTTATGCTCTATTATCTATTTAATAAGTTGGGTGTTTATTCATCTATAGAAACTTTGGTCATGTATATTTTATCTTGTTTTTGTTTGCTTCATATCCAATTATTGCATACATCATTCATTGTTTGAGTTAGGGGATGGTCATTGTTCAATGATTAGAAGGGTTGGTGTCTTTGTTTTTTTTATTACTATTATAATAATATGTTTTTGTTATTATAATACGATTAGGAATATTTGTATTTATATACATCTTCTTGTTCATAACCATTTTGTCTCTCCTTTTGGAAGAATTTTTTCATGCTGCTTTGATTTTGTTTTCATCTTTGCTCAACATCATAGGTACCCTTATAAAATCATAATCTAGTTGTTTGAAATACTTTTGCAACTTTCATTTAGAGCATGTAAATAGCTCAAAGTGATGCATTTATATGTTTAACTTGAGTAATTGTGCATAGGATGCATGGGTGACTAAAAGGTGCATGTTTTGATCTTTCAATGTTTTTTTGTATATTTAATTATGTGTTATTCTTGTTAAAATTAGGTGGTGTTACCAGCTTCTAAAGGGATCATTCAACAGCAATTGAATTTTTGAGTGACAGTGACTGATTTCTTGAAATAAGGATGGCTACTTATTATCCAAATTCAACTAATCAGCAAAGAGATGTGTTTCCTAGTTCCTATCTTTCTAACCAACAACAACAACTTAATTCTCATCAAGAATCACCTTGTCCTCCCATTGATATGATTTACCAAAACCATAACTCGACCGACGCCTCTTACTTGGATCTTTTGTCGGGTCAAACACAGTCAAACCGCGAAAATCTTTCAAGAGTTGAGAATAATCAAGAATTGTCACTCAGTCTTGGAATGCAAATAACTTCTTCAATGGATTTGCCTTCTTTTCAATATGGTTACTTAAATCACCATGTTCAAGGTTCAATTGATCATGTCTCTCAAAGCAATAAAGTCAAAAACATTGACTTGTTGTCATTTGACAGGCCTATGAACAATGTTCAAAGCTCGGGGACTTATCAAATCCCATCTGGGGTTGTACCAAGAATTTATAATTCCAGATTTCTTAAACCATCACAAGAATTGCTAGATGAAGTAGTGAATATCCATGAAGCTATGAGGCAGCTAAAGATGAACCGAAGCAACAATCTTCATAAATCTAATGAAAACAATTCAAGGATCGAGTCTACTACTAGTTCGTCTGGTGAACTTCCGGCTTCCGAGAAACATGATCTTCAAAACAAGCTCACCAAGCTCTTTTCCTTGTTAGATGAGGTAAATTCTTTTCCTTTTATCCGATCCGGATATCAAATCAAAGGGCCAGGTGTGCAGATTTACATTTCAGCACTTATTATCTGAGTATATATATTATCCGAGTATATATATAGTAGTGTTTACAAGTCACATTGATCAGTTTTAACTATTTATTTTTTGATCCTCGCTTTGAGCAAGTTTCATTTCTATTTCACAAAACTTATCCAGGATTTTTTTATTTCCAAAATGTCAAATTTGGTCACCACAATGATTATTTTATAGAACGCTTTAACATCAAATTATGTATTTGTTAAAAATAACCCTTTACTATAAATTTATATATCATATAAGCTTGTCTAATATGTTGTAGGTAGATAGAAGATACAGAAATTACTGCCAACAGTTACAGATTGTTGAGGGATCATTAGATATGGTGACCGGTTGTGGGGCTGCTAGGTCATACACAGCACTTGCTAATCTAACAATTTCTCGACACTTTCGCTGCTTACGTGATGCAATTAACGGTCAAATTCAAGTGACCCGTCAAATCCTAGGAGACCAAGATGATTCCTCAGAAAGAGTTTTGCCTCGTTTGCGTAATGTTGAAAAGCAGCTTAGGCAACAAAGGACCCTCCATCCGCTTGGTGCTATGCGTCATTCTTGGAGACCACAACGAGGATTGCCTGAAGGCTCGGTTTCTATCCTTCGTGCTTGGCTTTTTGAGCATTTCCTTAACCCGTATGGCTTCTTTAATGTCCCTTTCTTTGTTTATATTACGAAAAATATTTCAAGTGCATACAATATTATAACACCTTCTTAGATATGTGTTAAATTTTCCTAAAGTTTTTTTGCACTTATGTGTCAATAAGGCTATTACACTTATGATTTATGAGTACAAAGTATTTTTTTCATACGATAACAAGTGTTCACACCTATTGTAGGCTAAATTATTCACACTTATAAGGCTTTACAATTTTAAATGTAGTCTGCACTATATGTAGAGCTTAAATAGTTACTCCAATAATTTCCTCATGATTCCTACTGCATGCAGAACTCTACATAAGTTTTGCGTGTATATTCGATCGTTTATATGTGCAAATAATTTTTATACAATCATAGGCGTGTTGTGATAAAATTGTGCACTTGTAATTAAATACGTACGTGTAGATAAAAAGTGTGCAACTATATTCGTTGCATTGAATGACTTATCTCTCTTGCCCTTTCTAATTGGCTTCATATTCGGTTTTCTTTAGTTACCCTAAAGATTCAGAAAAGATCATGCTAGCACGACAAACCGGCCTCACTAGAAGCCAGGTATATAAATTCATAACCGAGCTATATTTCTTTTACAAGTTCTTGTTTTACTTGTTATGCACTAATTCTATGCCTATATTAGATTGCAAACTGGTTTATTAATGCTCGTGTTCGCCTATGGAAACCAATGGTTGAAGACATGTACAAAGAAGAATTTCGTGATGTAGAAGTGAACGGTAAATCCTCACCAGAAGAAACAAGGAAAGCAGCAGTAGATCAAACATCCTCTTCAGACGACAAAGAAAAAATTATTCATAGACACATGAGCTCCTTGGTTGAACATGATACCAGTTTTATGAATGATATGGAAGTGAACGGATATGCGGGACAAAGGCATATGGATCTAGCAGACCAATATAGGTTTGATGATCCACAGTTGTTACATGATTTCGTGGTATGATAAAAAGCAGGCCTTTGATGGTTGAAAACTATACATGTACACAAACAGGAACATGAATACCAACATGCATAGATATGGCATTCTTCACACGAATCTGTGAATACAGGTGGTGTTTTGTTGAAACTATAGTAAATTTTTTTAGACCTTAGATACTATGTAAAGCTATACCATACAATTTAATCATATGTAATAAAGTGAAACTCTATTAAGATTTTTAGTTATTGGGCACGAATGTCTTCTCCGTTTGTGCATGCATCAGATCTGAAGGAAGGCGTGGCCATGGTTTAATCTGTATAAACTTGATTATCTGTTATATTTTTGTTTAACATATATATAGAACAAAGACAGATAATTATATATATACTAATATACATAAGGGAAGTGTTACAAACAATGATGGAGCTAGAAAAGTTTTTTTTTTTTTTTTTTTTTTTTTTTTAATCTGCAGAATTTTTATAGAAATGGAACGACCTAGTAAGAAACTAGGAGTTAGATGTACAAAGATTAATTACAGAGAGCATGATCGGGTTGTTAAACCAATCGCTCCAGTTTACAAGATTCTTTCTAAATCTACATGAGATCCAATTGGATGAAGAGATCTTGACATCATTAAGAATTAACGCCTGGGAAGGCCGTTTGGAGGCAAAGGACATCTCATTTTGAGAATTTTCGAAGACCTCAAAGAATTGTTTGAACAACAACGTCAAAGGGGACCCTACGGATGGCTGGAAGGTTTACTCTATCTGCTAAGTAGACGCCGTCTGTAAGAGATGAGATTGTGATGTCCAGGATTTTCCACCATAACAGTACCTTAGACCTTGTGACCTAAGCGATACTACATGAAGTGAAGAGGTGCTCTCCGGTTTCGATATCATCACTTCTATATCATTATCACAAACGGGACAACGTGTTGAATGCTAATCGATAGCTCTTCGATCAAGATCATAATGTGTTGGAAGCCTCTTATGAATGATCCGCCAAGACGAGATGTTAACTTTGAGCGGTAAAGCTTGTTCCACCTGAATGGTTGAGGATCAAGTGTGTAGAGTTGATTGTGTATATGGGAAGACATGCTTTTCTCCATAATCTCATTAAACATCAACCAAATATGTTAGAACATTATAAACCCCTTAGGCATATTTTTATTATTGACCATTGTTTATAATAGTAAAACCTTAGATACCCTAAACCCATAAACCGGACGTGAGCCTATTTATCCTTTAATACCCTCGCAGTTCGAGCGGCGAAATAGCGAAAGCTCGGACTGGAGTATTAAACTAGAGAAAAAAAAAAAAAAAGACATAACTTTAGTCGACTCGTAACAAAACCGTACCAATGGTCGGCTAAATCGACTGGTAACAAAACTGTACCAACGGTCGACTTTAGGGACTAGTACCAACGGTCAACTTTAATCGACTAATAACAAAGCCGTACGAACAATCGACTAACAAACAAAAAATAAAACAACTATAACTTCTTTTATTTCAACAATAATACGAAATATTAAAGCTAACAAACTAATTTGCAGCAAGCAATAACCATTCTTGAGTCTTCATATTGTAGCAACAAAAGCATCATATACCATTCTATGAGTCTTCATATTGTAGCAACAAAAGCATATTTCTTTAATAAGAAGTAGTAAGTGACATGTGGCACATCAAAAGCTCTTTGCATGTAATACTTAAAATAAAAAATAAAAAATATATATATGATTTAACGGTGACAGTTAAGGTTTGGCAGGGTGACAAAAAGAGATGGATCAACTTAGCCACCTAGGTATGAGGATCAGACCCGCTCATATACCATGTTAACACCTACATACTTGCTTCGACCCACCAAGAGAATTGGCTCGTACACTTTGGTCTGAAGGATTTTTGGCTGGATGTGTTCGATGGGGACACCACCTTGATGAGACCACAGTCGACCTTGCAGTGGGTGACTGCGACGGAGGTTTTCTTGCGGCCGAAGTATTAGACGGAGTTGGGTGAAGCGGCGGTTGCCATGGTTATGAAAGTGTTTGTAAACCCTAAACCTAGTTTGAGAGATGAGAATATGAGTAAGTGACGCTTATGGGATAGGTCACACTTCTTTATATTGTTCCTTAAGTAATCATTATATTTATATTTAGGTAACATATTCTTGTGTAAAATACACACGGACAAATTTATGTGTTTGTTTCAAGAGTTAAGACGAAAAAAGATTTGAAGATTCTTTGTTGTTTGTGTACAATATTTTTTTATTTCGTATATGGATAAGCACAATGGAAGTTATTTGTTATCATCATTTTCATTCTTTTTTTTTTTACATATAATATATGAACACTTTATTTTTTTCCCTTCAATTTTTGTGTTTAACATATTTGCTGTTATATATTATTTTGTTTACGTCCAGTTAGATTTTTTGTCAAGTTATATTATGAAGCTAGTTCGAGATACACCGACCTAACTTTGATGCATCCCTATTCTCTTAGATGCATTATAATGTGTTTATAGATTTTTATTATATGCATATATGTATATTAGATGCATTTCATTATTTCTCTTTTATTATGTTCCTTTACATGTCACGAAATCATAAAAATCAATTTGCACCATTTTCATTCCAAAATAACTTTCTACTTCAAGGGGTGCAACTAAATGTATATAAATGCATCTAATTCAAGTCGTTACATCTTAAATATGTGGTTATAGTCACATCTCACTACTTCTTATTTTATCCCACAACTTCATTAGTTTTATAACCCATAACTTCTTCGCAAATATTCACAAGGCAAACCTCTTTTGTTTTTTCCAACACAAAAGTTCAAACTTTGTCTTCATGTTGCTTAGAAACTTGAAGTTCTTAGATCGTGCGAACACTCTCTTCAACAATCTCATCCTTCAAAATATTTTCTTCAAACTTAACCTTGGCCATTGGTACTTGTGATTTTCCTTCAGGTGGAACCATAGAAATTCCATCATACGAGAAAAGGTTGTAAAATCATAGAAAGGGGTGAATACGGTCTTTTTGGCCTCTTCAAAGTTTATTGACTTCAAGCTTCAAAAATCAACAAGTGGTTATACAAATAAATATGACAACCATAACACAATTACAATATATAAAGTGAGAAAAGAACACCACAATATATAATGGTTTGGGATGGGGGTTTATACCATCCTTACATCCAATTGCGAATCCACAACACCTATACTATTCCATTAGTATAATCCTTATGGTGTACTATAAACTGTAACACCCCGAAAATCGAACTGAAGCAGCGGAAGTCTAATCGGGGTATTACTTCATAGAAACATTGCCATAATCATAGAAAACGACATAAAAGAATCGTTTTGAGAAAATTCGTTATCATTCATCAAACATAAAATCAGAGTAGCCACAAAGGTTTAATGAGTTTAGAAATACACAAGGAAAATGTCTTGAATAAAAGTGAATGATAACATTTTTAAGTGAAATCCAAAGGGTGCCCTGATCCACTCCGTGCCATAGATGCAATTTAATTACCTGAGATAAAACATGCTAAAAGGGTCAACACAAAGGTTGAGCGAATCCACAGTGTTTAAGTTATAATAGTTTGAACACAAGCCAAATAGTTATAAAAACAGTAACATCGTAATGTAAGATATTGCACTAAGTCTCATGACACGCAAACCTTAACTTAGTTATGCTGCCATAAGAATATATAAAAATCTTATGAGATAGAAGCCTACACATAATAATATGATGCAGGTGATAGGGCCCTCGGGTAATAGGAGTTTGCCAGTTTCCTAGTAATTCTCAAATAAAGTGCATTCAACTATCAATCCGGCTAGCACGAAGGCTATCTATCCGGCTAGCACGAATGGGCTGTCAACCTCCAATAGATCTATTTACTGTATTCGCGTTCACTCGCAAGTGATTAATGGGTCATGATATGAGGGACTTTTGGCAGAAACGGTAACTCAGGCAATATCAATCAGGATAGCATACAGAAAAATACTTGTATTCAGATTTATAGCATGTATCTCCCCACGGGGTTTGAAAACATAGTAAATAGTGGGACTATGAACTCACCTTGTAGTAGTAGTCTGAAATGCAATAGAGTCAAATAGTAGATGGTAGCTCCGACGCGTGACCTAGATTAGTATGGCATAATTTAGTTATTATTTTAAGTTCAAGACTCAAAGATGTTTAATTAATCCCAAAAGCTTTAAAGTATTGCGTTATTGTTGCTTGTGTGGTAGCGTTTAAGTTTAAAAAACAGTTTTCTAAATGTTTGAGTGTATTGGCTCTAAGAAGTGTACACGTATATAGGTAGACAAAGAACGGGTAGCGAGGACACATATATATCTGGCTCGACCATGACCGAAAGACGAGATGTACGGAAAATGGCGATAAGTGAGGTTAGGTTTTGAGACGTTGCTTAAAAGGTGTGTATATATATATATATATATATATATATATATATATATATATATATATATATATATATATATATATATATATATATATATTTGTAAAGTAACAAAGTGTTTATAAATTTTTGATATAATAGTTTTACTAAAAAAAATTACATTTGTATTTAAAATTTACTTATAAATTATAAGTGTAACAATTTTTGGAAATCGGGCATGACTTGTGCCTATATGTTGGTTTCTCGTGGTAATCATAAGTTACAAATTATATATATGTCTAGGTAAAATCCGCTTTATAATCTTTATAAAATTTATTTAGTTTTCATAAAATACCATTTCAAGCATTTAAAAATAGGGGGATATAAGTATGTTAAATATTCATAATTTTAGTTTTATAAAATATCGTCCCAAGTATTTATAATTTAGATGGGCTATATAAGCACGTTGTATCCTTTATAGTTTTGATACAAGGTGTGATGTGAAAGAAATTGGTATCGATATATGAATGGCGTAATCAAACGTGTGTCGTGGAATAGCTTGAGTCGTTTATGTCGTGAAGAAATGAGTCGAAGGAAACTAGCAATGGCTCGACACACATAATCCCAACTCATGTTTTAATTCGTCTACTATTATTAAGTCAAATTTTACCCAAATCTCTTTGTGTGAATACAATATTCAAACGCACCCTGCTAATAGTTTGGAAAAGGGGAAAAGGGATGGGGTGGCCTGTTGGGCTGACGCAGAGTGGGCTTTTAGCCCAAAACGAAGCTAACAAACATCCCTTCGATATCGATGGGCTTCGGCTGGTAACAAGGAAATGTCCAGTTTTGCTTGTATATTTGCTTGTCAAAAAGAAATTAATAACTTTAGGGAGATTTGTGCAGCTTATCTTCAAACCAAATCTGACTACATGAGTTCGAGTAGACAAGAAGAAAGGAGAACATTTCGACCTCGTAACACGACTCAACCGTGACCCTCGTTGGACTTGCACAATGACTAAAAGTCGGGTTTGACACAACTCGACGATGAGGCCTTGTGGTCTCACGTTATGGCAGCCAGTTGAGTTTGATTCCACAAATGGGGTGACACACTCAAATACCATTCGAGTAGTCCATGGGAGCCCTCAACCGCTGGATCTTGACCACAACTAAAACCATCTCGCGAATCCACATTCAATCTCGAAATATAAATATGTGAGCATAGAAGTGAAACAACTAGGAGCTTTGGTTCATAGCAAACCGAGACCCTAAAGGTGTCTCTCTCGGTTCAACCACAGCTCAACAACAACAACAAGTAAGGCTATCCTAACGATTCACCAATCGGCTAGATTTGAACAAGAGAAGTTTAACAATAACTTCCATATTCGAGCCATAACAAAACTAGCTTAGGTTGGTTCAAAATGTGCTACCACACAACGATTTTAACACTAGGTTCTTATTCAATATTACCAAAGTCATAACATCATTAAGGTTTAACATAAAGATCATTAATTCAATACACCGCAAAACTCATCGAGGCAAAATAATTTAGAAACTAAACATCCCATATTGAGATTATATTCATTCGAATAAAACAAGACCAATGGAACATAAACAAGAGGCATGAACAAGAGATGGAGAATCCTTACAACAAATAGAAGGTCGATTACAAGAAGATCAATGAACACCAAAGACTCGAACCCGAATCCGCCACAAGCAAATCCACACACCCTTCGAATCTCAGGAACTATTTCCAAATAACTAACTAGTATTTGATTGTGATGATTTTTGAGATGTGTGGATCTCTTGTGAGCCGATCGGTATAAATAGGATTAATACAAGGGCTTTTGATTCCATCTTTCCTGGTGGCTGTTCGACCTTGTAGCTAAAGAGGGAAAAGATTTATCATCGCCTAGTCATCCATGGGGGCTTGCTTTTGACTTCAAGATCAGGACAAAGTGGAGTGTTCCCGTGAGTGATAGAGACTACAATAAGATCCTTTGTTGCCATCGATTCAAGCTAAAATTGCATTTATTAGATGGTGGGAAGGGTGGTGTCGCTAGGGTTGCAGAAAGTAGGTGGGGAAGAGATAGGAGAAGGATGAGGCGTAAGAATGGGGGTGTATGGGAAACGAGGTTGGAAAGGAGGCTGCTATCTCCCCCTTTTTGGTTTAATACGTTACTTATTCTTTCTCTTTTTTTTTTTTTTTTTTTTTTTTTTTTTTTTTGTAATACTTTATTTTGTGTAATTAGTTGTAAAAGTAATTAATAAAAAAAATTGAGGTATATGAGGGTTCGTTTGACCTTGTAAGCTCGGGGTGAATTAAACGATCCTCGGGTTTAGATGAGTCCCGGTACTTGATTATAAATTCTTATGCCATAATATCGCGGTGTCGGTACGCGAGTGTTTCTATTAGAGTTCCATCTAACTTTGGCGATAGGAATACGACTTTGTTTTAGTTGTTTCACATCTCGATCCATGATTTCTACTGGTTCCTCTATAAATTTGAGTTTCTCGTCGAGTCGTAGTCCTTTGAATGGGATGACAAGAGTTTCATCCGATAAACACTTCCTCAGATTGGACACGTGAAAGGTATTGTGCACCCTACTGAGCTCCTCAGGAAGTTCAAGTTTGTATGCTACTGGACCAAGTCTTTCCAGGATCTTGAACGGTCCCACGTATCTAGGGTTGAGCTTTCCACGTTTCCCAAACCTAATAATTCCTTTCCAAGGGGATACCTTCAACAGAACCCTATCCCCAACTTGAAATTCCATTGGCTTTCGCCTTACATCGGCATAGCTCTTTTGCCAGTCACGGGCAGCCTGCAAGCGCTGTCTGATCTGTACAATCTTCTCGGTGGTTTCATGGATGAGTTCAGGTCCCGAGAGCTGAACATCTCCAACTTCTACCCAACAAACTGGTGATCGGCACTTTCGTCCATAAAGTGCTTCAAATGGCGCAGCCTTAATGCTGGCGTGGTAGCTGTTGTTGTAGGAGAACTCTGCTAATGGTAAGTGTTTATCCCATCCTTTCCCAAAATCGATCACGCATGCTCGTAGCATGTCCTCCAAGGTCTGGATGGTTCTCTCACTCTGCCCATCAGTCTGTGGATGATACGCGGTGCTCATATCCAATCGAGTACCCAAAGCTTTTTGCAAAGACTGCCAAAAGTGTGACGTGAAACGGCTATCTCGATCCGAGATAATGGAAATTGGCACACCATGTCGCGAGACTATTTCCTTCACATATAACAGTGCCAGAATTTCCATATCGTCAGTCTCTTTGATTGGTAAGAAGTGTGCGGACTTAGTAAGACGGTCCACAATAACCCATATGGTGTCGTATCCTCCTGACGTCTTAGGTAGTTTTGTGATGAAGTCCATTGTAATCCTCTCCCATTTCCACATTGGAAGTTCGGGTTGTATCAATAGGCCGGATGGTTTTTGGTGCTCAGCCTTTACCCTTGAGCACGTCAGACATTTCCCGACATATTCGGCGATGTCAGCATTCATGTTAGGCCACCAATAAAGTTTCTTGAGATCCTGGTACATCTTATCAGAACCCGGGTGAATGGAGTATTTGGACTTATGAGATTCGTGCATGATGAGGTCATGAATCCCTCCATAGAGTGGAATCCAGCTTCGGTCCTTGAAGCACAATCTCCCGTCTGATTTCTTCACGAAACCATTCTCACTTTCAGGCATACCATAGATCTTCTCCTTTGGTCTGTTTTCTTCTTTGAGGGCTTCAGCCTGAGCTTCCAGGATTTTTGATGGTAACGGTGACCTAATTGTCATTCCCAAAGATCGGACTCTAAGGGGTCTAATTCGCTCCTTTCGACTTAAGGCATCGGCTACGACATTTGCCTTCCCGGGGTGATAGCGATTCTCACAATCGTAGTCATTGAGTAACTCCAACCATTGGCGTTGCCTCATGTTCAATTCCTTCTGATCTAGAATATGTTGGAGACTCTTGTGATCTGTATATACTGTGCACTTGGTGCCATACAAGTAATGTCTCCACATTTTAAGAGCAAATACCACCGCTCCTAGTTCAAGATCATGGGTGGTGTAGTTCTTCTCGTGAGTTTTGAGCTGTCGGGAAGCATACGCGATCACTTTACTCTTTTGCATCAACACGGCACCTAAGCCCTGGTACGATGCATCGCAGTACACTACGAAGTCTTCACTTCCTTCCGGTAGTGCTAAGATTGGAGCTTCACAAAGCTTTTGTTTCAAGAGTTGGAATGAAGACTCTTGTTTTTCTCCCCAGTCAAACTTCTTCTTCTTTTGAGTCAGCTCTGTCAAAGGTTTGGCGATCTTTGAGAAACCTTCGATAAATCTCCGGTAGTACCCAGCAAGACCTAAGAATTGACGGATCTCCGTAGGACTTATAGGAGATGCCCAATTCCTAACAGCTTCAACCTTTGCGGGGTCTACATGAATACCTTTGCTGTCGATTACGTGTTGCAGAAACTGTACTCTCTCTATCCAAAAATCACACTTGGAAAATTTTGCATACAACTTCTCCTCTTTGAGCAACCCTAGAAGGGTCTTCAAGTGTTTCGCGTGCTCTTCTTTTCTTCGGGAGTAAATGAGGATATCATCGATGAATACAATTACAAACTTATCCAAGTAGGGTTTGCACACTCGGTTCATTAGGTTCATAAACACTGCTAGTGCGTTAGTTAGACCGAAGGGCATCACTTGGAATTCGTAGTGACCATATCGTGTTCTAAAAGCTGTCTTAGGGATGTCCTCTTCCCTAACCCTCAGTTGATGATAGACTGACCTTAGGTCAATCTTCGAGTAAACGTTTGATCATTGTAGCTGGTCAAACAAGTCGTCGATCCTGGGCAATGGATATCGATTCTTCACAGTAAGTTTATTCAACTCACGATAGTCAATACACATCCGAAAAGATCCATCTTTCTTCTTAACGAATAACACCGGGGCTCCCCAAGGTGAAGAACTTGGGCGAATAAATCCTTTCTCCGACAACTCTTGTAATTGTTCAGACAACTCTTTCATTTCCGATGGTGCCAACCTATATGGTGCTCTTGCCACTAGCGCGGCTCCTGGTACTAAGTCAATCTGAAATTCTACTTGGCGAACTGGTGGGAGGCCAGGCAACTCTTCGGGAAATACCTCGAGAAAGTCCCTTAGTACAAGCACATCTTCAGGATGTTTCTCTTCCGACTTCTTTTCTGTCTCTTGTGCCAAAAAGGTGTGACATCCTCTATCGATATATTTTACTGTCTTGACGAAGGATATGATGTTGAAACGAGTCTTACTATGTTCGCCACGAACGATTAGGGTGTTACCTTGAAACGGAATGTGAACGGCCTTTTCATCACAAATTATCCTAGCATGGTTCTTGGATAGCCAATCCATTCCTATAACGACGTCGAAACTACCAAGCTTAACAGGCATAAGATCGATTTCGAAGGGTTGGTCAAGTAAGAGTAATTTAGTTATTATTTTAAGTTCAAGACTCAATGATGTTTAATTAATCCCAAAAGCTTTAAAGTATTGCGTTATCGTTGCTTGTGTGGTAGCGTTTAAGTTTAAAAAACAGTTTTCTAAATGTTTGAGTGTATTGGCTCTAAGAAGTGTACACGTATATAAGTAGACAAAGAACGGGTAGCGAGGACATATACATATCTGGCTCGACCATGACCGAAAGACGAGATGTACGGAAAATGGCGATAAGTGAGGTTAGGTTTTGAGACGTTGCTTAAAAGGTGTATATATATATATATATATATATATATATATATATATATATATATATATATATATATATATATATATATATATATATATATATATATATATATATATATATTTGTAAAGTGGGTAAAAGCCGTAAAATACCATCTTACTTTCAAAAATGTCCCAACTTGACCAATTTACTTTTTTATTGCGGACTTTACCAATAAACTTTCAAATTTTTAGCCGACTTGAATCAAATATTTTTGGATAATACACGCGTCATTTCTATTTTCTTTTTTTAATTTCCACCGTAGCAACTTTTGACAGCGTGGCTATTGACCCGTTGTGCAGTCAACATAAATCACAAATTTGCCCCAATTTCATTTCTATCAAACCCTAATTTATATCAATTCTCTCTCGCTTATCAAATCCACACATCAAACGCTTGATGAACAGCAAAGATAATGGCAAAAGATGTTAGATCTTTGTTTATCAAGATAATGAACAACAAAGATTTTTGTGATAGAAATGAAATTGGGGCAAATTTGTGATTTACGTTGATTGCACAACGGGTCAATAGCCACGCTCTCAAAAGTAGCCACGGTGGAAATTAAAAAAAGAAAATAGAAATGATCGACGCGTGTATTATCCAAAAATATTTGGTTCAAGTCGGCTAAAAATTTGAAAGTTCATTGGTAAAGTCCGCAATAAAAAAGTAAATTGGTCAAGTTGGGACATTTTTTAAAGTAAGATGGTATTTTATGGCTTTTACCCTTGTAAAGTAACAAAGTGTTTATAAATTTTTGATATAATAGTTTTACTAAAAAAATAACATTTGTATTTAAAATTTACTTATAAATTATAAGTGTAACGATTTTTGGAAATTGGGCATGACCTGTGGCTATATGTTGGTTTCTCGTGGTAATCATAAGTTACAAATTATATATATGTCTAGGTAAAATCCGCTTTATAATCTTTATAAAATTTATTTAGTTTTTATAAAATACCATTTCAAGCATTTAAAAATAGGGGGATATAAGTATGTTAAATATTCATAATTTTAGTTTTATAAAATATCGTCTCAAGTATTTATAATTTAGATGTGCTATATAAGCACGTTGTATCCTTTATAGTTTTGATACAAGGTGTGACGTGAAAGAAATTGGTATCGATATATGAATGGCGTAATCAAACGTGTGTCGTGGAATAGCTTGAGTCGTTTATGTCATGAAGAAATGAGTCGAAGGAGACTAGCAATGGCTCGACACACATAATCCCAACTCATGTTTTAATTCGTCTACTATTATTAAGTCAAATTTTACCCAAATCACTTTGTGTGAATACAATATTCAAACGCACCCTGTTAATAGTTTGGAAATGGGGAAAAGGGATGGGGTGGCCTGTTGGGCTGACGCAGAGTGGGCTTTTAGCCCAAAACGAAGCTAACAAACATCTCTTCGATATCGATGGGCTTCGGCTGGTAACAAGGAAATGTCCAGTTTTGTTAGTATATTTGCTTGTCAAAAAGAAATTAATAACTTTAGGGAGATTTGTGCAGCTTATCTTCAAACCAAATCTGACTACATGAGTTCAAGTAGACAAGAAGAAAGGAGAACATTTCGACCTCGTAACACGACTCAACCGTGACCCTCGTTGGACTTGCACAATGACTAAAAGTCGGGTTTGACACAACTCGACGATGAGGCCTTGTGGTCTCGCGTTATGGCAGCCAGTTGATTTTGATTCTACAAATGGGGTGACACACTCAAATACCATTCGAGTAGTCCATGGGAGCCCTCAACCGCTGGATCTTGACCACAACTAAAACCATCTCGCGAATCCACATTCAATCTCGAAATATAAATATGTGAGCATAGAAGTGAAACAACTAGGAGCTTTGGTTCATAGCAAACCGAGACCCTAAAGGTGTCTCTCTCGGTTCAACCACAGCTCAACAACAACAACAAGTAAGGCTATCCTAACGATTCACCAATCAGCTAGATATGAACAAGACCAGTTTAACAATAACTTCCATATTCGAGCCATAACAAAACTAGCTTAGGTTGGTTCAAAATGTGCTACCACACAAAGATTTTAACACTAGGTTCTTATTCAATATTACCAAAGTCATAACATCATTAAGGTTCAACATAAAGATCATTAATTCAATACACCGTAGAACTCATCGAGGCAAAATAATTTAGAAACTAAACATCCCATATTGAGATTATATTCATTCGAATAAAACAACACCAATGGAACATAAACAAGAGGCATGAACAAGAGATGCAGAATCCTTACAACAAATAGAAGGTCGATTACAAGAAGATCAATGAACACCAAAGACTCAAACCCGAATCCGCCACAAGCAAATCCACACACCATTCGAATCTCAGGAACTATCTCCAAATAACGAACTAGTATTTTATTGTGATGGTTTTTGAGATGTGTGGATCTCTTGTGAGCTGATCGGTATAAATAGGATTAATACAAGGGCTTTTGATTCCATCTTTCCTGGTGGTTGTTCGAACTTGTAGCTAAAGAGGGAAAAGATTTATCATCGCCTAGTCATCCATGGGGGCTCGCGTTTGACTTCAAGATCAGGACAAAGGGGGTGTTCCCGTGAGTGATAGAGACTACAATAAGATCCTTTGTTGCCATCGATTCAAGCTAAAATTGCATTTATTAGATGGTGGGAAGGGTGGTGTCGCTATGGTTGCAGAAAGCAGGTGGGGAAGAGATAGGAGAAGGATGAGGCGTAAGAATGAGGGTGTGAGGGAAACGAGGTTGGAAAGGAGGCTGCTATCTCCCCCTTTTTGGTTTAATATGTTATTTATTTTTTTTTTTTTTTTTTTTTTTTTTTTTTTTTTTTTTTTTTTTTTTTTTTTGTAATACTTTTATTTTGTGTAATTAGTTGTAAAAGTAATTAATAAAAAAAAGTGAGGTATATGAGGGTTTCGTTTGACCTTGTAAGCTCGGGGTGAATTAAACGATCCTCGGGTTTAGATGAGTCCCGATACTTGATTATAAATTCTTATGCCATACTATCGCGGTGTCGGTACGCGAGTGTTTCTAGTGAAATAAAATATGAGTTCACCACATTATTTGTTCAACAATATTCGTTGTTGCTTTACCATAATAATGAATGTAAGAGTTTAGATGCGATAATATAATGAAACTACTGAATGTCACATTCATAAATAAATTTTTTGGTCTTACAGGAAATTAGTAACTGGGAAAATGTCGGGTTATTACATAAACCGTATACAACTTCACTCCACCGATATACACTAAGATCAGTGCTCACTAAGAAGAGCTACTCCTACGATATTCCACCCTCGGAAACCACCCACAAAGACTCATGATACGACTTAACCACAAAGACCACAAAGATCTCTAATAACTTCTAATAAGAAGTATCAAAACCCAACTAGATCTCCACCAATCTACGCTTGGTTACCAAGACACAAGACTTCACTTACAACTAAATTGAGTGAATAATGTTTGATTGTTTAAATCAAGTCCTAACCTAACCTAGAGACTCGATTCTAATATAAAGGATATAGAGATGAAGACCCTCGACACAATCACAAAAGTGGATTAGGTTTGCGTGATTCTTCCTTTGCGGATAATGTGTTTTTTCAAAGAATGATAAGAGAAGAAGACTAAGAACACAAGATAGTAGAATTAGAGGGTAGAGAGAAAAGAAAATAGAGAGAAAGACTGGATGGCAAGGGGTGAGGAATAAAAGTTCCTAGATGGGGTATTTATAGGCCAAGAACCCCAACTTGTGAAAAACCACTACAAGGCTAGCGCGCTCATGCTGGAGTAAGACCAGCGAGCCAGAAACCCGTAAAGATTTTTCGTGGGACTTTGGCCTTTAACTACCCGATCTTGCTTAACCCCCAATTATACTTTGACCTTTCCATTATTCATCCTTAAGATCAACCATATATATATATATATATATATATATATATATATATATATATATATATATATATATATATATATATATATATATATATATATATATATATATATATATATATATAAAGAGAGAGAGAGAGAGAGAGAGAGAGAGAGTGAGAGAAGATTTGAATTTAAAATTCAAATTATGTGAGAGAAGAAAGGAGATGAGTTGGCATGGTCAGATAGAAGGGAAAATGCCAAGGGAATAAAGAACATGTTTTCCTTGGAGAGGAGGGTGAGATGCGTATGAGTTGGCATGGATGTGATGGGGAGCATTAAGTGAGATTCAAATTTCAAACAAATACCCCATGTGTTGAAATAAAATGGTGAGTTGTATGGATGTAAGAGTGATGTGATGGGGAGCCTAAGGCTTGGATTCAAATTTGAAATTTGAATGCTCGGAGAGAGTGTGTTGGTAAAGTGTGTAAGGAAGGAAGGAGATGTGTATGTGACATTTGAATTTAAATTTTAGAGAGAGTGAATGTGAGTGAGAATGAGGTGTGCGAGAGAATCTTTAAGTGTGTGTGTGTGTGTGTGTGTGTGTGTGTGTGTGTGTGTGTGTGTGTGTGTGTGTGTGTGAGGAATTCAAATTCAAATGGAGAGGAGGAAAAGAATGTGGTGATGTGTTTGAATTGTGTTGCTTAAGAGAGAATATGGAGAAAAATATGTTGATGTGGTTTAGTAAGAGAATGTGGGAATGTTGAGAGACAAGAAGTACAATCAAGTACAATGGGTGTAAGGGAATATTTAGATAATGTTGAGGATAACATTAGAAATTTTTTTGAAATGTTTAAGGTTTATTTGGTGATGGAATAAATCAAAGGATTGATTAATGGTTTAATCACATTGTCATTAAGAAGAAGATATTATACAATGATGATTATTGGATGTGTTTTGAAATGGAAATCAAAGGATAAAAATAGATCCAAATAATTCAACGTCAAGTACTCATAATATCATAATCCGTGATTAATCACCACTTGACGTAATCAATAATCGTCTTGATGCAAACAAGCTAAGTGCTTTGCATCCAAGTAAAACATATCTCATAACGGGAAAGGATGCATTTACACAAAGAGACATTTGACTTTGTTTAACTATAAGAGAGTAAACCCGTTACATTATTTAAGAAGACGTAAATACAGATTATGGTCGTATAAATACTTTCACTTGATGTTATGTGAAAAGTATAAGTCTCCTAGGTTTAGAAAAGCCTTGACTAGAGGTATTTGATAAAATATTTGAGTTGGCATTTTGTCAAAAAGGTGAGGTCGTGATTTTGAGTCCCTCTAAGTCTAAACCCGTTTTGAGTGTTCCTAATGACTCTATTATCATGTATATACCTTTAAGGAAAAATCCATATTTGTTGAGTAAGGGGAAAGCCGACTTTCAAAAACTGAAACGATAAATACTCCTAGGTTGGCGTGCTGGCAGCGCGCAAGACCCAGTTATAGGTGGTTTTGGTTTTTGGCTAACGTTTATGATTTTATGTGTTGCAAAGGTTTATTTTTATCATTAAAACATAAAGGAGACCTAATCAATGTTACCCCAAAATGGTAAATATTTTTTTTTAATATCCTACATACCCTTAAACTCACATCGCCATGGTTTTCTAAATAAAATTTCACATTCATCAATATCATCCAAAATACAATATAATTTCTCGTTATAGAAATTCCCGATAGTCACCAAAACCCTACAAACTTGGTAGCCTTCAACTAGATAATTCTCCATTGGTAAATTTAGAAAATCTATAAATTTTCCTGAAACCAAATTATTTAACCTACTACCATCAATAATCAAAGAACATACCGAAGTAATGACTAGAATTTTCGAACAAAAGAACTTGGTTGTGGATAACTAATGTTCATTCTTTCTCTCCTCCCATTCTTCACCTATTCCATTGTTAAATGGGGAATGGTTGCGTTCAAGATATCTCCAAAATCGTCTATGGTTGGATGAATTCTTCGATCTTCAGGTTTCCCACCCTCATGATTTTCGAGGTTGTTACCTCCACCTATGAACACGGGTGGTAAGTCCTAATTATTATTATAATTATCACACGATTATTGTTCATATATTGCATGCTTTTATCTGAATTGATACTTAATTGCTTAAGTTTTCCACTTTCAGTGATTTTGGAGCAATATTACAAGAGATACAAAAAAGACATGATTTGAAGCTATTCTTGATGATTCTGTATGCAAGCTGTAGAAGAGCATACGGCGTATGAAACTCTGGCCATATGACATATTCATTTCTGGAAGAATTCACTAAGTATTAATTAGTGAATATTGAAGTATACGACATATTTAACTCTGGCAATAAGCCATATTTGGAAGCTTTACAGTCAAAGCCCAAGTCAACCATTGAGGGTATACGGCGTATGAAACTATGGCCATACGCCGTATTGAAGATCTTATCCCAGTCCAAGTATATCAAATACTTGAAGGTATATGGCGTATTTAACTCTGGCAATATGTTATAATTAAAAGATTAACAGAATATGCTTGCAATATGCTTTCTTTACCAACAATTAAGAAAATCTTGGATCCTCCGTATCGGTGCCCTAACAGATGACTATAAATACAAACCTCATATGGGAGTTTTTAAGATCTTCCACTCACCACTCTCAACCACAGCCGAATTTCAGTAGTTGTTCTAACTCTTGTCATGCTTTAAAAGAGTATGAGTCACTTAAGGTTAAATATGATAGTCAAAGAATTGAACTTAATGATGTTAACTTTAGTTTGGCTAATCATAAAAGAGGACTAGGTGTGTTAGAAGAACAACTTACTTTTATAGACAGAATGAATCAAACTTTACTGAGGATATAGTTGTCTTAAAAAGGGACTTAGAACACTTAGATGCCTAAATCAGTATGCTAAAATATGATCTAGATAAGCTTAGGGAATAAAAGGAAAACATACAGCTAAGTGTTGACACTCTTGAGTATACATCAAAAGGTGTACAAAATATTATAGAAGCTCAACTTGTCAACAAAGCTAAATCAGGGTTAGGATATAAATCTGTTGCACCTCCTAACAGAGGAATGTTTGTGCCCCCAGGCATTGACTTAGCTCACACTGGTCTAGATGAGTTTAACGAAAAGGAGTTTCCTCCTTATGGTCCTAAGACCAATGAGAGTCCTGTTGTTAAACAGTCTGAGGATTCCTTTGAGAGTGCAAGTGACACTTGTCTAATCAATGAGTGTGTCCCTAAGGTTGAGTCAGAGGTAAAAGTTGAAGCCTCTAATATGTTCCTAAAGTGGTAAAACAAGAAAATGTAAAACTAGTTAGGAATAATGTTAGATATGCATAAATGTACAGGTCCACACCTAGAGGTAATCAAAGAAATTGGAATAAGAGGTAATCAAAGAAATTGGAATAATTTGAAATCTCAATAACTAGGTAGTGATTTTGTCATGCAAAACAAGGCATGTTTTGAGTTTTGACCACTTTGCTACATATTGTATTCACAACCCATGGAAAAAGGTGGATCATAGGGATACAAGGGTTTCTTGGAATAATCATGCTAGAGTGAATAACAACTATGCAAAAAAAACTCACTATAATGCCACTATGATACCGAGAGCAGTCATGTTAAGGTCTGGCACCAAACCACTTTCTACTGCTAGACCAAACAAGATTGTGTCTCCTAAGAAAAATGTTTCAAGTGCAAAACCAAAATTTCATTATAATAACGAAGCACAAACATTTAACAATACCTTTTTCAAAAAAATAACTGTACATAATCAACAATGGGTGCCTAAGGTTACAACTGCTAAGCTTAAAGTTTCTACTGCTAGGCCAACAGTTAGTACTGCTAGGCAAATGCAAGCTGTTAAGGGTAATTTGGGAAATGGTGTGAAGGTCTCAAAACAGTAGGTTTGAAGACTAATCACTAGTGACAAAGCATCTATGGTTTTAAAGAAACATACTTATATTAATGAAAGAGGTAGATTCAAGTCTGTAATGGCTTAGGTTCCCAAAGAATAGTTGTTGTTCACATTTTGCATTGTTAGTCTTATTCATAAATTTTATATACAGAAAGTACTTTGCTTTGTATTCTTTTTTGTTTTGGACTAACACTTGCAGGCTAGTAAAGAAGTATGACTAGCATTGTGTATGGTGTGCTTTGGAATGAAAATGTGTTGCTTTCCATACAACAAATGGTAATTGGTTCACCATGTCTAACACACAACAAGAACCAACTAGTCCAGAGCAAACGGTTTCTGGTAAAGACTTCTCAAATCCATTTACGGTTGATAGTTTACCAAAAACTATATGGTAATCAACTCACCATACTTAACAGTGAAGAGTTGGCTAGTCCTAAGTAAACGGCTATTGGTAAAGACTAATCAAATTCGTTGATAGCTTGTAGTTTGCTCAAAACTATGCATGAGCAATCTATTTTAAACCAATTTTATGTTTCTACTGCTCTTTGAAATTTTTGTTAAAAAGTTTGTACTACTAGTTCAAAGTTACTACTGCTAGTGCAAACTTTGTACTGCTGAACTAGCCATCGCAACTGTTTTGTCAGTAACAAAATTTGGTTTCCAGCCGTTGGGTAAATTTATTGTTACCATACTTATAGGGTTTTTCTAAAGAGATAATTATCTTCTTTCCTAATTTTACCTTATTCTTTTTCCAAAGACAATTCTTCAAGAAAATTCTTATCTCTTACGCAAGTTTCTCGAACACTAACAATTTCTCTATAATAACTCAATTGGCTGTTCTCAACTCAAATTCATTCATAAACGATCACTGTTCTGTTATCAAAGAATTCTTTCATGGCTAACTTGCAATTTTCAAAGACACACAACCAGGTTGCTCATTTGACCAAATCAGTGGAGGGGGATGGTCCTAAATTTTACCAAATTATGGATTTCCTTAACAACTCCTACATCGGGTATACTCTAACAGTTAATCCCACTCTCTATTCCTCACAAATCAAACAGTTTTGGTAGACTGCATCTGTCATAGCACTTGATGAGGATGATGAGGATATACCTATACTTGCACTAAGTGCAACTGTGGATAGGCAATCCATCTATGTTACTGAAAAGTCTTTGAGGAGACACCTCTGATTAGATGATTCAAATAGTACCATAGACATGCCCAACACAGAAATTCTAAATGCTATTTCACAAATGGGGTATGATACATCTAACAATCTTCTTTCTTTTCAAAAGGGATGTTTCTCACCTCAGTGGAGATTTCTAATCCATACTCTTCTTCATTTCTTAAGTCCTAAAAGAACCTCATGGGAGCAATTCAGTAGCAATATTGCTATTGCTCTTATGTGTTTATCTTCAAACAAAATTTATAACTTTTCTAATCTTATTTTTGAAGGTATGGTGAAGAATGTTAAATCTACAAATAAAATTTTAATATACCCAAGGTTCATACAATGGATTTTAAAAGATAAACAAAGTGTGTTACTTCCCCATAGAAACATTTTTCCTACTCTTTGCCTGAAACAAAAAGTGTTTTCAAATATAGCTATGGCAACTCAAGGATGTGATGGGGTAGTGAGACCTTTATCTATTGTTATGCTTGAATCTATTCAACAGGTATAGGGTGAAGGGTCAGTCAACCCAACTGAGCCCCAACACACACCCCTTGTGATTCCTTCAACCTCCCACACACCATAAGTTCAACACATGTATAGGAGAAGGACCAGAAAAGAGACTGTGGTACCTCAGCCCAGTCATCTTACTCTACCCATAGTAGCAGATGCGGCTACCATTCTTGGTAGTATAGATGGGGCTAACACTACAACCTCTGGCTTAGTAGCTGGGTTGGACAGTGTTAACATCACTAAGACCCCTACCATGGCAACACTTAATGTATCTGATCCTCATGGATTGGGTGCAGATAGTGGAATCCAAAGCCAACTAAAAACATTGGGTGGTTCAGGTGTACTTCTTAGTCCAACTAGGGAAGAAACTGAATCTATTCCCCATGATGCATCTATGCCAGAAGGTGACACATCTGGTGATGCTGAGGGTAGCTCTCAACTAAATGAATTGATGGATTTGGTGGTCATATTATCTAACAAAGTTTCATCCCTAGAAGATCTCAAGTCTACAAAGAAGAAGTATGCAGATCTCAACACCAAGCTAGTTCTCAGGATGAAGAAACTTCAAGAAAAAGTCAAAAAGTTGAAGGGCAAGAGGAGAACTACCATCATTCAATGTAACAGTTCAAGCTCAAGTTCTTCTGATGATGACAAGGATGGTGGCAATTCTTCCAAACAGGGGAGGAAATATGCAAAGCTTCAAGGGAGGCAATTGGATTTTGAAGACAAAGGTACTGGTAATGATCATGAAGATGGAAATGTTCAAGGTTCTAAGCAAATGAATATAGAAGAAGCTACTGCTGGAGAAAAAGGTACTGTTGGGTTAACTTGCACAGATGTTCAACATTTCTAGAGAAATGTATGAAGCAGTACAAACTCAAGAAGGTATTGCTAAGTATTTTCAACTTCAAGAAGAAACTGTTGAGTCATCACAACCACAGAAAGCAACTGCTAAAGACAAAGGCAAGGCTATTATGGTAGAAGGAGAAAAAGGTAAGCCACCAAGGAAGATCAAGCCAAGAACTCAAGCTCAGATATATTTTGATGCAGAAGTTGCAAGACAGGCACATGAAGAAGAAGTTGTTGCATTTATGGAAGCTCAAAGACTACAAAATAAAAGAATGGCTTCTGATTTACAATTAGCTCAAGCATCTAATGAAGATCAAATTCAACAACTGATTGATTCAGATCCCAATGGGAAGGCAAAAGCTATAGAACTCATTGAAGATGAAAGTTTGACTATTGATGAATGAACACAACTACTTGCTGACTTCATTAATTTAAGAAGTGATGATGCAGCATTACAAGCCCTAATGGATACTTTCAGAAAGAGTCAAAGGGAATCTGCAAAAAAGCCTACACAAGCAAAGATCATTGCTGGAATGAAGAAGTTTTTGATCAACCAAGATAGTTGGAAACCTGCTCAACTCAAAGGAAAAGCACAGGAAGATATTGAAAGATTGCACCACATTGCTTACAAGAAGGTACATCATTTCACTCCTATTAGCACAGAAAAAGCAAGCAGCGTTACCAAAAGAGCAGGTCTTATTTAGAGTCAAAAACCTCAAAAAGGCAAAAGGTGGAAAAAGGATCATCTGCAGCTAAGAATGATAGAGGATTGTCTGAAGAACAACTTAATGCTATGATGATAAGTGTTCCTAATGTGCTAACCATTGATCCTATTCAAGCTAAGTATCCAATTCTGGATTGGGAAATCTACTCAGATGAATTTTAAAAGGGTGGAGAATTCTCAGAGTTGGTGGAAATTCAGGTGTCTACAAAAGTTTTAAAGATTTGGTGAAAGCTCTTGACAAGGAAGACTTGAATGCACTATGGAAGTTGGTCAAGGAAAAGTTCAAAACAACTACTGTAGAAGATGTTAAAGACAAGGAATTATGGGTTGAACTGCAGAGATTGTATAATCCAGATCCAAGTGATAGGTATTGGAAAATTGAAGCTCATACTATTTCATCTTGGAGATTGTATGAATCAAGTGGAGTGCATCAGGTTTCTACAAGGACTGGAAAAGCTATCTTTATGATTGCAGGTAAAGAGTACCCTTTGAGTATAGGTGTACTTTCAGAGATACTGTCTAGAACACTTACAGTTGAAGAGATCAATGAAATGGGAAGAATGCTACTTCTTCAAGTCATGGATCAATATGACAAGTTGATGAAGGTTGCAAGACAGAAGAAAAGATGAAGTGTTTGAAAGAATCCCCCCCCCCCCCCAGATCAGAAAAATGAAGTTTAATTGAAGAAACTTAATGATTTGTAGAGAAATCATAAGTTTAGGGGAGGATTGTTAGGAATTAAACTAATAGTATAAAGTATTGAAGACAAAGTTGAAACTGCTAAGGATAACACTAGTAGTACTAACTCACTTAGTACTGCTAGTACAACAAGTTTGTACTGCTTATGAGCTAAACACATATTATGAAGACATACTTGGAGATAACTATAGAATAGATATTGTGTATCTTATACATTTAGTTTGACACGAATCTTAGTTTACTTGTAAAGGACTCCTTGTGCTATAAAAGGAGATCCTAGGTTAGAAGGTTTATATACATAACTTACATCTCTCTAAGAAAAGCTTCAAGGTTGTAAACCCTAGTGATATTCAAGATCACTTGTATTATCAATAATATTGGAGCACTTGGTTATTTTCTTGTTCATTGTTTACTATTCAATAAAATATAACTGTTTCATTAAACCATATACAAAGTCTTCTGAGTGGTACGGTTTTTGTGCTAATCATACAACTTCTATCCTTGAGACGCTCATTAAGGCTAAAACTTCACTCCTAAATGTTGTAAAAAAAATTTAAATTTGGCGCTAAAATTGCCCTAACAAGTATTTCTCTTAGTTTTATTACACACCTACTATTAAACAAACAAACTCAAGTGCAATTGTATTCTCTATGGTATCATCATTTACCCTCCCCTTACACTTAAGTTGAACATTGTCCCCAATGTTCAATAAAAAGATGTAAAAGTAAATAAGGTAAAAGAATAAAACAAATACTCCCCTGATTCGTTCGATGTGGATAAATGGATAACATGGTTAAATCTTCCTCCAAAAAAATGAACATTGAAAGCTTCCCTCCAGAAATATAAATCATCTTCTTGTCCAATATAACCAGTTAAACCTGAGAAAACGAACACAAAAAACCAAACCATCAAACCGAACAAAGAAAAGTCACAACTAGATGTAATTCCAAACTTAGAAATAAAAACAAAACAATTAAAGATATAATGCTTGTGGAATGAATATTTGCAGATTTCTTGGAGTTTATAAAACTAAAGATTTAACAAAAACTTTTATGACTCCGGCAGAAAAACAAAACTTGCAAAATTTCCAGAATTTTACACATGACGCCGTCAGGTGTTAATCCTGACGCCGTCAGAAGTGACATGCAGAAATTCAAACCTATATCCTCAAGTGGTGCTTGGTCCAAGGGTTCTACCTCCATCGGAATTCCTAAAGTTTCTTCTACTTCCTCTGGGTAAGTCACGGGCGGTGTGTGTGCCTCAAATGATGGTAGGACTTGTGGGGTACTTTGTGAGCTTATGTTATTTACTTCATCATTCCTTATGTCAAGATCACCTATATCCTCAACATGTGTTTTGTTATAATCTAACCCTAACATTTTCCCAAGTATCTCAAGTGCTTCTCTAGGCATCTTAACTTCTATATCCGAATCATAAGGATCATCATCAATATTCTAACTGCTATATTCAAATTGCCCAAAAGATTCATCATGTGTTTCTTGAGATTCATCATCATCGATCATAAAACCTAGGTCTTTTTTATCAATGTGATCATGTTCGGCTACATCCTCCATCACATTAAGGTCACCTATGTATTCATCATGTATTATGGTAGTGCCTAACCATGACATGCAGCTAGCTGGCTCATACGAAACTATCCTAGGTGAAGGCTCATATGGTGCATAGGTTTCACTAAGTGAGGTATTTTGAGGGGTTGATGGAGCTCCTAAGGTGAATTCTTTAAAAGTCTTATGCACTTGGCCTCTTTTCTCAAGGTACTCAATAAAATCAATATAAGATCCTATCCTCCTCATTCCATTCCTCCATCTTGGTATATCCAAACTGGTGTAATTATATTTTTTCTGGTAAAACTCTAGTGTCGGAATTGGTGGATTCACGTTCTCCATAATGGTGAACGGAAGAGTCAATGGAAAGGTTTTTACGAACAAAGACACAAAGAAAAGATAGACTACGAGAAAGCTAATGAAAAGAAAAAGAAAATCTCACTCGATAGGAATCTAATGAGTAGAGCTAATAAAATAAATTCCAACCTAAGAAATAACTATTCCCCGGGCTGTGGCGCCAAAAACTTGATACGCGAGACTGCGCCCTTGCAACAGGTTTTACCTCTCAAGGGATCTTGAGAAGCTTGCAATCCTCGCCAGGCAGTGTACCTGATCGTTGTAGTATAGTATAGTGACAAGTTTCGGGGGATTGATCGTTCAACTCAAAAAATAGTGTTCATTAGGATTGAAATTAATCTAACTAGGTCTAGAGGTGAGGGATGATTCTTTTTGTATTTTTATATTTTATGTAAAGCAAGTAAAAATCTCAAATTTTGGAAGAAGGGGCGGAATTAGTTGCTAATCAACTAACCAAAAAGCTACCAATTAAACTAATGTGCAAGAAAAGTAAACTAGGGTTCTACAAGGGAAGTGAAGCATGTCTACCTATGATGTATTACTCCTTGCTAGCTATCCAATTCTACCTATTGAATTGTCACACCTTGTTTTAATTGATGGGTTATATTCCTTAATACCATTCGTAGGGCCGTGTACGATCTTCCCTAACTCTATAAGCTCCTACTTCACTCCTATGTCGAGCCGACTAAAAGCTCCTAACTTGGGATAACTAGAATTTGCTTATGCATTAAATACAACCATATAATCGTAGTACACCTCCGATCATGTTTCTTAAGACGTTCAAGCAAGTTACCAATTGGAAGTCTGTCAGTTTTCTTAAGCCTAACATCGAATTCATTCAATTAAACAAGAGACAATAGGAAACAAGAATTATAAGCTAAACCAATTAGACCTATCGAAGTGTCACACCCTAATTGATGAAGATAGACACAAACATCAACAAGGAATCAATAAGATCTAATCAATTATATACAAGTTTCACTCAATCATAAGTAGACACAAGGTGAATTAGCAAAACATCATAAAATAAGAGCAAACAACAATGATAATGGAAAACATAATTAAGATAGAATCAAAAAACCATTACAAGATGTTTATGGAGTGATTGAGACCCTCTAACTTTCTGGAAAAACACCTACCCTAACCCTAGAATCGGACTTAGGGTTTGGGGCTTACAAAAAGTGAAGTTATGATATATTTATAGGCTATTTTCTGCCCGGCCCATCTTGATGGCGTCAGCCCGAGCCTTGATGGCATCAAGACCAACTTTTCTTCATCAAATTGTAGATCTCTTCGTCCTCTTCACGTGGGCTTTTGAATCACCTAAATCCGAGTTTGTATGCAAAAGTTATGACCAAAACAATATCAGCTACTCCGCGCGCAACTTGTGATTGTCTTGATCATCTTGTGACGGTTTCACTAAGGTTTCTTCTTGTGTAAGCCTTCTTCCTGATGTCATCAGGTTAAATCCTGACGCCGTCATGTGTAATTTAACTCTGGGCCGTCACATGTATTCTGACCCTGACGGCCTTGATGACGCCGTTAGGCCAAATTGCCTTGAAATTGTTCTGGACCGTCATGTGTATTTTCCATATCCACCTCTTTTGCCAAGCTTGACACCGTCACTTGTGTAGCCTTGACACCGTCAGGTACTGTTTCCAGCAAAAATTTGAGACTTTGTCGTTTTCTTCACTTTTTCGCTCAAAAAACGTTCAAAATGCTTCCTTTTGTAAATTTCCTCTCAAAAGTATCTAAATGACAAAAGGAAAAATTTAGGGTAATAATTGATCAAATAATCATGAATTCGGGCTTAAATGACTCCCCAAAAGCGGTACACTTTTCGCCTTATCAGCCTTTGAAATTGGTTATTGTCCTAGACTTTAGTGGTAGAGTTATGTATCCTTACCAAGATTATTATAGAATACTCACCACGACTGTGCAATTGAGTGTACCACTAAATAAATATCCTAGATTAGTTACGAGAGATGAGCGAATTTCATTTCCTATTTTGTGAGGTGTAATGGTTATGCACTATTGGTAGTTAATTACTTTGATGTCTAATTCATAAACGAAGGTTTGAGATATTTTTCTAATTACTTAATCTAGAGTCTACTTGAGGACAAATAGAAGTCAAATGGGGGGATATGTGATAAGTCCTAATTTGTACTATACTTATCACATTATTATTGCTCATATATTGCATGTTTATACCTGAATTGATACTTAATTGCTAAGTTTTATACTTTCAGTGATTTCGGAGCAATATTACAAGAGACACGAAAAAAGACATGATTTGGAGCTATTCTTGATGATTCTGTATGCAAGTTGTAGAAGAGCATATGGCGTATGAAACTCTGGCCAAACGCCCTATTGATGTCTTGAAGAATTCACTAAGTATTGGTAAATATTGAAGTATACGACATATTTAACTCTGGCAATACACCGTATTTTAACCTCTACAGTCAAAGCCCAAGTCAAAAATTTAAGGTATATGGCCTATGAAACTCTGGTAATACACCGTGTTGAAGATCTTATCCCCAGCCCAAGTATATTGAAGATTTAAAGGTATACGGCGTATTTAACTCTAGGAATACGTCGTATTTAAAAGATACACAAAATATGCTTGGAATATGCTTTCTTCGACACCAGTTAAGAAATCTTGGATACGCCGTATCTACTCTTGGATACGCCGTATCGGTGCCCTAACAGAAGACTATAAATACAAACCCCATACGGGAGTTTTTAAGATCATTACTCACCACTCTCAACTACAGCCGAATTTCACTATTCCAAGGACCCAAGATCAGTCCCAAGAGCTAAGAAATCAAGAAGAGAGGTCCCGTATCATCAAATTAGGTTTAATCATTTGAGCTGCATATCGATTTCACTATGATTTCTTTTTTTTTCTTCGTTTGAATTATCTTCTTGTGCTTTTACATACATTATGGGCTAATACCTTTAGGTGTTAGCCATGTTATGATTATTACCTGGTTTTTATTTTCGCTTATTAAGATTTAATGTTTAGTATTGTTTAAGTTTACGTGTTTATCATCCAATACGTGCTTGTTTATATGTTTGAGTAGTTTAAGTCTAGATATTACATGGATCAAGTGGATAACTAAATGTATATTAAAAGAACACTTAAGTTAGCATAGTGCTCTTTAATCAAGTGACCGCGTAAGAAAAGTAGGTATCACATGGACCAAGTGGGTACCACAATTAAATCACCTAGATTAGTTGACACATCTTAGTGCATGCTTGTAATTGAGTAGGTACATGGATCAAATGGTCTACAAGGTTACTTGTAAAGGCTTGATACATAGACCAAGTGGTTTAGTCTAAGCTAGATAGGAGTATGGAGTTATTACTTAGACCAAAGGGATACCCTCCATATATTCTAAAGTCACCAATACTTTACAATTAAATCATTGCACGGATAACTAAAATGTAATATGAGTAATATGGCTAGCACTACTTTCTCTTATTTGATCGCAACCACAATTAGTTTTAGTTTGTTAATTTACTTTTATTGTTTTTAGTAGTTATAATCAAATCAAATCAAAACCCTCTGAAAATCTATACAATTCACTAGGTTAAATCTAAGCATACTATTCCTGATATCGACCTCATACTTACCCCACTAGTTACATCTAATCGGGTACACTGCCCGTAAAAGTGTGTCTTTAGGTATAAGTCCGGCAAAATGTAAATTTAAAACTTGAATTAAAAATACCTACATGACAAACACACATCAATGGCACATAGTCTTTAATGGATTATTCCTATCAAGTTTGGATGTGATTTTGATAAAATCATGATCCATGTGTTCTCTAGACCATACGCCACTAATGATATAAGCTTTTTTTAATATCTAAATCATTCACCATTCATGATACTAACAAGCTCTTGATGCAAAATAATGCAAGACGCGGAAGCAGATTTGATAAACCATAATCCAAGGGTAAATAAATGAAGAACAACTCAAGGGATAAAACCATAATAAGACACAACTCTTAATTATTCATTTTATTGATCAAACAAAGATAAAAATTACAAATCCTAAGCTTTATATTTATAAGGGAAAGATAGATTTGGGAAAAAGTCATCTTTCTTCTCAACACTCCTAAACAAAATAAAAAAGAAATTTAAAGCATCCTTAAACAATAATTATATCTAAAGACGAACTAAATAAAAGAAAGAGGAAAAAATAGATTCTGTGACGTTTCCGATTGAACTAGGTTCAACTGGTTTACTTAACATTTTGCTTTGGAAATAACTTAAGTAAACCGCTTGAAATGTCTTTCAACCGGTTCACTTAAACTTTTGTCTTCACCATTATGCCACATAATTAAACACCTCGGTAAGCTTCTCGACCTTATTCTTGTTCTCATACTCATTCTTTTCATCACCTTAAAACGTGCGTTAAAGTGAAAGCTAAATGAAAAGTGTATATTAAACCATATATTGAGACTTATCTTAGTAGAAAAACTGGTATCATTATATGAATACTGTTAGTTCATTTGACATTTTCCTTTTTATTTTGTGAGAAATCATAAAAGTAAGGCACTAAATGATAAATAAGAAACGTTTTCTTAGGCAAAGAGAATGAGACCCTGGAAATATATTAATGAAATATTAGCATTGTGCCTGCGCAAAGTGACGGTTACAAATACTTTTTGTTGTTTTTAAACTTTTTGCCTTTTTTTAGAGGTGCATGTTGGTTTTCAATTTCGTAGTTTTTATAATAAGAGTGTATATGGTAGTATGTGTGAAAATAAGGGATAAGATATTTAGGGTGAAGTTTTAAATTAATGAAATTTGAAATGTTGGGGGAAGGTAAGGTTAATTAGATGTATTTGGGTCATGTGGCTTAATCTTAAAGTTGGTTCAGAGTCAGGTTTGAAATTTGATTCAACATATTTGTGCTTTATATATGAGTATAGACAATAGATTATTACAAATATACAACTATACAATCAATAGAAAGTCCACAATGCACATGAGTTCAAGCTCAAGTAAACGATCAAATAATAACCAAGAACATTACTACATAAAAACCATTAAGACTTCCTACCACTTCAAAACATTTTTAACTCGAAGAGAGTTCATATCCTGATTTAAGTTTAGCAACATGAGCTTTTAATGACACGAAGAGTCTGTCTACTCTTCTTATCATGTATACGATGTTTCTTTCAACACCCAAAGTAATTCAACCAATAATACTCCAAATATCTTTTGGTTTGCAACGGTGTTGAAATATAAGCTAGACGTCTCTATTAACTGGATTCCAAATTGTTGTAGGAAAAGAACAAGTGTTTGTGAGTTCTTGCTGATTCTCACAAAACAAACATACTTAGAGTGCTCGGTATAATGGCTGATGGCTCAAGCTATGGGCTTCGGCGCCACACTATTGTGTGAGACACCACACCGGAAGTGTGTTGGTGTTTTAGTGGGGTATTGTGGACCCATGACACCATTTTTACTCTGTGACATCACTTTGTATCAGAGAGGGATGTTTTGTTGCCATGTGCAAAAGTGGTGTAATTGGCAAAAAGTACTGAAGTGACACCACTTTTTTCTATTGCGCCATCTCATGACACCAACTGTACCTAGCGCTGTTATAAAAATTTAACATCATCTATAGTTTTGTACATCAAATTCAAATTTTGAGGCCCAAAACAAAAATTAGGAGTCCTAAGCAGTCGTCAACTTCACCTACCTTGAAGACAACAGTTGTTAAGGTAATATAGTAAATCCACCCCTTGCAAGGCCGGAGGTCCTTTTCTACATTTAGTAGAACCGGAAGCAGCCTCTCTACCTTAGGTAGAGGTAAGGCTTTCTACGTCTCAACCTCCCCCATACACCGTGGAAGACGATATTGGGACCCATAACTCGTGAAAGACGGTATTGGGACCTATAACTCGTGAAAGACGGTATTGGGAGTTACTTTACTTTACTTTATTATTATTTCATATGCTCTTTCTAATCCATGAAGTTTGGTTTTATCACTCAAGTATCATGTTTTTGTAACATTCAAGCACACTGTCGCCACCAGTTTTTACACTAGAAGATAAGAATTCGAATTAGGGTATGTTTAACGAAATGGGCTGGGACTGGGCTGGGACTTATATTATAAGCCGAAATTAAAATTTGTATTTTTATAAACTTGTATGCCAAATGGGCTGGGGTTGTGGCTTATTATTGCAAAATTACTAAAAAATACATAATTAAATGAGTTTTTGTATATGTTAGATATTTTTATGGGTAAGTAAGTAACTTATTCTTCAAAAGCCTGGGCTAAAGTTTTTAGCCCCTTTTATGAGGCTAAAGTTTTAAGCTGACTAATTTTATAAGCCTTTCCTTAAGCTTTATAACAAGTGAGGGGGTGCTTGGTTGGAGGTTAAGAGGGTGGAGAATGGAAAAGGAAATGATTAAAGGTGCTTGTTGAGAGGTGAGGAATGCAATCAATACCCACTTTTGAGTAATCAATCATTACCCAACAATTTGGGAACTAAGGTAACCAATACCTTAATATTCTCATTATCTTTCCCTTTCACATTGCTTAACTTAAACCGAGCACCCCTGAGACTTTAATCTAGTAGTTTGACTCTAACATGACATGTGAATGTGAAATCAATTCTAAAAGAACGACCGACCGACGTAACTCACTGGTCCAATACTGGGGCTGAACAAATGGGTTTCCATTTGGTTTTTAAGGCCCAACTATGAATATCTAGTCGAAAATCTGAAAATCTGAAAATCGTCTAAAAGGTAGGTTCATTCTAGTCAAAAGCAGCCTAGTTTTTTTCTATTTAATCTAAGAGTTGTATATACTGTAAACTTCGTGCTTGCTTCGATGGGCAGTACCATGTTTAATCTTACAGTATCAACTAATTTCTTCTATTCGGTCCATTTCAAATAGTACATCATAAATAAATATAAGCTGAATACACGATTCAGGTTTCCGTATCATTTTCAAATGTCTATTTTGTTCCCTTTTGATAATTTATATAAAGTTTTTTTTTCTTTTTCTTTTTCTTTTTTTTTTTATTTTTTTTCGCCTCGACATTGAGAACCAACTAATTCCAGGACTATCCTTTTAGATAGTGGAGTCGGCGCAAATGAACCTCAGTAGCAACAAAATGATTAATTTTCTTCCCGTTAGATTCAAACCATTTAACTCCAATTTAGAATTATTATGATTCAGTAATTGTTTAATGAAGTTTGTCGGCTAAAAGTAAGAATTTAGACACGCATGAAACATGAAAACTCATATCTTATCTTACTATCTTATAATGCATTTTGCCCTTTTGAAAAAAGAAATTCATAAAATTAAGTCTTCCACATTTCAATGCTAAAAGTACAAGTGATTCAACACAATTAGACATTTAATACTGTAAATGAAATATAATTAGACATTTACAACTTTAGTAGCTACATGTACACACCACTTTGTCTTTGCCATTATTAGCATTAAAATATTACAATTATACATTAAATAACATTAAAAACACCCCTACACCTAATATTACAATTATTTAAACGTAATGTACAACCCTCTATATAATTCTCAGCTATAAATGCAAACTTTTCCCACCAAAATCCACATTCAAATTCACATCCAAATCAAATCAGATACAACCATAACCACACAAATCCGAATCCTAGACAAACCCTATGCATATCTCTTCAGCTTGCCTCGCCGTGACTCCCGTGAGTCGTGGCTTGGCCCCACTCAGTTCCAACAGTCTGAGTCACATCCAAACAAACCCGAATCCAAAACCAATCACAAAAACAAGAAATAATAAGAAAAGGAAAGAAGAAATCAATCAAACTATAATCCACACCGAGTCACTGAGTCGACTCAGTGGTTATTCCGAGTTGACCGAGTCGCGACAGAAAAACAAGATCCACACGGTTTTTCATGTTTAAAAACATTTAGTCAAAGGTTTTATCAAAAGAAATTATTATAAATCGGATTTTATTAAAAAGTAAAAATTATGGCTTGCTAAAAATGGTGTAAAGGGGAAAGAATAAGGCGCGTGGGTTACTAAAACGGAGAGAGAAGTGGCGAGGGGGGGTGCGGCGGTGGTGGTGTACGGACTGTAGTGGCGGTGGTGACGCGTGGATGGTGTTACACGGTTCTTCGAGAGCTAGCTCCAGAAATGCTAGAAATAGGTTGATCAATCGATTTGGGAGGGAAAAATGTATCTCCGGAAAAATTATTCCGGCGATGGTGGTGCCGGATTCTGCTGGTGCTGGCCGGGTATTATGAAGATCCAGTGTGGGAATTTAGAGAGAGTAGATGGATTGTGTGTTTTATTATTAGTTGTAAAATGAAATAAAAAATAAAATAAAATGTTTTTATATTAAATGAGGAGGGGTGGATATGTAAATTGAAAAGTGAGGGTAGATTGTGTAAGATAGGGGCGGAGGGGCCATATATGTCAATTCGGCTAAACTTTTCACAAAAACAATTCTGGGTTCATTCGAAATAGCAAACGGACTCAAAAATTTACTGAAACTTGCGCCATTATTCACGAAAATGTTGTGTATTGAGAAGTCCTACGTGAAGAATAGAATGCATATGTATATTTGATCTGTGACACTGTTTGGACACACTACTAGATATTTTACACCCATAAAATTTATTTTAGGGTATCCGCCGCCTCATCGCACGGATACCCTACTAGTTATAATATTAATTATACAATAATGGATCCGTGTTAGAATTCGCATGTTCAAGATATAATTTTTTATTTTATGAACTAGATCCATAAACCTCAATAAGCTATTTTTTTTTTTTTTATTATTATGTTTTTTTTGTTGAAGGCAAACCATATAATCATTGAAATGTATTTTTAGAACAAGTGGAGATATATAAACAACTAAACATGCGACTTAAATATTACTCATTCCGTCCCAAAATAAGTGTCTAGTTTGACTTTCAGAGTCTAACTCGATCAACTTTCACCTTAAATATTTCTTTTGTGTTATACAATACTTGATGAAAAATTATATCAATGAAAAATATATTTAAAACGCAATCCATTCATATATTTTGTATCAAGTATTATATAACACTCGCAAAAATAGACAAGGTCAAAATTGAATTAATTTGATTTTGAAAAATCAAACTGAACGCTCTTTTTGCAACGGAGGGAGTAATTCTTTTCAATTACACCAAATTTTGTGTGAAATTGCATCATACCTTTGGGTCAACAATTAATTACGAAATTACAAAATAAAAGATGTTGAGGTCATATGTCTTTTTGAAGAAACTAATCTTGTATCTATTCGATTTTTTTTTTCTTTTTCTTTTTTTTTTCACTTGTAAAAGACAAATTCCGTTTTAGGGATTATGCAAAGATACTACTCGATTGTTTGTTTTATAAATAAGTAAACATAGCCGTGTTAAAATATATCTTCGATAATAGAGGTCTAGTCATATCACAAGAGAATCATATATTAACAACCGATGCATTTTTTAGGCATCATCTGCATATGTCAACTTCAACGAATCAAATATAAACAACTCTTCAACATTATTTTAAAGAAAACATCACATTAAAATAAGACAAATAAAATTACAAACGTTAATTCCTAACTCCAATAATTCATAGCAAAATAATATCCCAATCATAACCCATTCCACAATTCGAAAACCCATAAAAATAGTACAACACTACAACCCAACAAAGCACTAGCACTTTAATCATGCAACAATATACTAGTATCCAAACATATCTGCAGCAGAAGCCATGATTGGTTGTTGATTAACATACATCATATTCCATGTGTTGTTTTCCATCATATCAAACTCAAATAAACCATTTGTACCACTTGTGCATTGATTGGTTGAAAAAGTATTATTGGTACTAGCATTATTTGTGTTCATGTAACTTATTATTTCATTTAGTGAATTTAGCCTTTGGCTAAGCTCATTTACTTGAGCACTTAAAACAGCATTCTCGGATTCGATTTCTACAAAGCGTTGCGTCGTGACGTTGATTGTGGTCCGGATCTGATCGGTATCGGTCTTGATACGGGTCACTTCGTTGATCAAATCATCAATATGCTTTTGTTTCCTCATCCTTGATCTACGAGCTGATTCGCGGTTGGATTGCATTCTTTTCCTTTTCCTGTCATCAATCAATCCGTCCTCGGATCCACTACTGTGGACCCGGGCAGACCCTGTTGAATTCCCACTTGAATCTGCCATGGGCTTAAAGGGAATTTTTTATTTTTCAAAAATATCTAACGAGATTTGAGCACACGATCTTTTTTGTTTATACGAAACTAGTACTATATATCTAAAATAAATGAATAAAGAAGTTTGAAAAACGCAAAATCTAATATGTAGGATCTAAACGAGATCCAAAGCTAATTTCTGAGAAAACGTAAAACCAATAAAGGAAGACAACGGAGAACGATTGAACGAGATGAGTACGACGAACTAACGAGGAATTTATCATAAACCCGGAACGGAGGATTTCACACAGAACAGGAGACATTAATCTTTAACATCCATACATTAAATAAAAAGGATGTTTTAAAGAAATTATCAAACGGATAAACCCGAAATTAAAACTTGGGGTTTTAACAAGAATTTTAGGGAGAATATGAAGATGAAAACAAGGGTTGGAAGAGGTTTTTTAAGGTATGATGAGGGGTTCATTATATAGACGAAAAAAAGGTGATATTTGGTTAAATTATTGGTATTTTGCTTTTTAGGAAATTTATTAAATAAAAAGTAAAAAAAAGGTTGCTGGGATTGTGGGGTAGTGACAAAAGTGAAAACAGTAACAACAGCTGGTAAGCAAATAAAAACAAGTTGAAGGGTAGACAACATGATATCAACGTGCCACCTTGATTTCTTCACCCCATTTTGTTTCTATTTTCTCTAATAAACAAGAGTTAATTGCATTTTGGTCCTTTTGGTTTGGCCAAATTACAGGTTTAGTCTTTAAAATTATAAAAATGCAATGATAGTCCTCATTTTAAAGTATGAATTGCATTTTTGGTCCTTGGATAAAGTTAAATGACTAAAATACCCTTTGCATTCTTCAGAAAAAATAAGGGTAATTTGGTTATTTCACATTGATAATGACAAAAAATGCAACACAAACTTTAAAATGAAAACTATCGCTGCACTTTTAAAGTTTTGCGGACCAAAACTGCAATTTGGCCAAATCACAAGGACAAAAAATACAATTAACTCAATAAACAATTATATAACTCAAACATACGAAATCAATAACGTAAAAGCCAATGGCGGGCCCAGGATCTTAGAGGACTGGGGGCAAAAACAAATTTTTTGATAAAAATCGTGATGTACTTTAATAAAAACATCATAAAATTTTGTTAAACACTAAAAACTGATAATTTTTAAGATTAAGATAGAGATCTAAGCTTTTTACATTGTATGACTTTAAAACTCAGGCAATTTAATTTTGTAGTGGGGTTCACTTTAATAAAATTGTCTTAAAAATAATTTTTTTACACTAAAAATTGATAATTTTTTGACAAATTATGCAGGGCACCGTGTCACACCTCACCAAGGCGGAAACGCGAGGGTGTAACTTCATGGATATCATCACAACACCTTGTGTCTATATAGAGAACAACTACATGCACAAAAAATAGAGGAAAGTACAAACACAAAGTGTTGTAACAATACCCCAAAATAAAATAACCAAAACAAAATCCAAAACAAGAAGAAACAACAAGGTTATTAGCTACTCAAATCAATGATCTTAACAAGCGTTTAAATGATCGACCCTCGGGCTCGGGAACTCTTCCAAGCAACACGATCGCCAACCCGAGGGGCGATGTAAAAGCGATCACGACTAGGAGTGGTGTTTCATATGATGGACCAACGGCTCCGACTACCTCTTCTTTTCTTCCTCCCAAGGTAGTTTCCCGTGAAACCGAGGTGACAACGGATACGGAAATTCCTATTAATAATGGAAGGACCGAAAACATCCAACCTCTGGTGGTCCAAACGTCAAAAGGAAAAGAAAAAGTCGTTTACGAAGCTGAGAAAGAAATTTCCGTCAAAACAAAATTGCCTTATCCGTCACTCTTAAATGAACAAAAGCACCGCGAGAAAGATAAAAACCAGATGAAAAGTTTTATCAGATCTTTTAAGAATTGCATTTTGATATAAGTCTGGCGGATGCTATACTTTTGATGCCAAAATTTGCTTCGATGTTAAAAGGTCTCTTGAATAATAAAGAAAAATTGTTTTAAATGTCAAAAACCCATATGAATGAGAATTGCTTAGCGGTTCTTCTTAAAAAGCTACCCGAAAAGCATGAAGACCCTTGCAAGTATCTTATTCCATGCAATTTTCTGGGTATGGTTCAATGTTTCGCCTTGGCCGATCTTGGTGCTAGCATTAACCTAATGCAATTGTCGATTTGGCAAAAGTTGTCTCTTCCCAACTTGACACCAACTCTTATGACCCTCGAACTTGCTGACCGATCTACGTCCTGACCAATCGGGATAGCCGAGGATATTTTCGTCAATGTTGGGAAATTCAATTTCCCTGTCGATTTTGTGGTTGTTGATTTTGATGCTGATCTACGGGTTCCTCTCATTCTCGGGAAAGGATTCCTATGGATTGGCTGTGCTTTAATTGATGTCTACGACGGGGAGATTACCTTACGTATTGGAAATGAAGCTGTTACGTTCAATCTCGATCAAACCGCGAGATACTCCTCCAATTACAATCATGTTTCCGTTAACCGAGTCGATGTTATCGATGAAGCTACGGAGGAGTATTCTCAAGAGCTTCTTGGTTTTACAAATAATGCTTCGAGTGGCAATCCCACCCCTTCTTCTGAACCAATCGTCTCTGATTCTTCCCCTTCCCTCACTCCATTTGAGGGAAGTGATTTCGCTTGGGAAGAAATCAAAACTTGTCTTTCAAATGATTCGATTTCACCGAAAATTGATAATTCTGATTTTGATCCGAAGGGAGACATTTTATTGATTGAAAAACTTTTAAATGAAGACCTGATTCCTTCTTCCCCTCCGATGGACCTAAAAATGGCAGACGTAAAAGAAGTAAAGCCGTCTATTGAGAATCCTCCGAAGCTCGAGCTCAAGGATTTACCTCCTCATCTCTAATACGCGTACTTAGAAACGAATAATAAATTGCCCGTCATAATTTCGAAAGACTCTAAAGATGAGGAGAAGACCCGACTCTTAGATGTGCTTAAGAAGCATAAAAGTGCTATTGCCTGGCAAATCTCCGACATTAAGGGAATTGACCCTCGATTTTGCACACATAAGAATCTGCTTGAAGATAATCACAAAGCTTCTGTCCAACAACAATGACAGGTTAATCCACAAATCCATGAAGTGATCAAAAATGAAGTTATAAAACTCCTTGACGCTGGAATGATTTATCGAACGTTTAGCGGGAAATGAGTTCTATTGTTTTCTCGATGGCTTTTCTGGGTATCTTCAAATTCCTATTGATCCCCAGGATCAAGAAAAGACCACTTTCACTTGCCCTTATGGAACGTTTGCCTATCGTATAATGCCCTTTGGCTTATGTAATGCTCCATGCACCTTTCAAAGGTGCATGATGGCCATTTTCTCCGACATGATTGAAAAAACCATGGAAGTTTTCATGGACGACTTCTCCGTCTATGGAAATTCTTTCGATTCTTGCCTCTCCCATTTAGAGAATATCCTAAAACGGTGTGAAAACACTAACTTTGTTCTAAATTAGGAGAAATGCCACTTCATGGTTAAAGAGGGTATAGTCCTCGGCCATAAAATCTCTAAATCTGGGATCGAGGTAGATCGTGCCAAAGTTGATGTTATCATTAAGCTACCTCATCCTACCACCGTAAAAAGAATCCGAACCTTCCTTGGTCATGCTGGCTTTTACCGACGTTTTATACAAGATTTTTTTAAAATAGCCCGGCCTCTGACCCACCTTTTAGAAAAAGATGCGCCGTTTAACTTCACAAATGAATGCATCGATGCATTTAATTTCTTAAAGAAGAAGTTAACGGAGGTGATGCGTGGGAATTGCACCAGGCTTTACCTCTCGAGGGATCTCGAGAAGCTTACAACCCCCACCAGGCAGTGTACCTGATCGTTGTAGTATAGTATAATGACAAGTACCGGGGGATTGATCGTTCAACTCAGGAATAGTGTCGCTAGGATTAGAAAACCTAAAAACTAGGTCTAGAGGTGAGGGATGATTCTTTTTGTATTTTTTTTATATTTTATAAAATCAATTAAAAATCTCGGGTATTGGAAGAGTGGGCGGAATTAGTTGTTAATCAACTAACCCAATAACTAAGATGCAATCAAAATAACATAACAAAAAAGAAAATAAACTAAATTACTAATGTGGTGTGAACAATATATGGGAGAATTGTGTTTACTTAGATTTCACTACTCCCTAGATATCTTTTACAGGTTAATTACTTGTTATAATTGCGTGGATGACGGATTGTATTCCTTAATACCATTCATGGGGTGGCGTACTTACTTCCCCAATTCTATAGGCTCTTACTTCACTCCTATGTCGAGCCGGCTAAGAAGCTCCTAACATGGGATCACTAGAATTCGCTCATGCATTAAATACAACCATAAAAACCTAGTACACATTGGTTCATGTTTCTTAAGACGTTCAAGCAAGTTACACAATGGAGATCTGCCAGTTTTCTTAAGCCTAACATTGAAATCATTCATCCATTACAACTATAAACAAGCAATCAACCTATAATCAACATCTAGGTTTCATTACATCTAAGCAAACACACAATAGATCTAGCCTAGCATGTTAAAATCAAGACAAGTGTAAGATATAATCAAACAACACATAGACATATTGAATGAATTGGAAGAATACTTATCTTAATTGAACATGAAGGGTTTCAAGGGGTGAAAACCCTTGAAAATACTGTTACAAACGAGCTAAGGTTTATTAGGTTCGGCCCTAAAATTCTCCACACAAGTTCCTCTCTAATGAATGAAAATTAGAAAAGTATATATAGATTTTAGGAGGTGACGGCGTCAAGAGGAAAAATCTGACGCCGTCATCTCGCCGCCAATAAAGTTCTCGGACTGCCTAGATCCAAAGCTGACGCCGTCATGTGTAATTCTACTCTGGGCCGTCACCAAAATTACTCTTGACGCCCTTGTTCTGACGCCATCACATTTTCTCTGGGTCGTCATCCATTTTGCTCTTGACGCCGTCATAAAATTCTTCTTGACGCCGTCATCTACTGTTCCCAGCAAGGAAAATTAAGACTTTGCCATTTTCTTCACTTTTATGCTCCAAAAACGTCCAAAATGCTTCCTTTTCCAGAATTCACTCCCAAAGTACCTAAAATCACAAAAGGAACGATTTAGGGCAATATTTGATCAAATAAATTCAATTCCGGGCTTAAATGATCCCCTAAAAACGATTCATTTTTCGCCTCATCATATACCCTTACACTTGAGATTTGCTTGTCCTCAAGCAAATGCGCTTTTATTCTAGTCAAAATACAAGTTAGAGGTCATTTAACACTAATATAAAAGTAATTACAACAAATAATCATTCCACTAAAGACCAAAGACAAGGACGGAGGTCATACACTAGCACCTCATAAATAGTTTTTAGATTCTCACATCTCTCGGGTGTAATAAAGTATATATCACAATATGGAAATGGAAAACATCTCTCACTACCTGTCATAGCAAAATAGATTACCATAGGTATGGGAAAGGATCAAACCTCCACCACATGGCGTAAGTACCTAGGATAAACTATCAAAGAGGTCTTTTAAAAGGTTGTAACGTTAGGTGTAGGGATATGGAATACACGGTTTTGTTGGATAGAGGCAATCTTTACTGGTGGCGAGCTAATCATCTTGGTTAATTACATGTACAATATGGCGTTGCTAAGCCAAGACTAGACTCGACTTAAGCTAATAAATGAAAAATAACAAAAACATAAAATGAACATAGAATGAAATGGGATGGTAGTCCGTATGTTTTTCTCTCTTTTTTTATTTATTTATTTATTTATTTTTTTCTTAATTTTTTCGATTTTTTTTTTTTTTTTTTTTTTTTTTTTTTTTTTGAATTGCATACACTCTTACCCTACCATCCAAAATAATACATCATAGGGAATGAACATTCCCCTTACACTTGCTTTTTACATACTTTACAATAACTAATCTAATGACTCGAATTAAGATAATCAAAACACTTGGAGTACTTTTAAGATTAACGTACATATGGGGGTAATAATATGATGTTCTTCCCCATTACTCCATAACATAAGTACTTTACCCATGAGTCCCAATCATCCCAAAACAATATGTACAAGGATATGACTCGACTCAGCAACCATGTAATCAATTAGATAATTAACTAAGGGTTTAAACAAATAGCAATAATGCACTAAAGATGAGTGCATACACGGATGGCTAAGGCGATTTGGTTGTACATTTAAGTGGGGTGTAACAAATTCTTCCTTTAAGTAAGATGCTTAAAGTTAGAAACGAAAGGATAGGCTCGGAGGGGTGTACTAGGGGTTTCGTGTACTAAAAATGAGTACAACGCTAAGGTGTGGGAAAAATTAATTGACTTTACTAGCCAAGTAATATGACTTAAATGGTCAAGTAATTATGATACGGGTTTAACACAAGGGTGATCCTAATGCCTTTTATCATGTAGTAAATCCTACTACACGAATGTAGTCTCACTAGCGGTCTCGGGATGCATCACTAACGCAAGTTCTTGAATCTAAATGCTACCGGTACACTCGTAAATGCTTTTCCTATCAAATCTAAAGGCGAACCTCACATATTTGGGTGGAAAATTTTTTTGAATAATACGGTTTTATGCTAGTCATACGACTCCTATCCATGAGAGGCTTGCTATGGCTAAAGTTTCACTCCTAAATGTTGTAAAAAAATTTAAATTTGGCGCTAAAATTACACTAACAAGTATTTCTCATAGTTTTATTACACATCTACCATCAAACAAATAAACTCAAGTGAAAGTGTATCCTATAAGGTATCATCATTTACCCTCCCCTTACACTTAGGATGAACATTGTCCCAAATGTTCAATTAAAGAATGTAAAAGTGAAATAGGTAAAAGAATGAAATCAAATACTCCCCTGATTCGCTCGGTATGGATAGTATGGTAACAAGGTTAGATCTTCCTCCAAGAAAATGAACAATCAAAGCTTCCCTTCCAGAATATAAATCATTTTCTTGTCATATATAACTTGTTAAACCTGAGAAAACAAACAAGGCAACCTCGCGTAAAATCGGCGGCAATCTATATATGATAATAAATCCTAGAAAACAAAATAAGATATAATACTTGTGGAATGATGTTTGCAGATTTCCTGGAGATTATAAAACTAACGATTCGACAAAAACTTTAAGACTCCGTTAGAAAAACAAAACTAGCAAAATTTCCAGAATTTTACACGTGGCGCCATCAGGAATTTCTTCCTGACGCTGTCAGAAGTGACCTGCAGAAATTCTTATGTTAAGTTTTCGGAAAATTTCTGGAAAAACCTTGTCCTACTTCCTGGAAAATCCTGCAAAACATCATTATGACTCGATACAAGCATTTGACTCTAACAAATACGAATATATATGTTCATTTAATATTGTGGAGAATCATGATCAAGCTTGTTTCTTAAAAACATATTTGGGGTTTCCCCTTACACTTATCTTTTTTGAAATACCTTTGGATGAAGTTAAGACAAAGCCAAACAACAAAATAAAGTATTTTCACCATTTTATTTTGAAACATGATTTACCAACAATAAAAATAAAGCATGCATACGGAAACAAATAACAATCAAACAAAATAAAAATCACACAAAACATGGGTTGCCTCCCAAGAAGCGCTTTTCTTTATTTACGAGTCTTGTAGCTAGACTCAAGGTCCTGGGTTACTACGTGATATGGGTGAGTTCCTCATTAAGGACATCTTTGGGATCAAACTTAGGTTTCAACTTCCTATCGGTTTTCTTAGTGCGGTATGACCTTTCAAACTTTTCTCCATCCGGATCATACAGGATCATCTTCATATGCCATGATCCGTCACCTTTCTTAGGTGGCTTGTCCCACCTCCATTTACACTTATCCCCCTCTCTTTTCCACTTGTTCATATCTATATTAATAGGCATTACGCTTAAGAACTCAATCATTTTCCTAAAGACTAGGGGGTCCTCAAAAGGGTCTAGCTCTTCATCTCTAGCTATGAGTTGTTCCACCGAATCTGTTTTATCGATGAAATCTTTTTCTAGATAGAATGGGCGTTGAGGTCCTATAAAGTTTCTTTCTATCCAAGGTCCATATCTAGATGGTCTCCTATTCATCTCTACCCAATGTGGTGTCGGTTCATCCTCACAATCATAGCTATGTTTCTTAACATCATATACCGACCAAGTATCGCCCTCACCTACCGCTATCTTAGACTCCTTACAATCTATTATGGCGCTAGCGGTTGCTAAAAATCCTCTTCCTACTAATAATGGGCACGTAGTGTCACTAACCATATCTAGGACGTGAAAATCCGCTAAAATAGTTAACTTCCCTACGTGAACAACTACATTCTTAATCATCCCAACCGGGTGGGCAATACTCCCTTCTGCTAGACCAATTAATACCTCCGTCTCCTCTAACTTTCCTAGCTTGAGAGTGGTGAAAAGGGATAAGGGAATCAAGTTGAGGCTTGACCCTAAATCGGCTAGTGTGTCGAAAGCTTCGGATTTTCCTATCTTACAATGCAAAACAAATATGCCCAGATCATCAAGCTTTTTAGGCAACTTATTTTGAACAAAGGCGGTCCCATTTTTACCTAGTTTAAATTTCTCATATTTTTCTAGGAGGGCACTATAGTAGGGAGCACGGGCTAAGACATCAATGACGGGGCGTTCAAGGTGGAGCTCCTTGAATTCATCGTCAAGGTCTTGGGTAGGAGGTGTTTCAACTATGCTTTCGACCGGTTTGATGTCGGGTGTTTCATTTGATTGGTCCTTTTGAAGAATTTGGTTTTGCTTAAAACACGTGCTCATTGATTTAACCGAGTAGTATTGCGGACAAGAAGTGGGTGACGAAACTGATGATGTGGAATTAACGTTTAGTTTTGGGTTCTTGACCGTGTCGCTTGGGAGTGCTCCCATTTCTCAGTCATTGAGAACTTTCAACAATGTGTCAATTTTGGTGGTCATCTCGCTTTGCTTTTGTTTGAAATCGGCTTCAAACTTAGATATATTTTTAAGACTTTTTAATTAATTACTACTAATTATTAACTAATTATTAATTACTTTTTAATTATTTAAATTATCCTAAATTCTAATTAATTATTAAATTACACTAGAAAATTGAAAATAAAATTTGGAAAAATAAAAAATAACTAAAAACTAATTTTAAAATTAAATTTATATTTTTCTGATTTTCTAATTAATTAATATTAATTATTAACTATTTAATAATTATTAAAAACTAATTTAAATTAAGAAAAATACCAAATGATGCAAGAAAAATCTGAGAAAATTACACAAATTATTTTTACATACCAGAAGCCTAGGAAAAATATAAAAATGAAATTAGCTAATAAATAAGCTGAGGTAATAAGCCAATTGGCATAAATAGAAGCTATCACTTCTATTAAAGTTGGCTTTTGGTGCTTTTCTATTTCACAACTGCTTATGGGATGTTTTTAAGTAACTTTTGTGAAGATACTTTGAATGGAAATAAAAAATGAGCAGTTTGGGTAGCTTATTATGAAGACAGATGAGTATTGAAGCTTATTAGGACTTTGATTGATTAGCAAAGTTACCAAATGATGTTTAAAACACAAGTAAACCACAAACAGATGTAACACTACTTAAAACAAACCAAATTGAGCAAATAAGCACAAGAAATAGGCACTTAAAGAAGCAATAAGCAATCCAACACCAAACAGTGCACAACAGGTCCAAAGGGACACTTATGATGGCCTGTGGGGTCCACAAGGGGGTCTGGAAGGCCAAACAAAGAGATAAGCCAATAAGCTGAGCTTATTGGCTATCTAAAAAACTAAGTTACACCCTCTGGATCCAACAAATGAGGTCAGTGGGAAGGTTGGAATATTGGCACAAATGCTGATTCCTCAGCTTATGTCAGAAAAGGAGCAAAACAAAAGGGCAATGCAGCCCAAGTAAATAAGCTATAACCCAGGAAATAAGCTCAGGAATAAGAAGCCTAGCTTAATTTCTTTCTATTAAGGCAAAAACCAGGGTCTGGGTCCCACTAAGGAACAAGATACAGTCCTTTGAAAATGGCCTGTTTGGACAAGTATGGTGGTGCAGGGGAGATGCGTTCCCCTGCAGGTCTGTTTGGATGGTTGTGGGTCCCACAGATAAAATCACAAAAATGTAATAATACTAGGACTCCAAAGATCATCTGAGACACAACAATTTGTAGAAATTACAACTCCTAATTCTCAACCCAAAAATCTCAAAAATTCCTTGACGTTTTGGAAAATCTGAGGGATGCACTTTTGACTTTTTATGAAAAACTTGGTATTTTGACTTTTATGAACTTTAAATCACTTTTACTAATTAAACATGTTGTATCAAGCTAAAAATTGACTAAATTAAGCTACAATAACTACTTATGCACTGATATGATGGGATTTAGGTCTCAATATCACCACAGTTAATCAATTAAAGGCAATTGAATGTGATTTTGACTTTGAGGTCTGGTACTACTAAGAACTTAGTTGTTTTGTTCTATTCTAGTTCTGAATATGATGTGTTAACCACAAATGAGCAATGATAGCAACCACAACACACTAGCACAGATAAAACCAAACACACCTTAATAATCTGTTTTCAAAATTTTCTAAGTATTATGATGACTCAAACCACAAAACAGATTCACAAGCTTATATAAGATTAAATTGAGCTTAAATGAACAAAAAGCAACAACTAAAAACAGTTATAATCTAACAAGTTAAATTATGCAATTTTAATCTAAAAACTGAAAATCACAAATCAGAAACATAAAACCTTAACCATGGCTAAACCAATGGTTCTTGAATCAGCTACAAGCTCCAGCTTATTCAAAGAATAAGCTGGTAATTGTCCATCTTGCCATTTCCACAACTGGCAACTTCCTTACGCTTTCCACAAAACATGCAAAGGTACCCTGTGACTTATTTGTTATTGATTTTAGGTTTTTTTCTGTTTTCTTTTTATAATTTTAGATACTAGATTGGATTATGAGTACTTATGTAGAGCTTATATTCAATAATTAACTTAGAAATACACTTGAAAAAAAAAAACTTGATGAAACTGAAAATGCCACTTGATGTTTTAAAACATCAGAACTTTCATTAACTTAAAAAGAAGATTACAACTGAGAATTTAAATGCTAAATTAAACTAAGTTACAACTACTATGTCCTTAAGGCTTACAATTCGCTCATATTTATACTAAAAATGGAAAAATAAAGCTTCCCTCTTGCCCATGTGCACTCCTCTCTGCTTTTTCTGTTCCAATGGCTTCTATGAAGACCCTTGACAAAATCCTCACCATCAATTTGATACTTCTCTTATCCTGACCCTTGATTTCATTTTTCCCGCCTTTTTATTATATAGGACAAAAAGCCGTTACAAGTGGGGGTTGGGGTGGGGAATTAAATGTGGTGGGATTGTTTGGTGAGAGGCATTAATTGGGGGTGGCTCATGGTTGAAAAAAGGCGAAGAGGGGGGAGATAGGGAGGAGGGAAATGGGGGAAAGGGAGATACGGGGAAAATGGTTTGACCATGGGTTGACCCTGTGTTTTTTTATTAAAAGGGAAATGGGCCTGGGTGGATTTGGGCTTGGGGTGGATTTGGATCAGGCTTTGGTTTTGGATTGGTTTTGTTTTGGGGTTTAAATAATAAAAGGGTCTGTTTGGTATTTATTGAATCACAAGGACCATTTTTGTCATTTCTCCAAAGTATGAGGGCTGAAGCTGTACATCTCCCAAATTGTTACCAAGGACCAATATTGCCACAATTCAAAAATCCAAGAACCAATTTTTCATTTTCTACATTTCAAAATTCCCAGGGACCTTTTCTGCCATTTTTGAAATCTCAGGGACCAAACATGTAAATTTGGAAACTTATGACCCAAGTATCATATTTTGTAATATTTGACTTTCAAAAGCTTTGGTTGACTTTTCCTTTCAAAATAAATGCATAGGGACTATTTTTGACAAGTTCTGAAACTTGAGGGACTGAAACTACCAATATTGGAAACTTTGATCGTTTTTCATTTGTTTTTGCTCATTTTGCTTTTAAAACACATAAAACACAATCCCTAGGATAATTTAAGTATTTTGATAACTTTTTGATTGTTTTTGTATGTTTTGACAGTTTAAATACGACAAAAATGATGAGTGTTTGAGCACTCATCAGTGCTCATTTTAGAGAAGATCCTAAAACAACTCTTTCGGAAGAGATTGTTTGGATACATCAAAAGGTACTACACAACTAGGATTATGGTATCCCAAAAGAACGGGAATAGAAACCATAGTGTATGCCAAATGGAATTATGTCGGTAATAAGTTGATAAGAAAAACACAAGTATTACTTGCACTTTTATACTTACTTACCCAATGATTCTCCAAAACGCTTAACGTTCTCAAATTAGTATCGGATGGAGAAGCACGTCAAAAAGCTCCACTAGAACAAGCAAATTCGCGTCAACAACGGAATTCCTCTTATCAACATTTTTATCCCTTCAACAAAGGAAGCATCGACTTCGGCAACAATCCAATCCATTATGTTCTTAATTGACATATTGTGATCCTTCATCATCGTCTTGGTAAAAATGTTCATTGAGGAACATCTCAACCAAGAAAGTCTTATACGATAACCATATTGTCGATGTTTTCACGAAACCTCTTGAATGAGAATCATTCATCCTCCCTAGACTTAGTTAAAGACTCATGAGACCTAAAACCTTAGTTTTGAACATTAGGATAAAACCACAAAAATCAAGACAAATCCTTTTTATTTTTTCCTCTATTGTACCTGCGGAACCTTGAGACCAAACGGGCGGAACCCTCCCTTTGGTTCCGCCTGGTCCGCCGAATCTGCAGCATGTTTTATCTTAAATTCAAAACCAAACACCTCTTAACTCACTACTTCAACTTACAAATAGCTATCACTCACTTACAAACACCTTATCACACGAAAATTAGGGCTCTTACTCACATCTCTTCCAATCCAATCAACTTTGTAAGTATTCTTATCATAATTGCATTTTCAATCAAAGTCTAACATTTTCATTTACATACATTAACTAGAATCTTAGGTTTTATGCATAAACTTGTTGATTCATGAAAAACCTGGGTTATAAACTAATCATAATTTCCATTAGTTAAGAATTGTATCCTTTTTTTTATTATCATCATTTACCAAACACACCAAATTCATTGTCTTTCAAAAATCACCAGAACACCACCTTTCACCACATTGTTAAAACAAATGAAAAACGTCATTGAAACATCACATGCATAATGTCTCTTGAATGCTAAAGGGAATACATAACTAATATGTATTTTCGGGTACATTCAAATGAAGCTATATTGAATTAGGAGCGTTTGAGTTATCTTTTGTTTTGTAACAAAACTTGCATTACAAAACGTTTTAAGCATCAAAACGAGTCAAGATAACCGCACCTCCACATTGTTTTCATATAGGCACACACTAGAACATCCACATTGTAAAAGTCATTAATTTAAACTTAAATTTTGTGTTTTCTAGGAATCAACATGCCGCCCGCAACATTCTCCGATCACAAGGAAACTCTTAATTACTTACCCAAACACCATAGGACCAAAGGCCATACTAAAGATCAAGTTGAAACTTTTAAGGGTCTAGAAAAACGCTAAAAGGAACTTTCATTCGTCAAAACTTTGCCGCTATCAACTTTGATTGCCTCCTAGACATAGATGAGCAAATTTGTCCTAGGTTTTTTTTGGAGTTCTATGCAACTATAAGCCTTTTCTTCGATGACGATGGTCAGATCTCATTAACCTTTACAACCAATCAAGTACCAAATATCATACCCTTGAAAGATTTTGCAATAATCCTTGGTGTCCCTAATGTTGGTACATGTCTCTACACGGATAAGTGGCCGCTTTCAAGTCTTAATTCCATTGAGCGTTATCATCCATACGTCACTCTTCTTGCTAATAAGGAAGAAATTCGTGAGTATCTCTTTGTTAGGACCTCAACAACTAGGAAGAATCGTTCGGGAAATGAGGTAAATAAGGACCCTTTTGGTATGGAACTCAATGAGCTTAAACCACAATTTAAGAAATGGGAAGAATTTCTTAGAGCCAACGTTATAAGTTCCATAGGAAATATAGATCATGTCAACAAATGTCTTTGCTACATGCTCTATAGCATTTCCACCGGTCAACCTTTTAACTTAGCCTATTACCTAGCCAAAAGAATGGCCGACATATCCTTGGTAGGAACAACCGCTCTTCCTTATGGAATGCTTCTCACCCGCCTCTTTATATCAATCTCGCCCATTCCTCCTAACAATAAGGGAATGTGCCTTGATTACTCTCTCGTTCCTCACATATTCGTCCCTCTAAGTGATAAAAGAGTCTTCAAAGGTAAGGGAAAGCGTACTCGCACTCCTTCACCATCATCTTCATCATCCGATATAAGCGATAACGATAATCTTCCTGACTCTAAGCTACCCCCTTTAGACTAGCTTCAAGAACTTCCCGTCATTAGCAATGCATCCGAAGAGTTCAAGCAAACCAAAGGAATGTTCAAGTGCTTTGGAAGGTACCTACGAAAGCTCAAGAAGAAGATAGGCCGGTTGAGATATGTGTTTAAGGAGTGTTTAGCTTATGTAGCTTTTAGAACTTTGTACGTGTTAAACTATGTGATTTGTATTGCATTTCACTTCCATGATTTATTTTCTTCGTCAGACTATGTTTTGTATGAGCCTTTATGCATATTGACGATATTTGAGGTGTTTGTCAAATTTTCATGCTTATGGAAAATTTCACTAAGTATAGTGAAATTCACTAGCCCCCGGTCAAAGTCCTATGATATGAATGTTTACATGTCCATTTTTTGCATTTCCTAATCAGACATATAATAAATTTTCATTTTTAGGAGTTTTCAAAAAATTTGAAAATCATCTCGACCCTCAAAAAGGTGGACTGTCTGTTTTTTAGGGTCTGGCAGAACTGGCGGAACCAAAAATTGGGTTCCGCCAGTGCAAAAATTTGGGCAACCCGGTTTGGCCCAACGGATCGGACGGAATCCTCAAAAGGGTTCCGCTCTTTATGTGTCAGGGTTCCGCCAGTCACCTGCAGAATTTTTTTTTCATTTTTCTAAATTTCAAAATTTGTAAAACACCAAATCCTTTTCTTTAGTGAGAAACATCTTCCCTTACTTCCAATAAACATATTAGGACCACTCTCACTCACTAGAACAATTAGGAAGTCATTTCCCGCCAAAAATTCAAATTCAAACATAACTAACCCAAGGAACCCTTAAAAAGGATCCTTCGAACCCTTAGAACATTTTCAACCAAATCACTTCCCATGATCACATAGCATTGAGTGCATAAGTTAGTCTTTTACTCCACCTAATTTCATTGGATTGACCTCCAATGATTTGACATGTTCTTGGAAATATTCTAAATCATTAGAAACCTCAACATTTGTATGGTAGAACATCAAATCCAAACACCCCTTCCAACATCTCTTCCACTCTATAAATTTGACAGTCTTGCAACACTTCAAATCACACCATCACCATCAAAATTCCTTCTCTTAAGCCTCTAAACCACACCTTTGAAATGACTAAATCCAACACCTCATCCAAATCGTCAAGATCCCTTAGAAAAACTGCTAGGATTAGTGTAAAACCTTGTTGCTTCAACAAAACCATCAAATCAAGCTCATCATCATTAAGTGATACATTACTTGACATTTCTTCACCTATCCAAGATATCCTTAACCTTACTACCTCAACACCATCCTCAACACCTTGCAATACCAATGTGATCACTACACAAGATTTGCTTAATCTTGCTACTCCAACACCCTCTCCAAAACATTGCAACACCAACATAGCCACTATTTCGCCAACAACTAAACCTTCAAGTAATTCAACATCACCTTCTCAACAAACTCAACCATCAAAAACTCCATCACCCCAATCACCAACACTTACACCAATGGAACTTTTCCATACACCACCAACATCACCACTACCCTATTTGGAAACTTTAGAAGACCTATCACCTAAATCATCAAGCCCTCTGACGAGTGTGTAAATACTCATCATTTTTACCATTTTTGAGCTGCCAAAACACCCAAAAACACTCAATAATGAATCAAAATAGTGAAATTATCCCATGAAAGTGTTTTACATGTTTCAAATGCAAAAATACCAAAAACAGATGAAAAACGCACAAAGTTTGCATAATTGGCAGTTTCAGTCCCTCAAAGTTTCATAAATTATCAAAACTAGTCCCTAAAGGTTTAAAATGAATAAAAAGTCAACTTAAGTCCTTGGGAAACCAAAAATATTCACAAATGATCCCTGGGTAAAAGTTTACACAAACTAGCAACTTTTACCCCTCGAGTATCAAAATTGGCAAAAATGGTCCTTGGGTGTTATAAAACTTGAAATTTCACAAAATACCCTTGTACTATTCATGAATATACAAAATGGAACATTTTGATAACTTTTGGGTATTTACATATTTGGTCCCTAAAAAATCCAAAATTTACAGAAAAGGTCCCTAGAGTTTTAATAATGGGAAATTTACAAATATAGTCCATGAGGTAATCAAGTATGGCATAAATGGTCCTTGTCACAACTTTGGAATATTTACAGGATCAACTTTTGAAGAAATCAGAACTTACAATTTTTACCCTTGGGCTAAATTTTCTACAAACCAAACCGGACCTATCTTTATTATTCCCTAAAATCCAACAACACCCCTACCCCATTTAAACCAAATCCATAAACCAATACCCAATCCTGGTCCACAATACCCTCACCAAGCCCACACAACCTTTTCTAGGCCTACTCCACAAATAAAACCCAATCCACCCTTTGTTTTGACCCCGGTCAACCCAAAACCATATACCACCCTCACCTTTACTTTCCCTCTAAACCAAAACCAGAAAACCAGACCTGGTATCCCCCCCCCTTGCACCACTTGCACCTTACCCCTCCACCTTATCCCTGCTGCAATCACACTTCCCCAACACCCATCACATCTCACCCCCCCTATGGTCTACCTCAGTCCCAATTACTTAAAAAAAGATTTCCCGCCAAAAATGAAGAGTAAGCAGAGGTGATCAAAAAGCCAAACAAGTTGCTGGGATATGATTAGTGGGACCCACAAAGCTCAGATTTTCATCTATAAGAAGAAAAGAAGGCCAGAGAAAGAATCATTAGATTAGGGTAGTAGTAGTTTAGTCGATTGTTGTAATTTTCTAATTCCTATTTTAATTAAAAGCTTTATAGCACTTTGTTAAGCAGTATCAATGTAATTCAACTTTATTTCAATCTTCAATCTCAATTAAAAGTCCATTCTCAGTTTTTTATAAAAGTTGCATTTGAATTTCATAGCTCTTAAAATCAAGTTATAAGTCTTAGCTCACTGTTTCATAAGCTCATATGAGTTAAATGAAAGTTTTTTTTGTGAATCTTATCATTTAAATTTGCTTAAAATTATTCCAAAGATATGGTCAATGAAAGTCAACTGATGTGACTTATGAAGATAATGGGAGATCTGGTTGGTAAATTTGTGGGTCTGAAGTGGTTATAAACCTATCTAAGGATAGGCTGAGGTTGGAATCTCCCCTATTTCAGTTAGGGGATCAAAAAGTTGTGAGTCTCATTTTATATTTTCTAGTTTGAATTTGATTTTCATAAGTATTAGTTTAAGACATGTTTGTTTGTTAGATTACTGTTCCTCACTTGTGATTGATCATAAATCAGTTGTAGTTGAGTAATTGTGAGCTTGTGTGATTGCTTTAGGTTAAAATTGTTTAGTAACTGTTTCATTCTGCTCATATTTAATTAAGTCTGTGATCTTTGGTATTTATTGTTTAAAGTAAATTGTTATTGCCCATTTGCATTTGATTATTGCTCAGTACCAAGGTTTGATCAGTAATGGTGGGTGGATTAGCTTGGATAAATGAGAAATAGTGTAATTTGTCTAGTAAAGGGCTGTTTGGATTAGGGGAATACACCTTGTTCCTGTTGTTGTTTTAGTGTTAATGAGGCATAAGTAGACTGCATTCTATGTATTTAGGTTAGTCTAGGCAATAAACTTAGGTGTCTTTCAATAAAAAGTCAAAATGCTTAGTGAAGCTCATGTTTTCACAATCTGTTAAGAGCTTATGGCCCATAATCATGCACATCAGTGTTATAGTTGATCATATGGCTTATTTTAGTTTCACTATTGCTTATTAACTTATTTTCAGTTAGTATAATCAATCACCAAATCACCAAAGTCAAAAGATCAAGTTTTTACAAAAGTCAAATTTGCACCTTGCTGATTTTTCCAAAAATTCAAAGATTTTTGTAGATTTGTTTAATTGGTTTCAGACCTTAAGCTTTTCAGAATAAGCAGTCTACCACCTCACCTATTGAATCCCACGTTTGTCTTATTTTTGTGATTTTCTCTGTGGGCCCCACAACCCTCCAAAGAGGGCTGCAGGGCAGCCAACTGCTCTGTGCAGCAATACACCACCACACCACCACCACTTTGATCGTGGTTTGTGGCCACCTCAGTGGGCCATAGTGTTTCACCATTGGTTTTCCCAACCCCCTCTTACCATAGTCCCCCCTTTGACCTTCTGTTTGGTCTTGAACCCTGTGGACCCCACTTAGATTTAGCTTTGATTTCTGTCCCATTTTTCAGTCAAGTTTAAGAAATCCAAATGCTTATTAGTGCTTATTAGCTTATCTTGTGCTCTTATTTGGCTTTTTCTTGCTTAAAATTGTTCAAATAACTTTAGTGAACCAAGTTTTATCAAAGTTGGACCCACACAAGCTCATTTGACCTCATTTGACCACACAGTCAACATAAGTCAACTGTATAAGCCAAGGGTGTGTTACAGCTTATTTATAAGCTATTTTCAAAAGTGGTTTTACAAAAGTCTTCTATTTTCAGTGGTAAAGTTAGTTTGTAAAATAAAAATCCAAAAAAAATCAAGTTTAAAATAAGTGATAGTTTCTATTTAATTCAACTTAATTTTAATTTTCATTTTTAGATTTTAATTAAGTACCTAGTGTTTTTATACTTTTATTAAATACCTTATATAGTAAAGTAATTTTAATAAATTTTTCAGATTTTTATTCTGTCATTTAGTATTAATTAGATTTAATTTAATTTTCTTATTTATTAATTAATATTAAGTATTAAATCTCATCTTTAGTTTTTAGAAATTAAAACTTAGTTTTTATAATTTTCCTAGCTCTAATATAGTATAATAGATTTTTAGAAAATATAATTTTGAATTCTACTGTTCATTTTCCATTTTTCTTATTTAATTTGTTTAAATTAGAATTAAAGTAATTAAAAGGTAAATAATTAGTGGATTAATCTTAAAACTTAATTTTTAGAGTTTTTATAATTTTTTAGGATTCCTGTGATGGTTAAGTAATTTTATAAATTTTATCTTAATTTTCTAAGTTAATTTAGTATTAATATTAATTAAAAGTAGTTTAATTAGTTTAATTAAGTTAAATAGTTTTCAATTTATAAAAAACCCATAAAAAGACAAAAATATTTATTTTTATTTTTTATACTTTCTTCAAGTTCTAATTTAAGTTTAAAAATTATTTTTGCAAATTTTTAGTTTAATTTGTAATAGTTATAATTATTAGTTAATTTAAATTAGAATTTAATTTAGATTGTAAATAGTTTTATTAATTAAATAATATTTAAATAGTATTTTAATCATTTTCATAATTTCATTTTCATTTTTAATTTTAAGTTTCAAAAAGTGTCAAAAGCACCCCCTGTAGTTTGTTAAATACAAAAACCCACTTTTTCAGTCCGATTGCGTAAATCTGAATTGTGAATACGTGCATATATCTGTATATCTGATTTTTGTGAATATTATATCTGTGTACCAATACCATCATAACAGTAGCAATTTCAACTCCACATCATCTGGCTACTGTCCTCAGTGCCACTTTCTCACAAACGATTCTCAAAAGCACCATTTCAATCTCGCTGGGACTTTAACGACCCGGGAATACACTATACTATCACCGGAGCATTGGAACGAGGTTGTCTTTGACTTGTTGACCTTGGTCAATAATATCTAACGGTTTAGACCCAATCAAAATTTGGCGCCGCTGCCGGGGAGGTTGTTGCGTGTTTTACAAAATCGTTTTAAGTTTAGTGGTTTTCAAAACCCTCCCTGTACAAATTTCACACAAATTTGTAAAAAGTTTTTGTAAAAACATAATCATATCAAAAAAAAGTTCATTAACACTTTTCCTGAAGTGTTAAAAACACCAAAAAAATTAAAAACAACAAAACAAACTGTGAAGTTAAATTACTTCGTTTTCTTTAAGATTACAACCTGAAACAGTTGGTTTAAGGTAAGTTCTGACATTAAATTGCGAACTGAAGAGGAATCCATTCTTTCCTCCCGCCAGCCTGCGAGTAATCTTAAAAGAACGATATCGGTTAACGAATCAGTTCCAAAAATATTTCCCAAGTTTTCTGCACACACACCCATAAGCCTAAAGCAGTTTGTCAAATTAATAAATACAAACCCATAATAAGTTCCCAAACTTAAGATTAAAACTTGCCTTTATATCCCTGTGAGTGGTGTACCTTTTTCAAAGAAGCCATTCACTTGTGATAATTGGTTTAAGTTCTTTGTGGTTTTGCCTCGATTTTGTTTTGAAAAATTGTTTTTGGTGCATGTGCACTAAACATGTTTCCCGAAAATACCAAAAATATTCACCTTTACCCTCTCACCTTTTTGATTCTTCATCTCTTTACCCTCTATCCTTTTGATTCCCACTTCTTCCACTTATCCCGTAATTGATTCTAATGACATCTCTCGATGACGATTTCTTGGAACAAAGGGCCTATGAGAGCAACATTGAAAAACTTATGGCCTTGTCAAAGATATCGAGATGTCGTGTTGATTACGATGGACCATCGATTCCTATTCCCTCTCCGGTGAGGGAAAGGGATCATGAAACCGGGATGACAAAGGACCCGGTACTTTCCCCTAAGCTCACAATTGCTCCTAAATTGTCAAGAATTGATCCTAACCTTTCACGGTTTACGGTTAAAAGTTTGTCAAGCAAACGTACAGAGCTTAGGGCAGTAACTGAAAAGAACGACTTACCCAATCTTTACGTTTATCAAAAACAAAAACCCGAGACTATAACGGAAGTGGTGGAAATTGCTAGCTCTAAGAGCACACCACTTGTCCCACCTCCGGCTTTTATTCCTTGTGTTGGTTGTGGTGAGCTGCTTTTCGGTTTTCCATGTCGTTGGTGTACATGTGTACAATGTGGTAACGATATTCGTGATGGGAGTTGTTTGTTTTGTGGGTCGAGTAATTCATTTGCTTATGATCCTAATCAGAACTCATTCAACAACTCCTCAAATTTTTCCAACTACCCGTCACATTCATACAAGCAAGAATCATATTATTCAAATTTCAATAATGCTTCGTATCAAAATACACCAAACCAGACTCAACAGTTTTACTGTTGTGAGTATTGTGGTGGCCCTCACTACAGCTCTGATTGTCAAATTAGGGATCAGTTTGTCTATGAACAGGTTCCTTGTAACAATCATGAATTTGGTTTCAACCAGCCCTCACAATACACAAACCCTCAACCACCGCCTCAGGACGAGTTAGCTAGAGCTGAATTGATTACTAAAATAATTATGAATCAAACTCAATTCAACAAGAATATTCAAGATAGTATAAACTGTCTTAAGGATTTGATTCTTAGAAAACAAAAGCCTCCGGTTAACTCATTTTATTTTGAGGATGAAAGTGATGAGGATGAGCCATTTCAAGAGGTAAAACCTAAGAAAACTTCAGATATCTTGCCAATGGGGGACAAGGAAGTCAAAAGCAATCCTCTTGAGGAGATTGATAACCTTGTTCCAATGCCAAAGGTATCTGAGAAACCTCTTGAAACCGCTTCAGTAGAAATACAGGGAGAAAAGATTATGATTGAATCTCTAGCAGGAGAAATCATGGAACTTGTAGAAACCATGACTGCTAGTCCTTCTCAACTCCCTCAGTCTGCTGTTATCACACCCGAAGTTCACACTCACTCTCTAATCATGGGGGATGAGCATCTTAGCACTGTTCCTAATAAGGAATCGGACGAATTAATAAAGTCTAGTGCTGAGATCCTTGTCCCAATCCTAAGAGAGTCACAGGGAACTTTGGATCATGTGTGTGATATACCTTCTCACCCTGAAAATCCAAAAGATCATTTTGAGACTTTCTCCGATTTTAATGATGATTGTACATCTTATGGAGAAGTTGAGTATGAGGAGGCACCATTGCCTCATTCGGATGTTGATCCTCGTATTGAGGAGTTCACAAACGAACTTACTCACATTAATCCAATTCCATTGGGAAATGATGATGGTCTCCTTGATCTCGAAGCCGATATGGGAGAAACTAAAAATCTTTTAAACTCTAATCCGAACATCGAGCTTAGTACTTCACATGCTGATGAAAACTCTTTATCTTCTGGAGACATCAGTCATGTGGAAGGATTACCTTCTGAGCTAGTTAGCTTAGAAGAAGAGAATGATGAGATTGACACTGAAATCAAAGATGAAGCACTTCGTGCTACATTATTGAAAGTCAATCTCCTCATTTCTAAAATCGAGGCTTTCAAAGAGAAACCTATTTCATCTCCAATCCCCATAAAGGATAGTGACATTCTCTCCGATGACTCTATACCGGAATTTGAAGCCTTTACTTTTGATCCTATGGGAGAGAAGATTTGTGGCAGTACCACTTCTCATTCTCATAATTCTCTCCCCGATTATGAATCATTTACCTTCGATGAGTTCTCCTGTGAACTCACGCACATCAATCCAGAGTATGATTCATTCACATTTGATGAGTTCTCCTGTGAACTCACTCATATCGTGACTCCTCCGGAGTATGATGACCCGGGGGGAGATGCACTCAATCATGAGAATTTGCAAATTCCCACCCACCCTCCCGGGATGTTTTTGAGCTTACCCTTTGAAATCCAAAATCAGGCTAATGAGCCTGCCTTCGAGGAAGAAGATCTTATCATGATTTTCATCATGGTTTTCTTCCTTTTCTTCACCTATAAGGTGACTTCTCCTGTTCTTCACTCATTCGGGAGTGAGGACACTATATTTGATCCCGGCATTTTCAGGTATCATTATCTTAAGCCGGGACTATGTCTCATCGGTGTGGAACTTTCACGTGCTTCAAATGATTATCCAAACATCTTGAATGAAAGTTCTTCCACATCATGCTTCCCCAAGGACAAATGAATTCGGGGTCGAGTCAAGCTAGCGACTCGGTAAACAAAAACAGTAGCATGCTTATAGGGTTTTCACCCTAAGTGTGGGGGAGTCCCCCATGCTATGATTACAAAAGTGAAAAACAAAATGGTGTTTTCCACGCTTAGCTTGTAATGTTGCCCTTTTACGTTCAAAATGTCAGCATAATAGCCGGGACTTTGAATATTGAGGACAATATTCATGCTTAGTGTGTGTGTGTGGGGGGGGGGGGGGGGGGGGGTATTCGCTATTCTAGCGAATTTTATCACATTTTACTATCTTATACCCCCGTTTTTGTCCAAAAATTTTTTCAAAAATTTTTCACTAAAGTTCAAAATTTTTTGTGGTAATCAGTCCGCCAAAGTCTGAATGACAAATGGATTGGCTAGTCCAGGAGCAAACGGCTCTTGGTAAAGACATCTCAAATCCGTTAATGGCTGGCAATTTGCCAAAAATTGTATGGTTCCTCAGCTCCCCCGTATCCTCATAAGCAAATGAGTTGGCTAGCCCGCAAGATTATGGCTTGTGGTAAAGGCAGTGGAAAATCCATAATTGGTAATCAGCTCACCAAGATGTTGACTTAGTCCATCAAGATGCTGGCTAGTCCAGAAGCAAACGGCTTTTGGTAAAGACTAATCAAATCCGTTGACAGCTGGTGGTTTGCTCAAAATCACATGGTTATCAGGTGTGCCACAGTTCTTACACCTGGCTACTCCAGAAGTGATGGCTTTTGGTAAAGAGTTTTTCAAATCCATCAAGTTTTTCTCAAAAGATTGCTAGGGACTAGCAATGTTTTAGTGTGGGGGATTGATGAGTGTGTAAATACTCATCATTTTTACCATTTCTGAGCTGCCAAAACACCTAAAAACACTCAATAATGAATCAAAATAGTGAAATTATCCCAGGAAAGTGTTTTACATGTTTCAAATGCAAAAATACCAAAAACAGATGAAAAACGCACAAAGTTTGCATAATTGGTAGTTTCAGTCCCTCAAAGTTTCATAAATTATCAAAACTAGTCCCTAAAGGTTTAAAATGAATAAAAAGTCAACTTAAGTCCTTGGGAAACCAAAAATATTCACAAATGATCCCTGGGTAAAAGTTTACACAAACTGGCAACTTTTACCCCTCGAATATCAAAATTGGCAAAAATGGTCCCTGGGTGTTATAAAACTTGAAATTTCACAAAATACCCTTGTACTATTCATGAATATACAAAATGGAACATTTTGATAACTTTTGGGTATTTACATATTTGGTCCCTAAAAAATCCAAAATTTACAGAAAAGGTCCCTAGAGTTTTAATAATGGGAAATTTACAAATATAGTCCATGAGGTAATCAAGTATGGCATAAATGGTCCTTGTCACAACTTTGGAATATTTACAGGATCAACCCTTGAAGAAATCAGAACTTACAATTTTTACCCTTGGGCTAAATTTTCTACAAACCAAACCGGACCTATCTTTATTATTCCCTAAAATCCAACAACACCCCTACCCCCATTTAAACCAAATCCATAAACCAATACCCAATCCTGGTCCACAATACCCTCACCAAGCCCACACAACCTTTTCTAGGCCCACTCCACAAATAAAACCCAATCCACCCTTTGTTTTGACCCCGGTCAACCCAAAACCATATACCACCCTCACCTTCACTTTCCCTCTAAACCAAAACCAGAAAACCAGACCTGGTATCCCCCCCCTTGCACCACTTGCACCTTACCCCTCCACCTTATCCCTGCTACAATCACACTTCCCCAACACCCATCACATCTCACCCCCCCCCCTATGGTCTACCTCAGTCCCAATTGCTTAAAAAAAGATTTCCCGCCAAAAATGAAGAGTAAGCAGAGGTGATCAAAAAGCCAAACAAGTTGCTAGGATATGATTAGTGGGACCCACAAAGCTCAGATTTTCATCTATAAGAAGAAAAGAAGGCCAGAGAAAGAATCATTAGATTCGGGTAGTAGTAGTTTAGTCGACTGTTGTAATTTTCTAATTCCTAGTTTAATTAAAAGCTTTATAGCACTTTGTTAAGCATTATCAATGTAATTCAACTTTATTTCAATCTTCAATCTCAATTAAAAGTCCATTCTCAGTTTTTTATAAAAGTTGCATTTGAATTTCATAGCTCTTAAAATCAAGTTATAAGTCTTAGCTCACTGTTTCATAAGCTCATATGAGTTAAATGATAGTTTTTTGTGAATCTCATCATTTAAATTTGCTTAAAATTGTTCCAAAGATATGGTCAATGAAAGTCAACTGATGTGACTTACGAAGATAATGGGAGATCTGGTTGGTAAATTTGTGGGTCTGAAGTGGTTATAAACCTATCTAAGGATAGGCTGAGGTTGGAATCTCCCCTATTTCAGTTAAGGGATCAAAAAGTTGTGAGTCTCATTTTATATTTTCTAGTTTGAAATTGATTTTCATAAGTATTAGTTTAAGACATGTTTGTTTGTTAGATTACTGTTCCTCACTTGTGATTGATCATAAATCAGTTGTAGTTGAGTAATTGTGAGCTTGTGTGATTGCTTTAGGTTAAAATTGTTTAGTAACTGTTCATTTTGCTCATATTTAATTAAGTTTGTGATCTTTGGTATTTATTGTTTAAAGTAAATTGTTATTGCCCATTTGCATTTGATTATTGCTCAGTACCAAGGTTTGATCAGTAATGGTGGGTGGATTAGCTTGGATAAATGAGAAATAGTGTAATTTGTCTAGTAAAGGGCTGTTTGGATTAGGGGAATACACCTTGTTCCTGTTGTTGTTTTAGTGTTAACGAGGCATAAGTAGACTGCATTCTATGTATTTAGGTTAGTCTAGGCAATAAACTTAGGTGTCTTTCATTAAAAAGTCAAAATGCTTAGTTAAGCTCATGTTTTCACAATCTGTTAAGAGCTTATGGCCCATAATCATGCACATCAGTGTTATAGTTGATCATATGGCTTATTTTAGTTTCACTATTGCTTATTAACTTATTTTCAGTTAGTATAATCAATCACCAAATCACCAAAGTCAAAAGATCAAGTTTTTACAAAAGTCAAATTTGCACCTTGCTGATTTTTCCAAAAATTCAAAGATTTTTGTAGATTTGTTTAATTGGTTTCAGACCTTAAGCTTTTCAGAATAAGCAGTCTACCACCTCACCTATTGAATCCCACATTTGTCTTATTTTTGTGATTTTCTCTGTGGGCCCCACAACCCTCCAAAGAGGGCTGCAGGGCAGCCAACTGCTCTGTGCAGCAGTACACCACCACACCACCACCACTTTGGTGGTGGTTTGTGGCCACCTCAGTGGGCCATAGTGTTTCACCATTGGTTTTCCCAACCCCCTCCTACCATAGTCCCCCCTTTGACCTTCTGTTTGGTTTTGAACCCTGTGGACCCCACTTAGATTTAGCTTTGATTTCTGTCCCATTTTTTAGTCAAGTTTAAGAAATCCAAATGCTTATTAGTGCTTATTAGCTTATCTTGTGCTCTTATTTGGATTTTTCTTGCTTAAAATTGTTCAAATAACTTTAGTGAACCAAGTTTTATCAAAGTTGGACCCACACAAGCTCATTTGACCTCATTTGACCACACAGTCAACTGTATAAGCCAAGGGGGTGTTACAGCTTATTTATAAGCTATTTTTAAAAGTGGTTTTACAAAAGTCTTCTATTTTCAGTGGTAAAGTTAGTTTGTAAAAGAAAAAAAAAATCAAGTTTAAAATAAGTGATAGTTTCTATTTAATTCAACTTAATTTTAATTTTCATTTTTAGATTTTAATTAAGTACCTAGTTTTTTTATATTTTTATTATATACCTTATATAGTAAAGTAATTTTAATAAATTTTTCAGATTTTTATTCTGTCATTTAGTATTAATTAGATTTAATTTAATTTTCTTATTTATTAATTAATATTAAGTATTAAATCTCATCTTTAGTTTTTAGAAAGTAAAACTTAGTTTTTATAATTTTTCTAGCTCTAATATAGTATAATAGATTTTTAGAAAATATAATTTTGAATTCTACTATTCATTTTCCATTTTTCTTATTTAATTTGTTTAAATTAGAATTAAAGTAATTAAAAGGTAAATAATTAGTGGATTAATCTTAAAACTTAATTTTTAGAGTTTTTATAATTTTTTAGGATTCCTGTGATGGTTAAGTAATTTTATAAATTTTATCTTAATTTTCTAAGTTAATTTAGTATTAATATTAATTAAAAGTAGTTTAATTAGTTTAATTAAGTTAAATAGTTTTCAATTTATAAAAAACCCATAAAAAGACAAAAATATTTATTTTTATTTTTTATACTTTCTTCAAGTTCTAATTTAAGTTTAGAAATTATTTTTGCAAATTTTTAGTTTAATTTGTAATAGTTATAATTATTAGTTAATTTAAATTAGAATTTAATTTAGATTGCAAATAGTTTTATTAATTAAATAATATTTAAATAGTATTTTAATCATTTTCATAATTTCATTTTCATTTTTAATTTTAAGTTTCAAAAAGTGTCAAAAGCACCCCCTGTAGTTTGTTAAATACAAAAACCCACTTTTTCTGTCCGATTGCGTAAATCTGAATTATGAATATATGCATATATCTGTATATCTAATTTTTGTGAATATTATATCTGTGTACCAATACCATCATAACAGTAGCAATTTCAACTCCACATCATCTGGCTACTGTCCTCAGTGCCACTTTCTCACAAACGATTCTCAAAAGCACCATTTCAATCTCGCTGGGACTTTAACGACCCGGGAATACACTATACTATCACCGGAGCATTGGAACGAGGCTGTCTTTGACTTGTTGACCTTGGTCAATAATATCTGACGGTTTAGACCCAATCACCCTCCATCATTGTCTCTCTTTGACACCATTGCCAAAATGGAAACCCAACAACAACCAATGCTTCAACCAAATGAGTCATTGGATGATGAACCTCATCAACCATCATTGATAGAAGGTTTGGCTTATCGCTATGCTAGACCCTCAATCTTTCCACAAGATCAAGGTCATACATACCCTCAATCATTTGTATTTCACCCCGTTTACAAATTCATTCATGATCCTCTTGAAGGAGAACCAAGCTTCCGCCATTATACTCAACAACAACAACCACCACAAGATTCGTCCCAACACTTTGATTCAATGTTTCCTTCTCATGAGGAAATAAATGCATCTGTAAGGGCCACATCTCCAACCTCAACAAGTATAGGAAACAAAAACACCTCTCAACCATCCACCCTTGCTCCATCAGGCACAAGTAATCCACCACCAACAAATGAGATCGCTTTTCCACCAAACTTTCCCCGCCATGGTTGCGGACATTGTGAAAGGACCGCTCACATTACCGAAAGAAGTCAAACGGAAATCCGTGAGCTAACCTATGAAATGAGGTTTATCCTAAACCACATTTCGGACCGTCTAGAATCCTTGTCTCACCCACCTCAAGTTTAGAGTATCTAACAATGATAGAGTCTCATCCGTAGTAGCACCAAAAACACAACCTAACATGCCAAAACACTCATCATCACCTACCTTAAAACATTCTTTAGGAGGATGTTTCTCATTAAGGATTATGATGTTTTTCTTTTTATTTTTATTTTTCTTTTATTTTTTTTAAAGTAGGATGCTATCTTCCTAATTTCTTGTCTTTGACTTTCTAAAAATTCAAATTTTACATGAAATGAATTTCATTCTACTATAAGGTATGCATTGTTTGTTGACCATTTAGGTATTGTGAGTAAACTATACCTTGCTATGGTAGCATACATATATCTTGTGTTTTAAAAACTAACCTTCCTTTTTGTAGGATCATTATCCATGTATTCTTTCCTTGATACTCCATTTAGGGGAGTAATATTTGTCACACCCCCAATTTACCTGACTTGCAGCGGAATGGAATACCTGGGGGTGTCTGTCATAGCACCACAGTTACAGTTACATTGAACGACCTAAAGTGTCGTTTGGAAAATACTGCATTTGATCATTGAAATAATCCAGAGTTTACAAAATGAGGTCCCCAAAATGTGTTGCATGTTTATGAAAAACAAGTCATACTAGATCAAATGTTTACATAAGTGCATGAAATAATGATGAGACGCGTCGACTCCGCGACTCCATGAAGGTCCAAATGCATGTCACATGAGCTACCTTAATAACCTGAAATACATTGCTAAAACGTCAACACGAATGTTGGTGAATTCCATAGGTTTATAAAATGTAATGATGTACGGCCACCACAAGTAAAAGTGCAAGATAAAAATCTCATGAAAATTGTACAATAGACCTTAAGCTCATGACACCGAAGCTATGATTGATGAAACTATGCCCCTCCTGAATGTTCTGCCGAAACACTCAAATGTAAAAGACATGACATGCATCCGCTTACTGTTGGTAATCACTACCACGGATGGAGGCGTCACCCTCGATAGATCTATCCACTCACTCTCGCTTACCGGTAAATTAACGGTTCATGATGTTACAGGGGACTTAACACATGGCAAGGTCACTTAAGCAATGTACATGTTTGAATACTTGGGCTCGTACTAAAATGATTGATGCAATGTATTCCCCCCGTGGGATTTGAAAACAATCAAAAATGTTGAATTAAAAACGGGGCTATGAAAACTCACCTCTAGCTGATGATACTGTGATGATGTGAAATGAACAACCATGAACAATTTGCTGCCGCAAACTAATATGATGGTACCATGAACAAGTAATGAGCTGAAAATAACAAGGCGCGCACACTAGCCGCAACCTAATGTGAATGATGAACGATCTACTTTAGATCACCAAATGATGTTATGAATGTCCATGCACATGTTTCCTATACCACTCTACTCTTTGAAAAACACTTGTTGTTATCAAAAGTATATATTCCAAGACTTAGGAAAAATATGGCTATTAGAAAAATAAAACTAGTTGCAATATATATACTTATATATATATCGTATGTACCAATGTTTGTGTTGAAATCCTCGGTTTGAAATCCTTGAAATAACGCCTTGTACTAAATGAAAATATACTTGTAATCACTAATACATCATTAGTTATGAAATTGGGTACTTGGTTAATATTTCTAGAAAATCTAGAATTTAGTACGTAGTGTTATTATTATTATTTCTAAAAACTGCCAATTATAGAGGATTTTTGCCGATATTGAAACGTGAATATCTTTGTCGTTATAAGCTCGTTTTACTTGTTCTTTATATCCATGGTTACGTCTTAACATGTAGTAATATATTTTGGAAAGCTTGACCCCTCCGTGTTACGTCTAAAGTCTCTTTTTGTCCGACGAAAAACGTCCAACAACACGTATTTTTCCGGAAAATAGTTTTCGTCAATAAACTTGCAAAAATCATAACTTCTTCGTTATAAACTCTTTTTAATCCGTTCTTTCGCCTACGGATTCGTTTTTGAAAGTATTTTCTAAAAATTTTGCCAAAGTTTCATTTGTGTTTACTGATTTTCCAGATTTTACCAAAATGGGACAGCATGTTTATAAACTTGTTAGAAATCCATTTCCAAGGTTCAAAACTAGTTTTTACTTCAACCAAATCTCTTGCAAACACCACAAATCTATACTAATCCTACCATACACCTTCTTAGGGTGCCATGGGTTCCTAATGACTAGTAATCAAGTTAATTTAACAAAGGAACACTTAAAACCAATTCTAGGGTTTGTATGATCAAAAAGTATACAAAAATAAAGTGGTATAGCTAGTTTGTGCATGAAATTAAGCATGAATACTATAAGATACATATGTTAATTAGATGAAAACATGAAAATAAATTTGAATACTCACTTTGAAATAATAGGTGGTGAGATGATGAAAAACCTTGGATTACTTGTGTTTTTGTGTTATGATTCTTGATTAGGATGATGAAATGAACAACTTTGATGCTTTATACTTTGAAAAATAATGGATTGATCTTGGATCATGGGGAAAGTCGTGGGTTTTGGGGTGGGGGAGATGAGAAAAGTGAGTTTTATGATTCTTGGAAATTGTTATGTTATGTGATAAGTGTTTTTGGAAGATATTTGCATAAGTTTATAATGTATAATACTAGTACATAAGCATGAGGTTAAAAATAAATCACATGGTGTCTAGGGTGAGCTCATGGCCGGTTTTCAATGTACCAAGGAGTAGCAAAGTCGGTTTTGATCACTTAGAAAATGTAGTGTATTATTAGTTGTAGTTTAGTGTAAGTATTAGTTATAATCGGGTACCGGGTTTGCTAGAAATAAATATTAACGAAGTTAACCGAGACTTAATAAAGTCATAAAAATGTTAAAATTATGTTGGGTACAATTACTGAGTGATCGGGTGATTATTGTTTAGTTTTCACGAAAACCGTCGTAATATTCATAAGCTCGCGTTATAAATAAAATAAATTTCCAAAATACTGGGTAACTGAATGTTATAACTTTTATGATGATAAAATGGATATAAAAATATGTCGGGACAATTGTGGGAATATTTAGATATATTCGTCGTGTAAAAATCCGGGTGTTAACGTTTATTTATAAATAATTATAAGAAAAACGTTAAATGTATCCAATATATAATTTGAAAATCCTAAGAGTGGTATAACATATAAATGACCTACTGATGATATGCAGACTGTCTCTAGTCCCTATGAAATGTCTTTACTGATAATGCATGAATTCGCACCTGAACCAATACGGTTACGCGAATTTGAATACTCGTAAACTAAATTTACGATGAAATGTGTAATGCACGTGAATAATGAAATCTTTTCCCGCAATGAATAGTGTTCAGTGAATAGTAAAATTTCTGAATGCTTCTCGGAATGTCAAACTGACACAAAAAATGATGAATAGTGTTTTGATGAATAGTGTTTGATGAATAGTATTTTTCCAAAGTTCGGGAAATGACCTGAAATGACTTGAAATGGTGAGTTGTGACAGTCTTCCCCTCTAAAAGGAACTTCGTCCCGAAGTTCAATTTATGTTGGTATCTGAGAATGTATTGGTGAAAAGGTGATGATATTCGAGAATTCCAGCGAACTCTAACGATAGGAATTCGACTCTGATTCAACTGTTTGACCACACGGTCCATGGTTTCTGTTGGTTCTCTTACAAGGTCTGAGATTGTCATTTGGGTTGGATCCCTTCCAATGGAATCATGAGTGACTCATCTGAAAGTCATTTCTGGGGATTTGAAAATGTGAAATATGTTCGTGTAATCCTGTTGTTCTCTGGCAATGTTCAAATCTAATGGCCACTAGGCCTACCCTGTCTGAAATATAAATGGTCCAGTGTATATTGGTGTAACTTTCCAAGTTTTCTGAACGATAACATGCCTTTCCTAGGCAGAACTTTCTGCATAACTCTGCAGAACTTGAAGTTTTAATGGTTTACAACTTATTGAGCTTGTAACTGATTCTTGACTTGTAGAAAATTTCTGGTTATCTCATGAATGCCTACTGAACTAGTGAGTTAAGCTTTTTCTGAGTTTGGCCCATCAATCGATGGTATGCGCTTCTTAATGTTTTAAATGTGGTACTGGTAATATATATTGCTGAATTCTGCCAGAACTCAAGTTTGTATGCTAGTTGGTCGATTCTAAAATGAATCTTAAATAGTCCAATATGCTAAAGGTTCAACCTTTCTTGTTATCCAATTTGTATCATGCCAATCCAAGGCATTGCTTTTAACTTAATTTGTTCTCCCACTTGAATCTGGATGGTTTGTTGTTCAAGATATCCACTCCAAATGATGTGTGTTATGTACCAACCTAACTTCTGCCAGTTTCCCGCTGTTGGTGTGATAACTATTGTTGTAGATGAATTTGATTTATAATAAATGATTAGTCCAACCATTTCTAGGGTCAATCACTCATGCTCTGAGCATACTTTCCTATGTTTGAATTGTTCTCTCGCTTTGACCATCGGTCTGAGAATGATAGGTGATGTTCACATCTAAATGGGTTTCTGAAGGGAATTCTAAAATGATTACCTGAAGTCCACGGTGAATTCGGTTTCCTTAACAGACAATAAACCTTTGTGACTAATTCCACAACGTTCGGTCCTTCGAACTTGGCGTTATCTGAAAGTGGTAGAATATAGGTAACAATTTGATTCCTTTTGTTTTGTTCCAACGGATAATAAGACATATGTCCTTCTTTGTCTATTGGGTTTGGTCTCCACTACTGAAGTTCGTGATCAATTTGTGATGTTCCTCCTAATTCTTTCATCACATAATCCAAATATTCTCTATTGTCCAGTCACAAATCCTAAATGCATAAGCGATGTTGTAGGGAAATTTGTTCTGGAAATTTGTCTCGTGATTATGAGTTTTGGTTGAAATCTTTTTCTGAATAAACGAATTTAGAAAATGGAGCAAATGATTTACTGGGTAATATTTTTCTTGATGATTCAAAATCCAGTAGTTATGAAATAGGAAATGTTTTCAAACATGTTGTGATTAAGACTGCTTACCAAAGTTTGATGTCTATGTATATTTCTTATTGTACAATAGTGTTGCTAAAGATTGACCAAAAAGGATCGTACTTGTTCAAAATAGGAATTTCAGAAATCATTTTTCCACAAGGTATGTGATTTATGTAAACGCATCAACTTTATTTAAAAGTGAAAACACTAACATGGATAAAATGGTAGAATAGGAAATGTTCGCTTAAATGCATCGATGTCTAACACTTAGTTCCTGAGGTTGGATAATGTCTATTGATGGTTATCTAGCATAACTACAAGCATAGGTATTTAGACTAACTTAAGTCCTGAAATTGTTTATCGTTGTAATAGACAAGACGAAGGTATCACTTGATGTTGTGTCGATGAATGTCTATTCTGTTTTCCCATGTAGATGAGGAGATATGTTCCGGTTTGATCCCTTTCTTGGTATGAAGGTGAGGTTATCTGAAATTTCTAGTGACATAATGCCCTAGAGGAATCCACATCGATATTCTTGATTCAAACAATTGTCCTTTGTGAAAACTTACTGCAGAAAAGTTTTTGTATAGATGAGGCCATGTTTAAATGAAATGCTCTACAGTCTCAATTAGAAGCTTGGTTTATTTCTATTGTGTTATCCTGCGGACATCTATATTGAGTTCAATCCTGTAGCTCAGTCTAGCTAGTACCTTTAACTGATAGAATTTAACAACTAAGTCAGAGATGGTGATTCAGATGGTCTCGCAGTATCTTAGGATTGTTGTTGAGTTATGAATTCTCTCACTATATACTTCTAGTCCTAGTTAGTAGTTCTGTAATCCCTTCGTTGCTTTTATTGTATATAGGAATCCTGCATGTATTTGATATGGAAAGTCTCTCCTAGAGAAGTCAATGGGAAAATCCAACTTAATGGCTAAGTGAGTGACAGGTGGGGTAAGTATCCAGGGATAGTTCGGCAAAAGAGATGTTTATGAAAGAGTTCCTTTGTTTACAAAGCTTTCGAATGAAGATTGTTATTAACAATCCTTTGAAAAGGTAATTATTTCGTTCATGGCATAATCCTTCCTGAATTTTACATAGGTGATCAGGCTATGTACAATTGAGGACTAATGATGCGATGTTAGATTTTTGTCAAAATATCATAACTTTTCTCAAAAGTTTTAGATGGTGTTCAACGCATTGTTATTAAAATGGTATCCTGATGTTTCCTTTCAAATAACATAAAAATTGCCTCGCGTAATAATAGTAAATACTTGGTGTAATGACAGAAAATCAATTTATAGGATGGTAATAAAATAGCTTACTTCAGAAATTTTTCTGTAAAACAGTTTCCCCATATGATAGTAAAATAGCTTGAATGGTGTATTGGATACGTGGGTGAATCTTGTCGAATGGTAATAGTCTACTAATTCGTCAAATACGAAATCAACCTAATCCCTGATGAGACAATGCTAAAATGTTGCGAAACGATTGAAGTCTGAGCAAATGGGATAGAAAATGGAGTAAACGAAGGTTATGATTATCACCTAGGTAACAAAGGATAGATACTACATTGGATAGGAAAGTGCTTAATACCACTAGGTCATGTCATCGTACCAACGGTAAGTACAAAAGGAAAGATACAACCCTAAAGGGCTCTAACTACGGTTTTTATATTGAAACAAAGCTCCTCCTGCTGAAGCATTATTGTTATCCTTGATGTTGCTAATATCCTGACGGTTCTCTTTCAACAGCTCACGCTATTCCTTGAGCGATTCAGTCTTGATTCCAAGTTCCTGATTTTCCTTGTCCCTTAGCTCCGGGTAGTCATTCTTGAAATGCCCAAAGTTTCCACATTTGAAACAACTCCCTGGGATTTACTGATTTGTGAGTTTCCTACAGTCTTCAGTCCAATGACCCCACTTCTTGCACACTCCACACGGTTCACTGCAATGACCTCGGTGATATTGATTACACAGGTTGCAGTAAGATAACTTTCCAATATACCTTCTCTTTGTGTGTGGTTCTGCAGCAAAGGCTCTATTCACTTCTGGTCCTTTGGGTGATTGTTGAGCAGCATTACAACCTAGATTTTTGTTCCACTTCCTTTTATTGTCACTATTGTTTCCTGATGTCTCGGCGTGAACTATGAGTTCCTTTGCTTCGATCGCCATTTTGATAATGTACTTTTCAAGTTTCTTGCTTTCCGGTTCATCCATTGCAGGACCTAGTCGTGTTGATTCATAAAAATGAGTAGTGTAATTGTCAACATCATTTCCTACCATGGTAAAGTTTACTGTTTCCTGTTCCTTTGCTCGTAATTCACTTCCTATACAAAATGTTATACCCATCATCCTTCTTAGTTTCTCCCAAGAGTGTGAGTAGGCAGTATCAACTCCTACCATCTTAATATGTTTGGTCCACCATTCCTGGGCATGATTCTGAAAAGTGCATGTGGCGAACTTAACCTTGTATTCCTTACGACAGTCGCCACATTGAAATATTGTTTCTATGTCTTCGAACCATTTGAGAAATTCCTTTGTGTTTCTAGTTCCGCTAAAGGAGGGAGGATTGCACCCCATAAATTCCACGTGAGTAAGTTCCTTAGTGAGGGTGGTGGCTATGTTCTTGGCAATGACTTGTCCAACAGCAGCTTGTGTCATGCTTGGAGTGGTTTGCTTAAATTTCTCTTCATCAAATCATAAGTGACCATGAGGATATAGTTAATCAAAGTCATCATATTCACAACACATGAATATAATACATGAAAATTTCGGTCTACGTGAACCGGTATGACAAATAGCACAACCATTTCTTACATAGTAGAGTCACACTTGATATATTTGTTTGTACAATAATCAAAAGACAACAAGTTCTTTAGACTATGTCCCACACCTTCTGTGGCTAGGATAATAGTAAAAGCTAGTGAGGATATAAATCTGGTCCAGGGACTTCCTGGTGTCCCTCTGTGTGAAATCAGGTTTGTGGCATCATAAGGTCGAGATAGTCCTGAAGTGGTGTCTGAAGTTGTGCATCTATCAAATCTTAGATAATGTAGGTTCTGAACCATTCCTGAAGAATCTGCGGATGTTTCTGTTGAGTCCGTGATATTTGTGTTATCTACTAGGTGTCATCTAGTTCATGGCAAGTGGGAATGGAAAAAGGAAAATGACAATGATGGTACTAGTGAATGGAATACTATCCTCTTTCGCGCTACCTCGCGACATCCAAAAGGTAAAACTGAAGTACACACTGTGGGAAGGCCAATAGTGTAATAAGTAACTGATGGTGGTGGTAGTACCTGAGTAGTAAGTGCCCTACTAGTGATGGAAAGAAAACACACAATCTTCCTTGCAATAAGCATCCTAATAAGTCCATTAAGATTAATTCTGAATACACTACCAAAAGGCATTCTATGTATGGGCTGAATGATAGGAAAACCCTGTTCCTATGGCAAATCAATAGTACTAATGGTGGTGTAAGTGCAACTGGTGGTATAATGGTAGTGGAAGATGACAAGGCATCTTCAATGTCGGAATCCGATAAAAGGATGTCAGGGTGAGTATCTGAAGGCATGTCACTTGTGAACCAGGTCAAAAAATGATATACATATACGGATATGAGTATAAATAACCCGCACAGGGTATGCATGAAACAACATGTATCATGATTATGCACTTATGATGAAATGATGAGATGCTATGCTGATGTGGTTATAGTCTAGGGTCCAAGATACATCCTAGTTCGCTATAACCTTAGCTCTGATGCCAATCTGTCACACCCCCAATTTACCTGACTTGCAGCGGAATGGAATACCTGGGGTGTCTGTCATAGCACCACAGTTACAGTTACATTGAACGACCTAAAGTGTCGTTTGGAAAATACTGCATTTGATCATTGAAATAATCCAGAGTTTACAAAATGAGGTCCCCAAAATGTGTTGCATGTTTATGAAAAACAAGTCATACTAGATCAAATGTTTACATAAGTGCATGAAATAATGATGAGACGCGTCGACTCCGCGACTCCATGAAGGTCCAAATGCATGTCACATGAGCTACCTTAATAACCTGAAATACATTGCTAAAACGTCAACACGAATGTTGGTGAATTCCATAGGTTTATAAAATGTAATGATGTGCGGCCACCACAAGTAAAAGTGCAAGATAAAAATCTCATGAAAATTGTACAATAGACCTTAAGCTCATGACACCGAAGCTATGATTGATGAAACTATGCCCCTCCTGAATGTTCTGCCGAAACACTCAAATGTAAAAGACATGACATGCATCCGCTTACTGTTGGTAATCACTACCACGGATGGAGGCGTCACCCTCGATAGATCTATCCACTCACTCTCGCTTACCGGTAAATTAACGGTTCATGATGTTACAGGGGACTTAACACATGGCAAGGTAACTTAAGCAATGTACATGTTTGAATACTTGGGCTCGTACTAAAATGATTGATGCAATGTATTCCCCCCGTGGGATTTGAAAACAATCAAAAATGTTGAATTGAAAACGGGGCTATGAAAACTCACCTCTAGCTGATGATACTGTGATGATGTGAAATGAACAACCATGAACAATTTGTTGCCGCAAACTAATATGATGGTACCATGAACAAGTAATGAGCTGAAAATAACAAGGCGCGCACACTAGCCGCAACCTAATGTGAATGATGAACGATCTACTTTAGATCACCAAATGATGTTATGAATGTCCATGCACATGTTTCCTATACCACTCTACTCTTTGAAAAACACTTGTTGTTATCAAAAGTATATATTCCAAGACTTAGGAAAAATATGGCTATTAGAAAAATAAAACTAGTTGCAATATATATACTTATATATATATCGTATGTACCAATGTTTGTGTTGAAATCCTCGGTTTGAAATCCTTGAAATAACGCCTTGTACTAAATGAAAATATACTTGTAATCACTAATACATCATTAGTTATGAAATTGGGTACTTGGTTAATATTTCTAGAAAATCTAGAATTTAGTACGTAGTGTTATTATTATTATTTCTAAAAACTGCCAATTATAGAGGATTTTTGCCGATATTGAAACGTGAATATCTTTGTCGTTATAAGCTCGTTTTACTTGTTCTTTATATCCATGGTTACGTCTTAACATGTAGTAATATATTTTGGAAAGCTTGACCCCTCCGGGTTACATCTAAAGTCTCTTTTTGTCCGACGAAAAACGTCCAACAGCATGTATTTTTCCGGAAAATAGTTTTCGTCAATAAACTTGCAAAAATCATAACTTCTTCGTTATAAACTCTTTTTAATCCGTTCTTTCGCCTACGGATTCGTTTTTGAAAGTATTTTCTAAAATTTTTGCCAAAGTTTCATTTGTGTTTACTGATTTTCCAGATTTTACCAAAATGGGACAGCATGTTTATAAACTTGTTAGAAATCCATTTCCAAGGTTCAAAACTAGTTTTTACTTCAACCAAATCTCTTGCAAACACCACAAATCTATACTAATCCTACCATACACCTTCTTAGGGTGCCATGGGTTCCTAATGACTAGTAATCAAGTTAATTTAACAAAGGAACACCTAAAACCAATTCTAGGGTTTGTATGATCAAAAAGTATACAAAAATAAAGTGGTATAGCTAGTTTGTGCATGAAATTAAGCATGAATACTATAAGTGTAACACCCCAACCCGACAAGGGTAGAAGTGCCACAAGGATGGTGACATATCAGAGCATACATACATAATATCATACACAGCGGAAGTCTTAAACATAATTAAATAAGAAAGACCAAGCCAACACAGCTTAAGTCAAAGTACATAAGTTCAATGATGAAGAAATAATCCAAAAGAAATAAGAACATAATCCAAATCCAAAGTCATAACATAGGGTGGTCATCTAAGGTAAAAGCTCCAACACAAGCTCTAACTCTCATCCCATAGCAAAAGCCCAGCTCCTAGCTTAGATACCTGCCGCAGGAAAAGGAAATGCGGCTGAGCTTAAAAAGCTCAGTGAACAGATACATAAACAAAGCAATGGTAATGAAATAGAACTGAAATATAGTGCGTTGGGAAATAACATAAGGAATAGACAAATGAATAATAGAAAGGAATAATAGGATAGTCATCTACCACGAGCCCAGAACATATCATATCATATAAGCCGTCAATATCATAGTCTCATAATCAGAGGGGATACCTCTCAGGCAACCAGATAATATGAGGGGTGACCTCATGTATCATAAAGTGGAGTGATCAGCTCCCAGAAGTTGTGAAAGGCATGTATAGCACACAGTACCAGTCACCAGACAGATATCATAAACATAATCATAGTTAAATCCACTAAACAGAACAGATCTAGGATGCATCCATACGCCCCCGCAGAAATCATAGTGGCCATAATAAATCATATCATAAGTGTGCACATAATATAACAGAAAGGGGACGGTGTAGCCAAATCACTAGGGCCACACACTAGTCATGCCAGTGGTGCATCACAGACACGCCCATGGTACCTCCATAGGTAGGGAAACAGAAATGGCTCGGGTATCAAACTAAGAGTCAAGTCTCATATCATACAAAAGGTCATATAGCAAAGGTGTATCTCAGAATCGTATCAAGGTTCAATCAAAGGGAACATAGCAATGGCTTGGGGAATCTTAAGTGTATCATATGTCCAAAATCATAATAGCATAATGGAGCCTTTACTGAAAAGGCAGAGTATCCGTACCTTATTGCAAGCACAGAAAAATAGAAACAAACTCGGAAAACAGATGTGGCTCAGGACCTCTCCTTCTTCACACCTAGAGGAGAAGAGGGGTGAATCATAATTCATTCTTTCCATTTTAAGTAACTTTCCATTTTAAGTAACTTTCCATTTTTAGCAGGTTTCCATAAATAGTAAGTTTCCACTTTTAGAAAGTTTCCATATTTAGAAAGTTGAATCATTATTAATGGAAATAAGGTATCTTTTAATCTTTTTACTCATTTGGTCCTTAGGGTTTCATAACTTGCATTTTATACCCTTTACTTTCCAAAATTACACTTTAACCCTTTTAGTATTCAAAGTTACACATTAAACCCTTATCTTATTCATTTTACACAATGAGTACTTATTTTATCATATTATACGAATGGATCCTCAATTATTCATAATTTACACTTTAAGTCCCTCAAGTTATTAAAGTTACATATTTAACCCTTTAATTTACAATTTCAACTTTTAAATATCAATAATTACATATTATGCCCTTAGGTTATCAAAATGACACATAACTCCCTGAATATATTAAATTACTCAAATCAGTCCCAAGTTTCCAGAAATTACATGTTTAGTCCCTCTCTTTTAATTATTTTCAAAACAAACCCTAATTAGGTTTAAAATACATTTTAATCCATTTATATACAAAAATTACACATAGCACCCTCATCTCTCATTTTATTCGAATAGTACCTGATCCAAATTAAGTTTCAAAAATAACCCTTAAGTTTTAAAAGTTACAAAACTCACCCAAATCTTTTATCACAAATCGTATAACATAAAATAACAAGATTAAAAACCCTAACCAACTCTAATTCATTTTTAATCATTACCTCATCATTAATTATCATTTATTATCACAAAACAAACCCTAGATCACAAACCCTAGTCCCACGAATTTATTTTCTTTTTCTTTTATACGATTTAATCACAAATTCAACAAATCAAAATAAATTCGAAATACATGATTTAGGCCATGACAATTCTTTCCAACATTTTTCCAGATCATATTACATCATAATAAGCCTATAATAATTTTATTAATAATTATTCTGGATCGGATCATATATTTTACAAATAAACACGTTTTTAGGGTTTTAAATTACGAAAATGATATAGATCATGCATGGATCGAAACAACCAGTTTATATGATGTTTATATGATGTAAGGGACCTGAGAAAAATACCAAACCAAGATTCGAACGTGGGAAAAAGGCTGCACAATTTGTTGTATACGCGTATGATCCAAATCGAACCAAAAATGACCACGACTCCAAAAGCTTCTTCACGACCTTTCCAACATTTTTCCCAGAGTATATATGATATGAGGATTAGGAGAAAAATTATAAACGAATTTTAGAGAGGTCGAATAAATCAGAATCGATATTACCTTGTTTTTAGGGTTCGACAAAGGAAACCAAGATCACGATCGTACCAGGCTTTAGCAATTCGAATGGGTATTTTTCTGGGACTCTTTGGATGTTATTTGATCACAGAAAATTGATTAGAACATATGGGGTGGTCGAATGGAGGCCAAAGGGATTTTTGTTTGTGTGTTGTGTAAGTCGGCAATTTAGGGTTTTGTGGGAGAAATATGGTTTGACTTATAAATTAAGAAAACGTGTGAGGGGGGGGAAGGAAAAGGACCAGAATTTCGGATATTTTAGTTGGCAAAATGATTTTGGTGATTAACTTCCATATTTACACAAATTAAATCAAAATAAATCTCTTTAAAAGTCATTTTATTCCACTCGGCCCTTTAGGGGTATTTTGGTAATTTTACCACTGGTACAAATGTTAAATGAAGTTGTTAAAATTATTTGGATACATAACTTGTGCATTGTTAGGAGTTTAGGATTTATTTGGATACTTAATAAGCTTTTAATTAACTTTTAAATATGTAGGGGCATTTTGGTCTTTTCACATGTTCTCAGATTTTAGGTGTTACAACTTCTTCCCCTCTAAAAAGAAAAATTTCGTCCTCGAAATTTGAAAAGAATCAGAAATGAAACGAATCGAAACATAACGGAGACATACCAGATCAGAATACAAAGTGAGGATAACTAGCTCGAATAGACTCCTCGGTTTCCCAGGTAGCTTCTCGCTCTGGGTGGTTCCGCCAAAGAATCTTAACGAAAGGAATAACTTTACGCCTCATAACTCGCTCTTGGCGATCAAGAACAGCTTCCGGCTCCTCCGGAAGAGACATATCAGGCTGAATCTGATCGAAAGGATAGGACACCACATGCAAAGGATGATAATTGTATCCCCTCAGAAGAGATACATGAAAAACGTCGTGAACATGTGATAACTGCGGAGGAAGAGCCAAACGATACGAAACCTCTCCAATGCGTTCCAAAATCTCAAACGGTCCAATGAATCGAGGACTAAGCTTGCCCTTGATCCCGAAACGTCTAACTCCACGAAACGGTGAAACTTTAAGGAATACCCGATCACCAACACGAAACTCTAAGTCACGCCGATGCTTATCAGCATAACTCTTTTGACGTGCACGTGCTTCCTTTAACTTTTCCCTAGCAACATCCACTTTCTCGGTAGCGATCTGAACCAACTCCGGTCCCTCAATAACACGCTCACCAACCTCATTCCAACAAACTGGAGCTCTGCACTTCCTACCATACAACATCTCGAAAGGAGCCATACGAATACTTGCGTGCCAGCTGTTATTGTATGCAAACTCAACCAAACACAAATATTCGTCCCAGTTACCAGTCCACTCTAAAGCACATGCCCTCAACATATCCTCTAATGTCTGGATGGTCCTCTCCGACTGACCATCTGTCTGAGGGTGAAAAGCCGTGCTGAACGTAAGGCGCGTACCCCATGCCTTATGCAATCCCTTCCAGAAACGAGATGTAAACCGTGGGTCTCTATCTGATATGATAGCCGTAGGCATACCATGAAGCCTAACGATCTCCTGCTGAAATATGTCCGCCAACTTACTAACTCCGTAGTCCACACGAATAGGGAGGAAGTGAGCCGACTTGGTTAGTCGATCAACAACCACCCAAATCGCATCATGCTTCTTACGGGTAAGAGGTAAACCTGTAACGAAATCCATGGAAATCTCTTCCCACTTCCACTTCGGAATCTCCAATGGCTGCAATAACCCACTCGCTCTTTGATGCTCGATCTTTACTTGTTGGCAAGTCAAACACTTCGATACAAACAACGCCACATCATGTTTCATGCCATTCCACCAAAAATGTTGTTTAAGATCCCTGTACATCTTGGTAGAACCAGGATGAATAGTGAACGGGGAACTATGAGCCTCTGATAGAATAGTCTCTCGAAGTTCCGGATCGTTAGGAACGCAAAGACGATCCTCAAACCAAACCACACCAAATTCGTCAACTCTGAACTTCGACTGTTTGCCTTCCTCAACATTTTGAACTATAGACCACAGCTCACCATCCTCCTTCTGAGCTTCCTTTATTCGCAAGATAAGATTGGACTCAACTTTAAGACTAGCCCAATAACCATCCTGACCTCGAATACAAAACTCCACATCAAGGAGCTCTAAGTCATGCAAAACACGAGGATCAAACTCTAAACTCGCAACCATACCAGACTTCCTACTAAGAGCATCCGCGACTACATTCGCCTTACCGGGATGATACTGAATATTAACATCATAGTCCTTCAGAAGTTCTAACCACCGCCTCTGTCTCATATTCAGTTCCTTCTGAGTGAAAATGTATTTAAGACTCTTGTGATCGGTGAAAATGTCACAAGACTCTCCATATAAATAATGGCGCCAAATCTTTAGCGCGAAAACCACAGCCGCTAACTCAAGATCATGTGTCGGATAATTCAACTCGTGAGGTTTCAACTGCCTCGAAGCATAAGAAATCACCTTCCCATGTTGTGTCAACACGCATCCCAAACCTTTCTTCGATGCATCACTATATATTTGAAAACCACCTGAACCAGATGGAAGAGTCAAAATAGGTGCAGACACTAAACGTTTCTTCAACTCCTCGAAACTACTTTCCCTCTCATCAGTCCAAACAAACTTCTCTCCTTTCCTCATCAATTGTGTTAAAGGCAAAGCGAGACGCGAAAAGCCTTCAACAAATCTCCTATAATACCCAGCAAGACCCAGAAAACTCCTTACTTCCGTCACGTTTGTAGGTCTCGGCCATTTTGTGATAGCCTCAACCTTCGCAGGGTCCATAGTAATACCGTCCGCAGAAACAATGTGACCCAAGAAAGCTACTCGATCCAACCAAAACTCGCACTTGGAAAACTTCGCATATAATCTCTGCTGTCGAAGAACCTCCAAAACCATACTAAGATGTCGCTCGTGTTCCTCCTCGGACTTAGAATACACAAGGATGTCATCAATGAAGACAATGACGAACTTATCGAGGAATTCATGAAATACTCGGTTCATAAGGTCCATGAAAACTGCAGGAGCATTGGTCAACCCAAAAGGCATAACCAAGAATTCATAATGACCGTACCGAGTTCGAAAAGCCGTTTTAGGAACATCTTGCTCCCTCACCCGAAGTTGGTGATAACCGGACCTCAAATCAATCTTAGAGAAATGCCTCGCTCCTTGTAATTGGTCAAATAGATCATCAATGCGTGGAAGAGGGTAACGGTTACGGATTGTGATACGGTTAAGTTCCCGATAATCAATACAAAGACGCATGCTTCCATCCTTCTTCTTAACAAACAATACGGGAGCACCCCATGGAGACACACTCGGACGAATGAATCCATTATCTAACAATTCTTGCAATTGCTCCTTCAGTTCTTTCAATTCGATCGGTGCCATACGGTATGGAGCTTTAGATATGGGTTCAGCACCCGGAATCAGATCGATACTGAACTCAATTTCTCGAACAGGAGGAATACCAGGAAGTTCATCTGGAAACACATCAGTAAAATCGCGCACAACGCGAATACCATCAATGCTCGGAACATCCACAGAAGTATCCTTGATAGAAGCAAGGAAACCAATACAGCCATGTGAAATCAGTGTCCGGGCTTTCATAGCCGAAATGATCTTTACAGACTTCAGAGGTTGTGAACCAGAATAGACAAAATCAGGATGATGAAGATTACCAAAGATCACTTTACGAGCATAACAATCAATGGTCGCTTTATGAGTAGCCAACCAGTTCATGCCCAGAATAATATCAAAGTCAATCATATCGATGGGAAGAAGGTTCGCAGCACGAATACGATCATCGAAACGAAGAGGGCAATTCACATACTCAACATCAATAATCACATGAGTTTTCATCGGAGTAGCAATAGATATACGGTTCATTAGTTGTGTTGGGGTTATGTTTATTTTACTTGCAAGTGAAGTAGATATTATGGAATGTGTAGCACCAGTGTCAAATAAAACAAAGACAGTACGATCTCCAATATAAAGAAAACCCGTAATAGTACCTGAGGAACCAGCTGCCTGATCACGAGTCATAGAGTAAACCCTGCCTGAATTAGGAGCAGTCCTATCATCATTCTTAGGTCCACCAGTCTTCTTCTTAGGGCAGTCAATGACTTTATGATGAGTAGATCCACACCCGAAACAACCACCAGAAGCTCTATAACAAGGACCCGGATGAGTCTTCCCACAAGAAGGACATGTAGGAGGAGGGGGTAGAGCTTCAATCTTCTTCTGACCCGACGACCCCGACTGCTGATACTGCTGAGAGTCCCTACGTCGGTTGTTATTATTCTGCCCTTGACGATCACCACCATACCTACCAGTATCCCGACGATCCTGGTTCCTGTAATCCTGCTGTCTATTATTATAACCACGGTCCTGACGACCCCTCTGATCATACCCCTGGTCCTGTCGACCCCGAGAATCCTGCCTATGGTCCTGCCGACCATGACTACGAGAATCCACCCTGTTACCATCCCTATCACGCTTATAAGACACCCGATCCGCATGCAGTAACTCAATGTTGCGGGCGGCATCCTGCACTCCAGCAACATCCTCAAAAGTAGTGTTAACGATCTTGTCCAACACCCACTTCTTCAAAGCCCATTTAAAATGACGTGCCTGACGCACAGCATCACCAGTAACCTCTGGCCCAACAAAACTAGCCAAACGCAAAAATCTCTGCATAAACTCTCCGGATGACTCCTGATCACCCTGACGAATCGATCCGTACTCTCTCTCATACCTTAACTGTTCAGCCATAGGAAGATACTGTCTGTAAAATGCCTCAATGAACTCAGCCCACGAACAAGTCTCAGCAAAATCACCTCCTTTGGCCTGAACAAGAGCAGTCCACCAGTTCTGAGCATCACCTTCCAATTTGAATGTAGCCAACCGAGTTTTAAACTCGTCACCACATCCCAGCACACGAAACAATTTCTCAACATGTGTGATCCAGTCCTCCGCTTCATGGGGAGTAGCAGCGGACTTGAATGTGAGAGGCTTGAGCTTGTTAAACCTCTCGATCCACACATGGATACCAGTTGGGGGAACATGAGGTTGAGCATTAGCATTAGGTTGAGCATTTGGTGGAGTATTAGGTCTAGCACCACTACCAGAAGGACTCGGCCCATTCCTGAGGTTATTGGCCACTTCAGTCACTACTCGTGGAATAGCAGCTTCCAAAGCAGCGTTAATCATAGCTTGGAAATCAGGGGCTTCATCATCCCCATCAGTGTACTGAGTAAAGCGGGTGTTCACCATCTGAATGATCATGGAAAGGGATTAGCAAAACATAAGAGAAAATAAGCACGAAATGGAAGACGAAGCAGAAACCTATGCTACCCAAATCCTCGCCAGTCAAACCTAAAGTCTTAAGGGTCAAATCCTAAGGTCCATAAGACTCACAGGCCATGTTTATGTACTACAGGTCGCAGCCTGGGCTCTGATACCATAATTGTAACACCCCCAACCCGACAAGGGTAGAAGTGCCACAAGGATGGTGACATATCAGAGCATACATACATAATATCATACACAGCGGAAGTCTTAAACATAATTAAATAAGAAAGACCAAGCCAACACAGCTTAAGTCAAAGTACATAAGTTCAATGATGAAGAAATAATCCAAAAGAAATAAGAACATAATCCAAATCCAAAGTCATAACATAGGGTGGTCATCTAAGGTAAAAGCTCCAACACAAGCTCTAACTCTCATCCCATAGCAAAAGCCCAGCTCCTAGCTTAGATACCTGCCGCAGGAAAAGGAAATGCGGCTGAGCTTAAAAAGCTCAGTGAACAGATACATAAACAAAGCAATGGTAATGAAATAGAACTGAAATATAGTGCGTTGGGAAATAACATAAGGAATAGACAAATGAATAATAGAAAGGAATAATAGGATAGTCATCTACCACGAGCCCAGAACATATCATATCATATAAGCCGTCAATATCATAGTCTCATAATCAGAGGGGATACCTCTCAGGCAACCAGATAATATGAGGGGTGACCTCATGTATCATAAAGTGGAGTGATCAGCTCCCAGAAGTTGTGAAAGGCATGTATAGCACACAGTACCAGTCACCAGACAGATATCATAAACATAATCATAGTTAAATCCACTAAACAGAACAGATCTAGGATGCATCCATACGCCCCCGCAGAAATCATAGTGGCCATAATAAATCATATCATAAGTGTGCACATAATATAACAGAAAGGGGACGGTGTAGCCAAATCACTAGGGCCACACACTAGTCATGCCAGTGGTGCATCACAGACACGCCCATGGTACCTCCATAGGTAGGGAAACAGAAATGGCTCGGGTATCAAACTAAGAGTCAAGTCTCATATCATACAAAAGGTCATATAGCAAAGGTGTATCTCAGAATCGTATCAAGGTTCAATCAAAGGGAACATAGCAATGGCTTGGGGAATCTTAAGTGTATCATATGTCCAAAATCATAATAGCATAATGGAGCCTTTACTGAAAAGGCAGAGTATCCGTACCTTATTGCAAGCACAGAAAAATAGAAACAAACTCGGAAAACAGATGTGGCTCAGGACCTCTCCTTCTTCACACCTAGAGGAGAAGAGGGGTGAATCATAATTCATTCTTTCCATTTTAAGTAACTTTCCATTTTAAGTAACTTTCCATTTTTAGCAGGTTTCCATAAATAGTAAGTTTCCACTTTTAGAAAGTTTCCATATTTAGAAAGTTGAATCATTATTAATGGAAATAAGGTATCTTTTAATCTTTTTACTCATTTGGTCCTTAGGGTTTCATAACTTGCATTTTATACCCTTTACTTTCCAAAATTACACTTTAACCCTTTTAGTATTCAAAGTTACACATTAAACCCTTATCTTATTCATTTTACACAATGAGTACTTATTTTATCATATTATACGAATGGATCCTCAATTATTCATAATTTACACTTTAAGTCCCTCAAGTTATTAAAGTTACATATTTAACCCTTTAATTTACAATTTCAACTTTTAAATATCAATAATTACATATTATGCCCTTAGGTTATCAAAATGACACATAACTCCCTGAATATATTAAATTACTCAAATCAGTCCCAAGTTTCCAGAAATTACATGTTTAGTCCCTCTCTTTTAATTATTTTCAAAACAAACCCTAATTAGGTTTAAAATACATTTTAATCCATTTATATACAAAAATTACACATAGCACCCTCATCTCTCATTTTATTCGAATAGTACCTGATCCAAATTAAGTTTCAAAAATAACCCTTAAGTTTTAAAAGTTACAAAACTCACCCAAATCTTTTATCACAAATCGTATAACATAAAATAACAAGATTAAAAACCCTAACCAACTCTAATTCATTTTTAATCATTACCTCATCATTAATTATCATTTATTATCACAAAACAAACCCTAGATCACAAACCCTAGTCCCACGAATTTATTTTCTTTTTCTTTTATACGATTTAATCACAAATTCAACAAATCAAAATAAATTCGAAATACATGATTTAGGCCATGACAATTCTTTCCAACATTTTTCCAGATCATATTACATCATAATAAGCCTATAATAATTTTATTAATAATTATTCTGGATCGGATCATATATTTTACAAATAAACACGTTTTTAGGGTTTTAAATTACGAAAATGATATAGATCATGCATGGATCGAAACAACCAGTTTATATGATGTTTATATGATGTAAGGGACCTGAGAAAAATACCAAACCAAGATTCGAACGTGGGAAAAAGGCTGCACAATTTGTTGTATACGCGTATGATCCAAATCGAACCAAAAATGACCACGACTCCAAAAGCTTCTTCACGACCTTTCCAACATTTTTCCCAGAGTATATATGATATGAGGATTAGGAGAAAAATTATAAACGAATTTTAGAGAGGTCGAATAAATCAGAATCGATATTACCTTGTTTTTAGGGTTCGACAAAGGAAACCAAGATCACGATCGTACCAGGCTTTAGCAATTCGAATGGGTATTTTTCTGGGACTCTTTGGATGTTATTTGATCACAGAAAATTGATTAGAACATATGGGGTGGTCGAATGGAGGCCAAAGGGATTTTTGTTTGTGTGTTGTGTAAGTCGGCAATTTAGGGTTTTGTGGGAGAAATATGGTTTGACTTATAAATTAAGAAAACGTGTGAGGGGGGGGAAGGAAAAGGACCAGAATTTCGGATATTTTAGTTGGCAAAATGATTTTGGTGATTAACTTCCATATTTACACAAATTAAATCAAAATAAATCTCTTTAAAAGTCATTTTATTCCACTCGGCCCTTTAGGGGTATTTTGGTAATTTTACCACTGGTACAAATGTTAAATGAAGTTGTTAAAATTATTTGGATACATAACTTGTGCATTGTTAGGAGTTTAGGATTTATTTGGATACTTAATAAGCTTTTAATTAACTTTTAAATATGTAGGGGCATTTTGGTCTTTTCACATGTTCTCAGATTTTAGGTGTTACAATAAGATACATATGTTAATTAGATGAAAACATGAAAATAAATTTGAATACTCACTTTGAAATAATAGGTGGTGAGATGATGAAAAACCTTGGATTACTTGTGTTTTTGTGTTATGATTCTTGATTAGGATGATGAAATGAACAACTTTGATGCTTTATACTTTAAAAAATAATGGATTGATCTTGGATCATGGGGAAAGTCGTGGGTTTTGGGGTGGGGGAGATGAGAAAAGTGAGTTTTATGATTCTTGGAAATTGTTATGTTATGTGATAAGTGTTTTTGGAAGATATTTGCATAAGTTTATAATGTATAATACTAGTACATAAGCATGAGGTTAAAAATAAATCACATGGTGTCTAGGGTGAGCTCATGGCCGGTTTTCAATGTACCAAGGAGTAGCAAAGTCGGTTTTGATCACTTAGAAAATGTAGTGTATTATTAGTTGTAGTTTAGTGTAAGTATTAGTTATAATCGGGTACCGGGTTTGCTAGAAATAAATATTAACGAAGTTAACCGAGACTTAATAAAGTCATAAAAATGTTAAAATTATGTTGGGTACAATTACTGAGTGATCGGGTGATTATTGTTTAGTTTTCACGAAAACCGTCGTAATATTCATAAGCTCGCGTTATAAATAAAATAAATTTCCAAAATACTGGGTAACTGAATGTTATAACTTTTATGATGATAAAATGGATATAAAAATATGTCGAGACAATTGTGGGAATATTTAGATATATTCGTCGTGTAAAAATCCGGGTGTTAACGTTTATTTATAAATAATTATAAGAAAAACGTTAAATGTATCCAATATATAATTTGAAAATCCTAAGAGTGGTATAACATATAAATGACCTACTGATGATATGCAGACTGTCTCTAGTCCGTATGAAATGTCTTTACTGATAATGCATGAATTCGCACCTGAACCAATACGGTTACGCGAATTTGAATACTCGTAAACTAAATTTACGATGAAATGTGTAATGCACGTGAATAATGAAATCTTTTCCCGCAATGAATAGTGTTCAGTGAATAGTAAAATTTCTGAATGCTTCTCGGAATGTCAAACTGACACCAAAAATGATGAATAGTGTTTTGATGAATAGTGTTTTTCCAAAGTTCGGGAAATGACCTGAAATGACTTGAAATGGTGAGTTGTGACAATATTCAAGGGGGAGCATGAGAATTGCATCATTTCACTTCGCAACTCTTATTTGTGTTCTAGACAAAAAGAGCTTTCATGACTTGTTCTACACTTGTCTTATGTGGCAACTAGCATTTTTTTTGTAGGTTCAAAATCCATGTTTCCTATCTTGGCACTCCTTTTAGGGGGAGTATTGTCCAAGGGGGAGCACTTGCATCATTTTTCTCCGCTTCTCTTCTTTTTGTTTCGACAAAAAGGGGGAGAATTTATATTAAACTTGTTCTCATCTCTTCTCTAATTCTTGCATATCACATCATTTGAGTAAAACAAGTTTTAATACAAAATTTATAAGACTTAACACTAAAACTAGTGGCTTACTTAATAAAGTTTATGTTTTGTCATCAACAAAAAGGGGGAGATTGTTAATACAAATATCGCCTAAAAACGTTATTTATATTTTACAATTTTTGCTAAGTTTTGTTAATGACAAAGTATAAACTTTAGTTTATAGTAAAAACATCACTTTAGTTTTTGAGTCTTGTATAACTAGATTTTACATTTCTTTTTAAACATAACATTGTTTTTATTTCTTAAAAAAGAAAGTGTCACATCACATCAATAAGCATTTATGGTAAGTTTATGTGTTTGACTATCCATAAAGCTCTTACACATTTTGGAAGCTTTCCATGTTGATGTGATCTCTTGAAAGTTTGTGTGTTTGACTAGAAATAACTTGATGTGATTTCTTGTAAGTTTGACTGTCAGATCTGGCGGAACCCTGGGGGTATATGGGCGGAACCCATTCTAAGGTTCCGCCGTATCTGCCAGAAGTCTGGTTTGTTTGGGTATAAATACCAAACCACTTGCAAGAAACCACTCATCACTTTAGGACATATATTTCATACATTCTCTCATCTAACTCAGTAGCAACTCACTTGTGTGATTGTCTTATGTAGCATAGAAGTTCACAAGTTCATCCAAGAAGTAACAAGTTTCAACTCAAGGTTGCAATACTTGTTAGCTTAGCCTTGTGTAAACTTAGTGTAGTTTATACATCATTTGATTGTGTATATTCAAGGGTGATCGGTTAGTATTTTAGGCCTTAAAATACATAATGTGATGGGAGTTGTTGTACCCTTGTAAAAGAACTATCGGGAGTGGTTGTACCCTTGTAAAAGAACTTGACATCTAGCTTAGTGTCGGAAATTGTGGATAGGCGACGTTAGGTTGGTTCTACCTTGAACTAGGACCCGGTATCTAGCTTTGTACCGGATAAAGTGTAAGCGACGATTGTAAAGGTTTCTCCACCCGTGAAAGGAGCTTGTTGACTAGTGCTTGAAACTCTTGAGTTGGAAACTCGGGGCGCGGATGTAGGGCAAGGAAAAAGAGTCCTTGTAGCCGAACCACGAAAAACAATCGTGTTGTGGTTTGATCGTTTCTTTCTTTGTCTTTGCATATTACATATTGCCTTTAGTTAGAATCGTTAATTACACGTAAAGCTTTTCAAAGATTAACAAGTAACTTGAGTTTATATCTTTAATCAAACGTAAAGTTTTTAAAAGATAATTAACTCAAAAAGCGGTAAACTATTCAACCCCCTTCTTGTTTTCCACACATTTAAATTTTTTTTAAGAAAAGGTGAGCTTGACGTACATTTGAATTGTTTTTTTTTCTTTTCTTTTTCTTTTTTTTTTCTTTTCTTTTAAAGAATATTCATTTTGTTAATTTCAAAATTTTAGTAATTTTTATGGTATTAGTTAACTGAAAATTAGTTTTTTCGAAAATGTAAAGCATAAATAATTTACATTCATGAACATGTTAGTTTTTGATTCTTTATCTTACATAGATAATATACTTGAAATATATACCTGTAGCAACAACTCCAAAGCTGTAAAAGTTTAAAGTTGTTTTATGTTGTTGAATGTTAATATATTTCTCAATTTCACATAAAACTCATGTACATTATATAATCGTAAAGACTTACCAAGATCAAGGTGACTATCTTTCTCAATTTTGACATAAACTCAGCATCATGAACTACTTTACTGAATAAATTATGGTCTCATTATCCTGTATGAAATATAATCACAGTTAGCACAGATTTTTTATTAGAGTATGTGCACCCAAGCATGTAAACGTGTAATGATGCGAAAATCATTAAGGAATAGATGTGAACCTTGCTTGAATCTAGAATTTACTTGTACATAGAGTAAAATGAAAACAATAATACTTAAATACAGTTAGCGACACGTTCAACATGCACAAGTACCATTATACTTAAAAACATTCTTCTAATGAAACTGGGCATGTTCAAGTAATCTTATTATGTAATGTGAAATCAAAACTTAAGTTTGATGAGCATGGAAGCAATATCCATAGAGTTTAACTATGTTTTTTGTGCCGTATGTTTGTTAATGCTCGTACCTCATTTAGGAATCCTATATGTTCGTCATTCTCAGATGATGAATGAAGTTTCTTGACAGCTACTAAATTGTTGGGTTGTAACTTAGCCTTATACATAATACCGTATCCTCCCATCCCAATACAATATGCATCATCAAAATCATTTGTTGCCTTGATGATTTAATCATACATCGCCTGTCCATCAAAACTTGTTATTGAGAAAAATTTGCCACCTTCTTCGCATAATAGTTTTTGTGGAGAAGTTCTCTTTCTACGTCGATAAGCAATGAGGCCACACATGAATAAACCAAGTAAAAGAGCCGCAAAAAGTGGGATGAGCTTATGATGAAAATGATTATTTTTCTTCCTTATTATTTGACTTTCACAAAGTTTCAAACCTGTAGTATTTCCACGCAGACCATCATTTCCTTGTAATGCTTCTCCAGACACATTTTGAAAGACAGCATAGGGAACCGGACCTGTGAGCTCATTGTAAGACAGGTTGATATCAATCCCTCTTGGCAAGTTACTGAAACCATTAGGAATAGAACCATATAGCTTATTGTGAGAAAGATTCATCATTACCAGACTTTTTAAATTCCCAATTTCCGATGGTATCTCTTTTGTGAGTGAATTCCAAGATAAATCAAGAACATTGAGTTGACTTAATTTACCGATCTCCAATGGGATCTTTCCGCTGAGCTTGTTATTACTAAGATATATGTGATTGATTTGTACCCAATCACCAATATATCTTTGTAATGACCCGTTTAACCTATTTTTCGATAGGTCAAGAGTAAGGAGGCGAAGCAGTGATCCAAGCTTTTGAGGTATAATACCTGAAAGGTTGTTATCTCTCAAGTTTAAAGTTAGCAAAATTTTCATCTCACCAAACTCCTTTGGAATTTGGCCAGACAACTGATTTGTGTCCCTCAGTAGAACAACTTGTTGTAGACTTCTGATAACTTGTGGTATAGGACCCGATAACTTGTTGTCCCTGATAGACAGAACCTGAAGGCTTCTCAGGCTTTTTAATAGTGAGGGAATTGAACCATTGAGTTTATTTTCGCTCAAATATAATATAGTGCGAGACTTCATATTCCATAAATCAGAAGAAATGGGCCCAGAGAGTTTATTATTGTTTAGATTAAGGCGATTCAAAGACTTCAAATCACCAAACGATGAAGGAATTGAACCACTGAGTTGATTTTCGCTCAAATTTATTATAGTGAGAGACTTCATATTCCCTAATTCAGTAGGAATGGGCCCAGATAATTGGTTCTTGTTCAAATATAAATTAGTGAGAGACTTCATATTCCATAAATCAGAAGGAATGTGTCCAGAGAGTTGATTTTTGCACAGATCAATTCATCTTTTCGACGAATTGTATAATAAATTCCGAAAATACGGGAAGTAAATGCAAATTCTCTACTGACATATATCTAACTAAACCATTTACATACATGTAAATTCGTCTAATCATATCAATCACTTTGAACTTTTATTAGATAATCCCATTTTTTAAAATTTCGACCCAGTGTAACCTGTAAACTCGACAAAAAGAATTGATATAAATCAAAACTCATCCCATCATGTAGCTTATACTTTGCATATTATGCTACCAAATTTTGATGATAGTAAAAAGGCGGTAAACGAAATAAAATGAACAAAATACCAGTCAATAGATGTTCTGAAGTGTTACCCAATCCACCAGACCCTTTCACTTTTTCACTAATACTTACTTGTGGTGTGGGGTACTTTCATGTTTTCAAAGTTGTCAACCCGATAATTGCAGCAATTCCACCATGGTATGCATTTCGCAAGGCAATCATCTCAAGGTTATCATTGTACATCCGCGACGTCAGCTTTGCCAGCTCATTTGCTTCTGTTCTAGAATTTTCAAAATACACCACATGTTAAATATTATATTATCATCAAAATGAACTTTTACAAATGAAACAACATATTCTGGTAATAATACTAACATTATGCTACATAATAGGGCATACAAAAAAATAGACTGGTGGTACATAGAATCTATTTCTTTTAAAAGCACTATTAATGATTATTAGTTTTATGAGTTAAGCTGATGGTGTATAGAGTCACGTATTAAAAGTAGAGAGCAAAAAGTGTATTAGGAGCAAGAAAACGATCTTCAAATTATAAGAAGAGCAATAAACCCGTGTGCCAAATTTTCATTGTTTATTACTCATCCGGTTTTGACCAAACTTCAACATATGTTTGTTGCTATTTCTTTTCCATCGAAGGGAATTTGCAGCTAGTTTCATCACCATATGGTTTGATGCTATTTCTTTTCCAGACGTATTTAAGTTGCTTTGTGTCATGAATTTCTGTCTAAAAATATGACCAGGTGCAATCAAACATGACCAGTTTAGTAAAGTGTTTATCATATTCTGTTTTGTGAGGTGATTCTACGTTATTTAACTATGATATTGCTTGAGCTTATACAATCTGATGATGATTGCATGATGAGTAGTAAATTTCTGTTTGACCCATGACTTGGCCAGTTATGAAAACGGATTTCAGCATAAGTATATCTGTTAAGTTCGTTCACCATGAAAAAATTTATATACTAAAAGTATATCAACATGTCAAGCAAATACATGTGATCATGGTGCTATTGGTTCTTAATATTTGTTTAGTGTTGCTCCTTAATACTCGTTTTAAGCAACTTAAACTATGGCATGACCAGATTTTCAAAACATTCCAATAAATACAAAAAAAGAAAAAATATGTTAGCCACTAATAGAAGAACTACTGAAAATTGACACTTTAAAACACTATAAAAAGTAGGTGTTTGGATTAGCTTATAACAGCTAATGTTATTTCTGTGCTACTACCCAGTCAGAAAATATTTGAATTCCTTAAGCTTAATGGTATTTGGATTAGGCTATTTAAAACAACTTAAGCTATTTCAAAAGCCATAAAACTTTTGTATACATTATGACGCCAATAATCGCTTCTATATAATCTTTTTTGACCTTATTGTGTTTCAAATATATGTGGGTCTCTAAAGCAGGCTAACTGTAACAATATCGATTTGTTGATATAACGAAGACCACTGACAGGTGACATTCTTGTGTGTTAGATATATTTTTGCTTTTCAAAACACAAAAGACAACTGACACGTTTACTACCTAGTTGAACATTATGTGTTGCATTCGTGTGAACCATCATTAATAAAAATTTAAAAAAAAAAAAAGAAAAAGAAAAAAAAATAATAAAAAAAAGAAAAGAAAAAACCAGTAAATTACTATTAGAAGAACATCAAAAAAATGTAAAGAGAATGATCATTTGCAAATGTTGTGTGAATTGTACTACAATTATCATATAATGGGTGGCCGAAAAGTATATGTACCTTGCTCAGTTGGAGCACTGTATCTTTGCTTAAACCATGGATCACTCGAGCTTTCATAAAGGCGGCTGAATTTACACGTGCAAAATCTCCTTCAAAGGTACAACCTTCACAATCCTGCATAAAGAAACAAACAAAATAATTCAAATAAACATAACTAAAACAATAATCTTAATGACATTATCAACCCCTTGATGAACATTGATTTCCACACTTGTTTGCCCATCCACTGCAGTTGAGAAAACTTCTGAGGTGCTGGTTGGCAATTTCGTGTTCATTAGAATAATCTTCATCATAACTCCTCCCAATGTTTCTAACCCTAGAGATAGTGGTGTCACATTATGTTTATAGTTTAACCTGTCAGTGGTCTTTGCTATAGTAATGACCCAAATACCTAAAAGCATTTACATCTTGTGGATTAAGCTTAGCTGCACATTATGCATCAGGGAATGAATTGACAATCGGGAAAAAGATTTTGATTAAGTTATTGCATACTACCTACCTGCACGTGACCTTCTTGGAGGATTTACTCTTGGAGGAATAGCCCGGGACTGTGACACACCTGTCATTGATTTTCGCCATGCTATTGTTTCTACAGCATTTGGTCTTGGAGGAATAGCCCGGGACTGTGACACACATGCAATGACAATTAGTTTAGTTGCTTAGCAAGAAGGCTTTTAACGCCGTATTTGGATCACTCAATAAACACAGGGATTAAAAATTTGCAAGATACATAAATAACAACTGTTGCACTAACCTGCTCGTGCAGGTGCAGTAACTGAGGCTGGAGAAATGTTCGTTTCTGTACCTGAGGTTCCTGCCGCTTCTGTTCTGTGTATAGCCGCTGGCAATGGGATATCAGGTTGTTGCTCGGAAATACCTATCATGAGAATAACATAAATGGTTTAATAGGATTCAATCGACTATGGATTGTCATTTGAAATTTCGGATTAAGTTGAAAGTAACCTGAAGTTAACTGGAGATATGTTGGATTACAAACTTAAGATTGAGACAATTAATCACTCTTATCTAGGAATGTTTACTGAGTGTCAAGTGAAATGTGTCTGAAAATGTTTGTGACATCCTCAATACGTTTGCAACTCACACATGATGACATCCATAAAAAAATGTTTGCCTATTGTCAATTTCAATTACCAGCTTCTTGATTAAGTTAAGTAAACTTAGGTTATCACTATAAAAATTTGGAGAAGGCAAAGAGGCTTTACTAACGTCGGCACAATGGTGCAAGTGTATCTGATGGTACACGATCTGTTGCTGAAAACCGCTCTTGCAAACCGTCTGGACCTATAATATAGGGAATACCAAATGATTAAGATGCAATCAGCCTAGGTTGCGATGAAAATTTCTAAATGTTGTGTCTAAACAGTTAAAGCAACCTGTACACGGTTCATTGAACCTCCTTTTCAGAGCGTTGGTTAAACTCCGGTCATTGGCTGTAATTTGAAATTTACAATCATGAACGATACACTTACACAATTCAATATATTAAAATCGGCAAAAACGGGTTATGCCAAAAGGCTCCTATTTGAAAAATTAATGTAACTGATGATGGGATCGTTCGCCCACCTAGTAGTTGTTGTTGTATGTGGTTGACAGAAGCGGGAGCGGATTCATAGTGTGGATAGCCAGGTGTATAATCCTGAGCCCCTATGTCATATTGCATGGTAATGGAAGAACATGGTATGTCCTTGCGTAAGATTCCAGCCCCAAAATCCAGTACAACCGGGCCATATCATGCGTGTGTGCATGGTACAGAAATGAAATGAAATTAAATGACTCAGCCACCAGTAGCAAATTAAGATGGTGCAAAATCTAGTAGAACTCTAACCTCCATGGAAGGACAATAAAAGAGGTCATCATTCCCTTGTTTGTGGATACATGATCTAGTAGAACTCTAACCTCCAGGCATATTTGAGGTGAACTTTACAAATTTGTCACACTTCAGATGTAAAAATGTCGAAGCAATCAACAAACTTTTTCTGGTTTCACTGCATGTAGAGTTCAAACAAAACAGGAACATGAAAGACTATCATTGAACTCTTGACATATACAATGGAGACTCAATGAGCTATTACCTGATCAATAATTTTTTGGAGATACGCATTTCTATGCTCAATGTCTAACAAACTATTGTGCATACATAGCTGATAATTATGGTAGCACGTTCACCACTATTAATTAAGCATCCAATATTAATTATAGATTATTAAAGAAAATACATATGAACAGACCAGTTGAGGTAAGGAGACTAAATAAGACGATTATGATTAAGGTTTCGATTTCTTAAGGATGGAGATGAAAAACTCACAATCATTAGAGGAGATGGCCGGTGATTGTTCCTATGCGACATGGAACCTCTTTTTCCTGGGTTTGAGTAACAGTTATTACAACAATAAATCGTTGTTGATCAATATAATTTAAACGATCACTTACATGTTCCATGTAAAAACTAAATAGCATAAGCAAAAATAAGATTCTGGACCTCGAAGCTTGAGGGGTTGATAGCAGACCAACATCTAGGGGTTGGCTTATAAATGATTATGCAAGAAGAAAAGTAAGTCTTGCTGGGTTTTTCTGGTCTTTTTTCCTTACGGTTTATAGCTTCAAAATCAATCTGTATCTCAGATAAGGGTTTGTTTTAGCTGTACATTTAAATATCTAAGACGACAACAATATTTGAAGTCTATAATTTAAAACATGGTCATCAAACCAAAAGATACCGACATCTTCTACATCATACAGGGATTACGCTGAATTTAAAAGATATCTTACCTTAGAGAAGATAAAGAACCAAAACAAATTACCTTAAAGATGGGGATCCTCTAGAGATGCAGCCTGTTTTTGAGCCTGCAAGATCAAAGCAAAACCTAGTATCAAACCGTAATACAAAAAAAAAAAAACAAAAAAAAAAAAAAAAAAAAAAAAAAAAAAAAAAAAAAAAGAAAAAAAACAAACAAACAAACAAACATATACATAAACAAAAAAAATAACACTGATCAACTACTTAGTTCATATATGTTAGCATGATCAAAACTCTGAGTTACTAAGAAACATGACCATGCATCTGCCACTTTCAAACATCCCAACAGCTTCTGCCAAACAATAGATTGAGCTTATAGAAGTATTTGTGCGTACCCAATCTGAAGAAAACAACACAGTGCGTGTTATTTCGTAGGTACAAATCTGATAGTTATGTTAAAAAGCCCATTGGTCCCAAATTCATCGGAAAGAAAAAGAAGACATTAAAATTACTTGGTGTTTTTGTCGTCGATTGTACCCTTAAAATAAACAACCAAAACAATATAAAAGTAACCTGCAAAACAGAAAAGGCTTACAGGGAAACAAAACCAAAACATAGAAGCTGGCCTTTCAGAAAAAATAGAGAGAGTCGACTTGTGGAAAAGAATGATATTAGGGCTTTGATTTTTTTTTTTAAGAATATAATGAATGAATCGGGCTATATTGCATAATCTGATTAGTAAAAATATTAATCGCAGAGGTTTATAGATTAGGTGTTGCAAAATATAAAACAAAAAAGATGTTGGTCTAGTGGTTATCAAGAGTGTAATGCTATAAACCACCCAAGGTTCGATCCCCTCTACTGAATTTTTTGTACTAATTAATTCCGGATTTTAGTTGCTTGCTTACATGGCAAAAAACAAAACGAAATTAATTATAAAAATAGGAAATAACCGAAATTAATAAAAAAAAAAATCGAATTTAATTATAAAAGCAGCTTACATTGAACGAATGTGATGACATGGCTGATAATGAATTACATGGCAATGACTGGTCAATGAGGTGGCATTTACGTGTAACGCCTCCTGTTATATATATATATATATATATATATATATATATATATATATATATATATATATATAGACACACACACGCACACACGCGCGCGCGCGCGCGCACACACACACACACACACACACACACACACACACACACTATATATATATATATATATATATATATATATATATATATATATATATATATATATATATATATATATTAACCTGATAATTTAGTTTAGAAAATTATTTACTTAGTTTTGATTACAAATTAATGTATGTGAAAAGTTGAATATTTAAGACTGGGTTAAATTTGTGATCTACGAATGTCAAAGGTGCTAAAATGAATTTTTGTATATCTATATGATCATAAACAAAACGATATTGGTGGTCAAAGAAAATAACTTTGGATCATCTTCTTTGCAAAAAAAAAAAAAAAAAAACAAAACAAAAAAACTCCATTGAGAAAAGTTCAATACGAAACAACATTTATCTAAAGAACAAATAACAAGATCTCAACCACCCATCTATTTTAAATCTAAAGGTCTAGATTAAGGCTAAGTTTAATATAATTAATTATTGAATGGTATTTTTGTAATAGTATTCCAAGCTATTCCAAACTAAACCACAGGATCCGGTAACCACCACCACTACCATATCCACCACCTCCCTCTCTTCTTCCACCATATCCGCCGCCACCACCTCCATATCCACCACGTCCTTCACGACGTCCACCGCCGCTGCCGCCACCTCCGCTCCTCGACTGAGCCTCGTTCACGGTAATGTTCCTTCCATCAAGGCTCTGGCCGTTCATTCCTTCAATAACAGCACGTAGACCTTCCTCTTCCTTGAAGGTAACGAATCCGAAGCCTCTAGATCTACCAGTCTCACGGTCATTGATGTTTATTCATAAAATATAAAAATCAATACCATATCTAATTATAAAAATATATAAATATTAAAAAAAGGAAAAAAATAGGTTTAGTTATGATATGTTACCGATCGATCTATCTGTCTCTTAAGAAAAGAATAGAAGATGAACGTATCGTAGATAGGTAAAAAAGTAACATAATCAAATGAAATACAGTAGAGGAAAATCCAAATCAAATGAAAAAAGGGTTAATTGAGAGTTTGTTGTACTAAATGGGTTTTTTTTTTTTTTTTTTTTTTTTTTTTTTTTTTTTTTTTTCACATGGTAGGTGTGAGGAAAGAGGTGTGCTACACCCACCAAAAGTTTACACAATTTCATCCACTCGCTGACGTGGCGGAGTGTTGATTGGTTGGTTTTCTGTGGGCCACAGAAAACCAACCAATCAACACTCCGCCACGTCAGCGAGTGGATGAAATTGTGTAAACTTTTGGTGGATCTAGATGGTAGGTGTGAGGAAAGAGGAATACTAGATCCACCAAAAGTTTACACAATTTCATCCACTCGCTGACGTGGCGGAGTGTTGATTGGAAAATGATGCTAATTGCGAAATATTGAATAAAGAAAAGGGAGAATGTCACGAAAAAATGTGTGCTCAACATAACTGTAACATGAACGTCAATGATGATGAAGGGGTTGAAGAACCAAAAATTGGCATGACTTTTGACACTATTGAAGAACTTACTAATTTTTATGCAATGTATGGAAAGAAAATGGGATTTGGAGTGTTCAAAAGATCTTCCCAAAAGTCTTTAAATGATGAAGAAACAAAGTATGTTACTGTTGCATGTAATCGGGCTCAGAAGTCGACGTCAAAATCAAAAAATACCTTAAACCCTCGTCTCATTACAAAAACAAATTGTGGAGCTAGAGTTTGTGTGGTTCTTGGGTTTTGTCTGATGTTGGGCGTCGTTATGACAAAATGTGTAATGCTTTCTCTGAAGTTGCGGACCTGGCATCTGAGCTAGACGAAAAATGTAGTCTTGTTCTTGAACGAGTTAGTGACTTAAAGAGTGAAATTATGGGTGGAAAAACTAGCACTAGTAGCCCTAGGTGTACACCACGTAGGAGTGCTTCTACCAAGAATAAAGATAAGATTGGTAATCCTGCAAAAGCAAATGGAAAAGGTCGTCCCGCGGGCAGAATCAAGTCCGAATCTGAGAAAATCATTACAAAAATCCAGAAAAGGAAGAAGGTATTCCCATTGAACAATTTATTCCAGTTTAAAATTAATGAATATGTCTAACTTTTTCATTTTATGCTAATTGTGACTGTAGAAATTGCAAGATGTAGATGATATTGGAGCAGAGGGTAATGAAACATCGAAGAAACGTTCTAAGAAGGATAAAGAGGTATTAAGAAACGTCCAAATGCAGAAGTCATCAAATCTCAATTCTTTGAACGGAGCAGTGAACTCCCCGAATGCAATAGTTAGCCGTCCAACTACGACACTTGATCCTGCATAGATGGTGTTTACCATTTTTGTTAATCACATGGTCAATTTATCTCAAGATTATGATTTTGTGTAGTTGCTTAATAACATGAAGTGTTGGACACATTTGTGTAGTTGCTTTTATATGCTCTTTGGATTGCTGAAATATGTACTTGTTAGTAGCTTTTATATGTTGTTTTTAACAGCTTTCTATGCTGATTTTTAATAGCTTTTATGTGTTGTTTGGACTGCTAAAATATATGCTTGTATGTTGTTTTTTAACAGCCAAGTATGCAGTTTTTTAACAGGCATGTATGCAGTTTTTTAACAGCTTTGTATGCTGTTTTTTTAACAGCTTTGTATGTTGTCTTTCAACAGTCAAATATGCAGTTTTTTTAACAGTTTTTACAGCTTAGAATGCTGTTTTTAACAGCTTTTATATGCTGTTTGGATTGCTGAAATATTTGCTTGTTAACAGCTTTTATACGCTGTTTTTTAACAGCTTTGTGTGCTGTTTTTAACAGCTTTGTATGCTGTTTGTTACTAATTTTTAAAGAAATGGGTGTTTGGCATAAAAGAAAAGAAAGAGAAATATTTAGATAATTAAAAAAGGAAGAGAGAGAATTAGTTGGATCCTAGTCAGCAAGCCCACTAAGCAGCCACCTCATTGTGTGGTTTTTTGTATGTAAATTATGAGTGGTTGTAGCAAACCTCATTATATAATATACTAAAACCCAAGAGGTTACTGTAGCAAGCACTGAGCTTGCTACAGTGCTTGCTACAGTATTTTTTTTTTTCTTCTTTTTAGTATTAACGGTCGTTAGTTATTTAACGGCTGTTAACTAACGACCGTTATCTTTAACATTTTCTAAAAAATTTTGTATGCACTTTGTCTTTCATCTCAGTGGTTCATTACAAATTTAGTCCTCAAATAATTTACATAAATGGTCCTTCATGTTATACATCAATTGAAAAGTCAGTCCTAGGTAACTAACTTCACGTTAATTAGCTGACGGCAACAAAAGAATTTCGCAGCAACGCGCGGGTACCCAACTCGTTATAAATATATTAAAAGAGCAGTTTACTGTAGCATGAACAGTAACACGCATCGTATTATTGTACGAAACAGTTGGATGAACAGTGCACACTGTGCTGTCCCATGTTGTACGATACTGTAGCAGTACTGTAGCAGATGTACTGTATCATTTATTTATTTATTTATTTATTTTGTGAAACTATGAATAATTTTCCTTAAATTAAAAAATACAAAACTTGCACAAAAATATTTTATTATGCGGTCATTCATTTTTGTTTAAAAAAAACAAATAACAAAAATAATACAAAACAAAAATACAAAGAAAAATACAACACAATAAAAATAATAATAAATCCGCGGCAAAGCGCGGACTACCCCGCTAGTTTGTTTAATATTTGGGATTGGTACTATTCTCTTTAAGTATAATGAAAACATGGAAAGGTCCTTGGTGATTTTGGGTGTTTACGTAATTAATTTAGAGTGTTTACCTAGATATTAAATTTTGAATTGAATATATTTCTCATTTTCTTTTTATGCAATATTTTACATGTGATTTGTAACTAAAAAAATTCCATTTGATGCACCAAAAGATCTCATGGGATTCACAATGAATCCCTTGAGATTCATACTGAATCCCATGAGATTCAAAATGAATCCTTTGAGATTCATACAGAATCCCATGCGATTTACATACGAATCACATGTGATTGACATGTTTTTTAGAGGGTGTTGTTGTATTTAGTCTAGTGATTCTTTTGATAAATCATATGTGATTCATACAAAATCTCATGAGATTTATAAAGAATCCCATGTGATTTACAATGAATCTCATGGGATTCACAATTAATCCCTTGTGATTTCATCCAGAATCTCATGAGATTCACAATTAATCTCATGGGATGCACCAAAGAATCTCATGGGATTCACAATGAATCCTATGGGATGCACCAAAAAATCCCACGGGATTCATACTGAATCCTTTGTGATTTATCGTCTTTTTACGAATCCCATGGGATTTCTTTACGAATCTCGTGTGATTTTTCTGGACGAAAATTTTGAAAAAAAAATCGTCTTTTTATGAATCCCATGAGATTTTTACAAATCCCGTGTGATTTTTCTAGACGGAAATTTAAAAAAAAAAATCGTCTTTTTACGAATCCTATGGGATTTTTTAAGAATCCCGTGGGATGTTTCTGGACGGAATTCTGAAAGAAAAAAAAAATCGTCGAAAGTATATAACAATGCATATCTATAGAAAGATAATTTTTTTCTCGTCGCGATGGTGTATTTTCGTAGCTTAAAGATTTACCGTTTGGAAAATATGTTGTTTTTTTAAAAAAGGTGGAAAATGAGTTTTTATATTAAATGATATAAAATGCCAAATTTGGCATCCTTGTTATTTTTTGATTTGATATTATCCATTAAATGAAAAGTGGATAGATGGTTGAGATTAGCTTGTTTGTTTTTAAGTGATACTAGTTTTGCATAGATCTCACCTCACACTCCATTAACATACTTGATGCTTTGTTTCTTTAGACAAGACAAGGAAAAAAAAAGGGTATGTGTGACAACCTGTTGAAATTTAGACCGATTGTGTTTTTTGTTGGAGCTCGACCGATGTGTGACCCAAGCACCACATTGGGCTCGACCAAAGTGAACATCGGTCATCTTGCTTGATCGACCGACTTTTTCAGGGCCACTGTGCCCAGCCTAAGGTATTTGTAATCTGATGACGTATAGTCTATATTTGGGCCACGAGCCCAAATGATAAACATTACTAAGGCCCAAATCCACCATGAGTGGGCTATTATAACAATGACTTGAGCCGCATTACCAAAGGGATTGGGCTCACGTAGACCCAAGCCCAATCAAACTATTTATGGTCTAGAAAAGGATCTTCTATTTACGGATAAGGATCCTTGGACCGGATAAGCACCACGCGTGCGAAACGTAAGGAGCACGAAACCTACAAGGATTCTGCGCCTATATAAGGAATGACATAATTATCATTAAAGGTACGATTCACAAACCCTAACTCTTTACGAGAACCCTAAAACCAATTACTTACTCTCACGCCGTAGGATAATCGTGGAAGACTATCCCACGATAAGCCTAACGGTGTTTGTTTATTTTCTTAGTGCGCAGGTTTCAAGCATTAAAAGCTAATTGGTACGAGAGCTAGAGCCCAAACTAGGAACGCCCAACTTTTGTATCAACAAGTGGCGCCATCCGTGGGACCATACACTAAGAACTAGAATGACAAAGAACAAAAACTCAAGCCAGCGGACTCCGCAGTTGGAGAAAACACGTGACCCCCAGAGGAAGAACCATCAAGATTCGACCTCTAGGCAAGCTTCTGGAACAACCAATACGCCTAGTCACCAAGAAACGGGACCAACCCTATCTCTCCCAGCGGTAGAATTGCCTATAAGGACTACTCAAGCCACCACAGTAGTCCCAAGTGTTGAGGAACTTCAGCGCACCCTCTTCAACACTCCCCACCAAACGGTACCTATAGTAGACAACACTGTGCCACCTGGCGCACCCAACTGAGATAGGGCGCCCAATGCTGAGGCAGATATTCTTGCAGTGGATGAGGACGCACCTGACCTAACATTGAGTAATTTTGTATCCCAAAATTACGAAACCCTAACCGCCCTCATGCAAGAAGAAGCGAGGAGGAGGTCAAGTACGACCCTGCAAGCCCGGCTCAACTTTGGTCCTGAACGCGAAGTATCACCACCACACCACGAAAGAGGAAGACGCGAAAATAACGAAAGACGTACCAGTATCCATGATAGACTTGGTACGGTATCTGACTCACAATATTCAGAGGAATATGAAGATGGCGAGAGGAGCACCAATGTTCATTCCATACTTGGCAGTCGAAGGATACAAGACAGACTAGGACATCAACATTCACCAAGCGAAGGCTCCTCCAGGTCTGGGAGCAAAAGAATTCACGACAGATTAGGGAGGAGAACATCCCCAAGTGAAAGCCCCTCAAGCTCTTCCTCTGAAGGAAGTCAGCGCAAGCGCCGCAAAAGAGATTACTCTTCCTCCAGTGACTCCTCGGACAACGAGGATAAGGAAACAGGACACTGGAAGTCCAGAGGAAGGCGTCGCGAGGAATAAGACGAAGACATATCTCTTCCTTGGCGTCGCCAGAAAGTTGATGCCTTTACAAGACGCATCAGCGACTACTCCGATCATAAGAAAAGGCGCATGCCCACTAATGTTAAAACATATGACGGGACGGGTGATCCTGATGATCACCTAAAAATTTTTGAATCCGCCGCTACTATCGAAAATTGGCCACAACCTGTGTGGTGTCATATGTTTAACTCCACGTTAGTAGGGAATGCGCGCACGTGGTTTAGCAAGCTTCCACGAAGGAGCATAGGCGGGTTTGAACAGTTGTGAAAAGCATTCCGTTTAAACTTTACCAAAAGAAAGAAGTGCGCTAAAAACCCTGTTGAACTAGCCGGAGTAAAACAGCGTCAAGGGGAATCAACCAGTGCTTATATGGAACGCTTTAAAGATGAGTGTATACACGTAAAGGCGTGTCCTGAAGTCCTAAAAATCTCAGGGTTCATGAATGGGATCAATAACCCAGAACTCATTAGGAAGTTAAACGACAAGGTTCCCCAAACCTTCGATGAACTAATGAAGCGCACAAGATCCTTCATCTAAGGAGAAGCAGCTGCTGCGGACAGTAAAAAAGGCTACTCAAATTATAGGTAACAAGAACAGCCTAGGAGACAATCCAATGATCAGAGCAGCAACCGCAGCAAGAATTATCGCAGTCAGGGGAGTGGAAGAGATAATGACAAGTATACCCCTCTCACAAAGACTCCGAGGGAAATATTTGTAACAGGAGGCGCAAACTTCCCAAAACCTCCACCAATGCGCACCCCAGAGAACAAGCGTATAGGGAATGGATACTGCGAATACCATGGCCAAAAGGGCCATACAACCAACGAGTGTGTCTAGCTACGACAACTAATTGAAAAATTAGTAAAGGAGGGTAGAATGGATCACCTCGTAAAAAACATTAAAGAAGGGAAGGACAAGCAAAGGAATGGAGGCAAGAAAGAGCCTCCCAAAGATAAAGCGGACATCATCTACATGATACAGTCATGGCAACGCAAGACAAAGCAAAAAGTCAGTCAAAAGTTCTCTTCAGAAAAGGAGATATCCTTCCCCACTCTAGCTGCGGACAACGCAGTAATAGAGCCGCTGACCATTGAGATATATACTTGGGGACATGACATCCGCCGCATGTATATCGATGGAGGAGCATCCACAGATATTCTATATGAACATTGCTTTAAAAGGCTACGACCTGAAATACAAAGTCAGTTGATACCAGCCACGACGTCGCTGACTGGGTTCACAGGAGAAAAGATATGGCCTATGGGGCAATTACGCTTACTTGTAGTTGTGGGCGATGAACAACACTCTACAACAACATGGATAAATTTCATGATAATCAAGTCTCCTTCACTGTACAACGGCATCATTGGGAGACCTAGAATATCATCCATGCACGCTGTACCATCCACAGCACACGGGATGCTCAAATTTCTAGTAGAAGGAGGGATTGTCACCCTCTACAATACCACAATGCCACCTAAAGAATGCAACGCAGTAACCAGTAAGGTGGAACACATTCCAGAACAGCGCGCAGCAAAAATACCGAACTTGAAGGTCGCTATTCATCCTGATTACGCAGATCAACAAATATCGATTGAAGGATCTTTATCTGACAAAGGTAAAGCAGCTGTGTGCGCACTCTTGCAAAAGAACCTGAGTATCTTTGCGTGGGAACCAAAGCACATGACCGGAGTGCCACGCTCTATTACGGAGCACAAGCTACAAATCTGACAAGGATATCCCCCAATACGACAGAAGAAGCGCGGCCAGGCTCCAGATCGCGCAAAAGCCATCCTGGAAGAAGTACACAAACTCGTAGACGCAGGCATTATGCGCGAAGTATACTATCATGACTGGCTCTCTAATCCAGTGATGGTAAAGAAGAGTGATGGCAGTTGGAGGATGTGCGTGGACTTCACAGACCTCAATAAAGCATGTCCACAGGACTGCTACCCACTACTAGAGATAGACTGGAAAGTAGAATCCCTGTGCGGATATCCCTTTAAATGCTTCCTAGACGCATACAAAGGGTACCATCAAATCCAGATGGCAGTGGAGGATGAAGAAAAAACAGCCTTCCACACAAGTCAAGGGGTCTATTGCTACACAAAAATGCCTTTTGGCCTAAAGAATGCATGCGCAACATACCAGCGATTGGTGGACATGGATTTTGAAAAACAAGTAGGTCGCAACTTGGAGGTCTACGTTGATGACCTTGTCATCAAGAGCCACACAGAGGAAGAATTGGTGCGCGACATCGAGGAGATGTTCAAAACATTGGGAAAAATAAACATGAAGTTAAATCCCAAGAAGTGCACCTTTGGCGCGACAGAAGGCATGCTTCTTGGTTATTTAATAGAACCTGATGGTATCAAGCCTTGCCCAGAAAAAACAAAAGCTGATATCGATCTCCCCTCACCGCGCACACTGAAAGAAGTCCAGTCATTAAACGGAAAGCTAGCTGGGCTAAACCGTTTCTTATCTAAGTCAGCATACAAATCACTCCCTCTCTTTAAAACACTCACGAAGTGCACAAAAAAGGGAGACTTTCGTTTGACTGAGGAAGCAGAAGAAGCCTTCCAACAGCTAAAACAACACCTGGCATCACTCCCCAAACTTGTCGCACCGTGACCAGGGGAAGAGTTAATCATGTACTTATCTGCAACACACGGAGCAGTCAGCGCAGTACTATTGACAGATAGGAACTCCGTCTAAACACCCATATACTTTGTAAGCAAGGCATTGAAGAAGACAAAGACTAACTACAGCGCCATAGATAAACTGGTCTTAGCTCTAGTATTCGCAGCTAAAAGACTGCGCAGATACTTTCAGGTGCACCCAATAGCTGTGATCACGGACCAGCCAATCAAACGAGTTATCTCTAAACCTGATGCATCAGGACGGCTATAAAAGTGGAGTGTGTTGTTGAGCGAGTATAACATCTCGTATAGACTACGCACTGCAATCAAGGGGCAGATATTAGCTGACTTTATTGTTGAAAAACCAGATACCGATACTTCAACTTCAGCAAGCAAGACAGAGTTACAAGAACCTTGGATTCCATTCACAAACGGATCCTCACGCGTGGATGGATCAGGCGCAGGCCTTATCCTTACTAATCTAGAAGGAATGGAGTTCACCTACGCACTGCGCTTCAAATTCACAGCCACATACAATGAGGCAGAATACGAAGCCCTACTCGCTAGACTGCGTATTGCAATTCAAATGGGTATACGCAACCTAGAGGCAAACGTGGATTCCAGGCTAGTAGCTAACCATGTGTTAGGTGAATATGAAGCCAAGGATGAAAACATGATCCAATACCTTGAAAAAAACCAAGTCCTTAATTCAGAACTTTGATTGGTTCACAATCAAACAAGTACCTAGAGGGGACAACAGAAAAGCTGACGTGCTTAGCAAGATCGCATCTACAAGCTTTGCGCACCTATCAAAACAGGTATTGGTAGAAACTCTAAAAAACAAATCAATCTTGGAGATGGAAGTATCCACGGTGATAGAAGAACAAGATCCCACGTGGATGACACCTATCATCGAATTTATTAGCAAAGGAATCTTACCACAAGATCAAAAGGACGCTCGAAGAGTGCGGCGCACAGCGCAGAGATTTGAACTAAGAGATGGCATCCTATATCGACATTCATTCCTACAACCTTGGCTCCGATGTGTTGGACCTCTTCAAGCAGCTTATGTACTCTGAGAAATTCACGCTGGATCATGTAGCATGCACTCGAGACCACGGTCCGTTGTGGCGCGCGCCCTACGATCAGGATATTATTGGCCTACTATGCACCGCGACACGCGAGATATGATAAAAAATGCAGCAATTGCCAAGTACACAGGCCAATTCCACGCCAACCACAACAAGAGTTAACCCCCATCACCTCATCATGGCCATTCTATAAATGGGGTATTGACATCGCAGGCCCTTTCCCAGTTGCTGTGGGAGGGCTAAAATTCCTCATCGTAGCCATAGACTACTTCACAAAGTGGATTGAGGCAAAAGCAGTGGTGAGCATCACTGGAAACCAGGTAAAACGCTTTGTATGGGACAATATTGTGTGTCGCATCGGGCTGCCTGGGGAAATTATCTCAGATAATGGAAAACAATTATGCGATAACCCATTCAAAGATTGGTGCGCGCAATTGAACATCACACAACACTTTGCTTCAGTAAAACACCCACAAACCAATGGCTTGGTTGAACGCGCGAATCGTAGTTTAGGCGAAGGGATCAAAGCGCGCCTTGACAGACACAAAGGAAAATAGGTGGACGAATTGTCACATGTTTTATGGGCGCACCGAACCACAATCAAAACCAGTACCGAAGACACACCATTTTCTCTTGTCTATGGAACAGAAGCTGTCATACCAGCCGAAATTGGAATGCCAACTATACGTACAGCGGAGATAAACGTCACAACCTATGACGAGGAGCGGCGCATAGACTTGGACTTGCTGGAAGAAAGGCGTGAACGCGCAGCTATACGCGAAGTAAAGGCTAAAGCAAAGATGAAGAAGTATTATGATTCAAAGGTCAAACACACTTCTTTCAGGCCAGGAGACTTTGTATACCGCGCTAATGATGCAAGCCACACAGAAGACACAGGAAGGCTTGGACCCAAATGGGAAGGAACCTATAAGGTCACGGATGCACTAGGTAATGGTGCATATAGGTTGCGCGATATGGAAGGTCACGAGCTGGCGCACACTTGGAATATCTGCAATCTCAAAAGATGCTATCTTTAGAAAAGGCTACGGCCCACAAACAGACAGCTATGCACTTTAGTACGTGCCCAATAAATGTTTGTCTTTGAACTTTCTTTTCTTTATTAGGAATTGTTTTTTATTTTTCAAACACTTGCAAGTATTAATAAAACGTTGTGGTTTCTAGGTAACTCCATAACACACTTCACTTTATTTCGTACATTTTTATTATGTTTCAATATTGTTATTTTGCCTACATGGCGTGCATGCACTAATTAAGACCCACGATGGCAGAAAGGATGAGTAAACCTACTAACTAACTCGTTGAGTAAGAGGGTTACAAACCCATCAATATTGGATCATGCATCCTTGCTAAGCGCCTTACCCTCAAGACGTTGAGGTAAGTTTTTCTTGCGCATTCCACGAAGGATGCACAATATCACGTACACTGTACAGGCTTAGCAAATTATGAGCCAAGACTCTTGGTCATTTAATAAGACTTTGCAAAAATAATGCAAGTCTATTTTCATACTTACGATTTATTTTAAGTCACGCACTTAATTTAAATATAGGTTCCAAACGAGTATCTTAATTGATCTTTTTACAAAAAGGATAACAATTTAAGTACGGATACCATAACACGCAAACAAAAGATATAATTTGTTATTTATACAATGCTATACATTTACAAGTTACAAAAGCCTATATCTACACACTATGACGGTGCTCAGGACTATGTTCTGGGGCAGCGGAGCTTCCAGCCTCTTGGAGCTTCCTCAAAAGTAACGCATCCTTAGGCGATACGATCGCCACGCTGACTGCAACTCCATCTGATCTGGGGATATGCGCAGCGCCTACACCACATAGGATGGCCTTTCCCTTAACACCTTTTTTCTTGGCCGCCCTCTCCACATGAAGTTCCAAGACTTCCTTCAGGGGAACCTCCTTCTCAAGAACGAAGGGGTTCAATATATCACGCGGCTGCGAAAAAACTGGAACCTGCAGCTGCGACTCGTCAGGCTTTAGAAAAAGGTCTGGCTGAGCCTCCGCATCCTCCAAGATGTGCCTCCCCATGGTTAACCCCTCCATAATCAACTTTATGGGGTAATCTTGGTCGCGCTCCAGCCGCGCAATATGTGGAAGCTCAAGCAGCTTCATCCCCTCCATAGCCTTCACTAGCTCATCATAAGCGTCCGCCTTATAGCCGGGCACCTCAGCAAGTGCCACGGTCAGCATCTTCGCCTCATGGAGCTCCTCCGTAGCTTGCGCCCTACCACGCTCCACGACGTACTGAACAACCTTTCCAAAGGTCTCCACTACCTCCGGGGACTCTAAAGTGCCCATCGCAGCCAGGCGTAAACCATGACTGATCAACCACCTACACACGCAGACAAAGGATGCATTAAAAGCAAAGAGGAACATTCATACATATAGTAAGGCAACATTGCGGAATATACAAAACATACCTGCGCGCTCAGCGATCGTAGACATAAGATGAGGAAATAATTCCTCATCGTATTCTATACTTAGGCTGCGCAACTTGTCCTCCTGCTCCTTCAGCATTTTCTCCATGCGAGCACGAAATTCATCAATATGACCAAAGTGCTCAGCCTTTTTCTCCTCCAGATACCTTACCCCCCAAGTAAGGTTCACCTTGAACTGATGCAGCTCCCCGCGCACATGTTGCAGCTCAGCCATCATGGTCAACTTCTCATCAGTGACCTTCTCAGCATGCGCCTTAACGGACCCTACCTCCGCTCGCGCATCAGCTAACTGCGCACGGAGCAGGGCAATCTCCTCGTCCTTCTGTGCGAGGCTGCTGCTCTCCCCAACATACCGCGTCTTCAACTGAGTGACCAACTCAGTCTGACACTCAGTAGCAGCAGCTAGCTCCTCCAACAACGGTTGCGCAGACACCTCCCTGGTTACCTTCACTGTCTCCTCCACGTTTGCATTCTCAGGAGGGACCACACTTTCCACAAAAGCCGCATCACCCTCTGCAGCATGGTCACTACAAAGCATATGAAGGAGGTCAGAGCATATTATGACAAGTAATAATATATAAAAAAAAAAAAGAAGAAAGAGAAAACATGGATATCACTTACAGAACGGGAGAAGCATTTGCAATCTCCTTGTCCGCGCCAGTGGCGGATGTGTCATCTTCTGCGGATGACTCTTTATCAGTGATGAGATGGCGCCTCCTCTTGGAGGTACCAGTGCCATTAGCCTCTCCCTTGCGCTTTACACCCTGCGCTACAACCCCAGGCTCTAGAACCTCCACGCTGTCAGAGGACTCAGTACGCACCTCTTCCACCACGTGCGACGACTTCCCAGTAGGTGGCACGCTCTGCACAGGTGTCACAAGCGCAGCCATGGGAGGTGAATCTTCGGGACCAGCTTGCACCAACACAGTTATGTGCCCCGCAGTAGCCTCCAGAATTGGCTGCTCATTATCCCTTAGAGGACGCACACCCACCGTTACCTGCTTTGGCTTCTCAAGCTTCACCACAGCGAACAGATCCATCTCTGCGCAACACATGAGCAAATAACAAAACATAGTTTCGTTAGTGAAAGTACATATACAGGAACACTTCCATTACTTGAAGCGAACAAATAAAAGGGACAAGCACCTACCCCAGCCGCTCTCATCAATGAAGGTTGGCACCTCGTCAGAACCATGGAAATAGTTGCGACTCAGCCCCATATGAACCAAAAACTCCTCGGGGTATGGGTTAATGGGGATGCGGTTGGCATCAATCGTATCCGCATCCTCTGCACTATACGAACCGGGTACAGGGCGCCCATCCCTTGGCAATGTCTCTTGAGTATAAAACTCAAAAGGCGAGGGAAATACTATATCATCTACCCAGAAAAACTTTTCCCGCCAATCCCTAAGGGAATCCACCTTCTCCGTATAACACTGAAGGCGTCCACCGCGCTTCGCAAAAGAAACCCATCCATGCGACCACGTTGTGCAGTAAAACACATGGAATAGGTTAATAGTGGGGTTGACCACGAGCAACCGACAGTTTATCTCAAAGTTTGACACTTTCGCCGCACCTATACAGTGCAGCTGAGAAATTTGAAGGCGGTAGTAATTGAGCAAATTGCTCAAGAATAAGGATATGGGTACGCGCTGGTTCGCATACTCGAAGAAGTGCGTATATAACCCTATTTTTCCCTCAGGGAAATCCGCGATGCATGCGTCGGCCTCCGGTACAACCGGATGCACGTCAAAAGGAATGAAATAATCAGAGGAGAATTGACGCAATTCACCCTCGTCCATTTCAGATGGAAACTCGTGTAATTGACGAACCATTTCTAAAGAGAATAATAATGAAGGCACGTCTTTGAAAAACGCTTTGAAGAAATGTGAAAATGGCAGAAGTGTGTTTTTTACTGTGTATTCTTCAGTAAATGGGAGGCGATGTTTATATAGGGTTTCAAAAACCCTAGCATGTTAGCCACGTGGAACCCACTATCATAAATCGTGTGGCTAGGAGACGATCGGGTACATGCACTTTTTCCCATTTCCCGATACACACGTGGACACTCTCCCCACTTTCCTAGGTATTTTTGAAAATATTGGTGACTAGATACATCGTCTATAATATTGGGCGGTAACTTTTCCCGCCACACTTACCGTTGCTTCAAGTAGTCTAGCATCTGCGGCTAGCAAGCCGCGCACACTAGACTGGGGGGACATGATAACGTATAGTCTATATTTGGGTCACGAGCCCAAATGATAAACATTACTAAGGCCCAAATCTACCATGAGTGGGCTATTATAACAATGACTTGGGCCGCATTACCAAAGGGATTGGGCTCACGTAGACCCAAGCCCAATCAAACTATTTATTGTCTGGATAAGGATCTTCTATTTACAGATAAGGATCCTTGGACCGGATAAGCACCATGCGTGCGAAACGTAAGGAGCACAAAACCTACAAGGATTCTGCGCCTATATAAGGAATGACATAATTCTCATTAAAGGTACGATTCACAAACCCTAACTCTTTACGAGAACCCTAAAACCGATTACTTACTCTCACGCCGGAGGATAATCGTGAGAGACAATCCTACGATAAGCCTAACGGTGTTTGTTTATTTTTTTAGTGCACAGGTTTCAAGCATTAAGAGCTAATTGGTACGAGAGCAAAAGCCCAAACTAGGAATGCCCAACTTTTGTATCAACATAATCGGTTGAAGCTTAAGGAACAAGTAAACGGGACAAATCACATTCAACCAAATTAAGTGTCCTTATAGTAGTTAGCAGTGTGACTTGCTTATGAGTTAGGTGTCGGGAAGTCCAACTAATACGTACGGGCGATGATTGAAGTTTCTTCTCTCTTTTATCTCCTCTTATTTTGAGTTAAATTCCATTTTTAGTTAATGTTTATTTATTTAACACACTAAATACATCAAAGTAAGTTAGACAAGGTAGTGAAGCAATCGTGTTAGTTAACGTATGAAAATGTAGAAAATGTGAACCTATCACATGGTTAAGAAGTACAAATAGGTAGGGGTACATCAGTTTTGAAATATTGTGTGGTTTCAAAAGTTCATTTCTACTGTTCAAATGTTATTGTTTTGCTCAACTCAAACACTTTTTAATATGTACGCTTGTAGCTCTAAAACTTAGCGTTAACTAATACATTTACAGACCATCCAAATCACATCAACATAATTCTCAAGCAGGTTGATATATAAACTTCGTGGGGCGTACATAATTGAGGTAGAAGGTATGCATCTAAAATTGTCATCACTATAGCATAAAAGCCAAAAATTTCTTTACATTTTTTTGAGTTTAATAATAAGTGCAAAACATGATGAAACAGTCAATCTATAAATAAACAAATTCTTGGCTCTAAATTATTATTATTATTATTATTATTATTATTATTATTATTATTATTATTATTATTATTATATAATAATGATTTTTCATTGAAACCATGGAAATTACATGAAATTGGAGGGGAGTTTTGACACTATCTGTGCTCTCACTCCTTTTTTAATACAAAAACTAACACGATGAAAAATAAAAGCACCGCTCTTAACATTGTTAGAGTGGCTGCTGGCAATAGTCCCAACACGCGAAAGTGTATTCAAAGCTTCCATCTCAAGTTCCCCAAACGTGGAAAAGGCGAAAGGGACGAACTTGTATCCATTGTCTTCACACTTGGATGCATACTTCTTCCTTTTCTTTTCCACAACATTACTCAGGGCAGCCCCAGGAGCCCATGACGTTGCCCCAATCCCAGCAAATGGAGAGACCCCAGTCACATCCAGACATGCGTCCTTGCCTTGGAACCAGTTGAACAAAAGCACATCTGCAGGGCGTAATTCTCTCCCTACCTCTGAAAGAAATCCCAACGGAGCCTCTTTGCGCACCATAATCCCGGATTTGGAACATATATCAACGAGGATATCACGCACCAAATTGTGCCTGAACTTAACCCCCACTTCGCTAGCGCAGTGGACCGCGTGATCCCCCATTGGTCCATACGGTGTACATTGCAACTCGGGCATAAGCTGCCTTCAGGGAACAAAGGAACCGCAAGCCTGTAGCATAACACAGATCAAAATTGGCGAGGATTCATCCTTTGTCCTAGACCGTCGATAGGGATGGCGAAGAGGAAGCCCTGTGCATGTGGGGCGCGAACACTACTAAGTATAGCCACCTGCCTTGGACTTAACGAATACTTGGTAGCAAGGTCTTTCTCAATGACACCGAAATAACACTTTGCCATTGTTTTCATCATTTGGGGGGGGGCAGAAGCGCCCCCGGTGGCAGCGAGAAAGTCGGTGTTGCAGGTAGCGTTGAAATTATCCAAGGCATGCTGGAATGAAGGGCCAAGTGAAACAACGCCGGTTTTGGCCAGTATCTTCTCCTGTAAGCCACTCGTTTGCATACGAGAAGCAAGAAAGGCATATTGTATGATATCTCCCGCTGAAAGGATACCGAGACCACCAAGTTTTATTGGGAGAGTGGCAAGGCGCCACTGCCAATCGCCAAACCCTGGCCCTGAGGTAGTAACAATCTTCTCCAAGGAGGCACGTAACGTCTGATCGAATTGAGCTTGGGCCTCTGATAAGTACCATGGGGAACATGTTCTCAAAGCGTAAGATAATTTTGAAACTCCTGCACAATTACACAAGAGGAGCAGTTCGCATTGAGTGTCATTAAGCTTTCCAATGGCCTCCATTAAAGATATAGTTTTAGAGACTCTTTTGGAAGCTAAGTCTCGACAGAAACTGTCATCCAAGCTGACAGAACCCCCTAGAAGTTTGACGCCATGGAGCGGGGGAGCAATATTCACAGGGAACACACCATCCGCTCTACTCCTAGGGTCCTCCGCAGGCCAAAAGAGTTCAGTCTTATCAACATTCAAGAACAACCCACGAGCGGGGCCCTCCGTCCTGATGATGTCCAACGCCTTAGCGACTGATGAGTGTGTAAATACTCATCATTTTTACCTTTTCTGAGCTGCCAAAACATATAAAAACACTCAATATTGAATCAAAATAGTGAAAATATCCCAGGAATGTGTTTTACATGTTTCAAATGCAAAAATGTCAAAAACAGATGAAAAACGCACAAAGTTTGCATAATTGGCAGTTTCAGTCCCTCAAGTTTCAAAATTTGTCAAATCTAGTCCCTGGTTGTTCTAAAAACTTGAAAAAGTCACCAAAGGTCCTTATGAATAAAAAAGTTACACAAATAATCCTTTGGTGCAAAGTTTCACAAAATGTCAAGTTTAGTCCCTGAAGTTTGGAAAATTGTCAAAAATGGTCCCTGGGATATGAAAACTTTGAGAAAAACAAATTTTGTCCTTATACTAATATTTTATGGCAGGTTTGGTCCTTGGTTAGAAAGTTTGGTGAATTTTCATATTTGGTCCCTGAAGTTTCAGAGTTTGGCAGAATTAGTCCCTGGAGGTGTAAAAGTGAAAAATTCACTTATGGCCCTTGTACTATTCATAGTTGGCAAGAAAGGTCCTTTTGTAAACTTTGGGTCAGTTACACTTTTAGTCCCTTGAAAACAAAAAAATTACAAATATAATCCTTGGGCTAAATTTAACTACAAACCAAACCATACCCTTTTTATCCAAAACAATAAAACCAATCCACTAGTCCACAACCAACCCAATAATCTGATCCACTCCCTTTGGGCCCAACCATTTACCAGCCCACCCAAACCTTATAATAGAACTGGGTCAAACCATTGACTTTGGTCAATACCAGTCAAAACCACCCTCACCTTCACTTTCCCTCCCACAGCCAAACCACCAATACCACCTCTGGTATCTCCCCACCACTTGCACCTGAGCCACCATCCACCTTATCTCTGCCATATCACACTTCCCAAACATCATTAAATGCCACCCCCTATGGCACCTTTTACAGACCAAATTGCAAGATAGGTCTTTTCCCGCCAAAATTGGGTGAGATAACAAGAGGCATCCATTGGCTACTATCATTGGTGGGATTTGACCAGTGGGACCCACACAACACAAGGGGATGCTATAAAGAGAGGATGAAGCAGAATTGGAAGAGTATTAGTGTAGCATTAGTAGTAGTTCAACGTAGGTAATTTATTTTAGTGTTCCAGTTGTATTTTCAGTTTCCAAAAGTTGTAATCAACAATTTCTAATGTAATATTAACTATTTTGAACCTTAATTGTTATTTGAAATTCAAAAAGGCAGTTTTGCATAAAAATCTTAAATCATTCAATTATTGTTAAAAGTTGTTGTTTGGTGCTGGTTTAAGTTCAATTAAGCTCATTTAAGCTCAGTTACAAGCTCTCATTAGTTTCCATTCACAAAAGTTAAATTAGTAGAAAAATCATAGAAATTGCTCATAATGTTATAAATCACTGTGGAGATGTATTGGAGCTGAATTCAGAGAAATGTGTTGAATGCTGTGGGTGTTAGAGCTCAGTGGGAGCATTAGGTGGTGACTTTGGACCTGGTTCTCACTCATTTATTCTGCCTTGGATCATTTGTAAGACATACTATTTCTATTTTTGTTGTTTTTGCATAAATTGCTAAAGTTAGTTAGTTTTTGTTCTTGTTGGTGATTCTCTGCTCCATTCAGCTTATCTCATAATTTTAAACCCTTGTGACCCTGAATTGGAGTCTGAATCATTTAAATGCTTCATTAATCCAAAACAGTTCACTTATGGGAGTGTTTGGTTCAGTAGGGTGATTCATGCTCAGGTTTGTTTGAGGTAGTGTTTGTGTTTGCTAGAAGTCACATTAGGTCCTAATAGTCAAACCAATTCTTAGAATCCATTACTTGTTTGTAGGAAAGTCAAAAATCACTTGTATCTCCCTTGTTTCAATCACTGTTAGGATTTAGGTGTTTAATTTGATCATATCAGTATAATAGTTAGTGTTAAAGCTTAGATTAGTCTAATTATATCATATAACAACTTTTCAAGCAATCTAGGATCTGTCAAAACTTACAAAAGTCAAAACAAGAGTGTATATCAAAAAGTCAAATTTGCATGTTTTCCAGTTTTTCCAAAAGTTGTGAGATTTGTTTAGAATTTAGGATTAGGTTTCAGGCCATGAGCTTTTGAGGATTTGTAGTTTCTCACCTCATCTCAGAAGTCCCATAATTACCTTATTTTTGCCAATTTTTTTGTGGGCCCCACAACCCTCCAAAGAGGGGTGCAGGGCAGCTATCTGTTCTGTAGCAGCAGATCTCAGGCCACCACACCACCTTTGGTGGTGGTTTGTGGCCACCACAGTGGTTCCCAAACCCTAGGTTTAGGTTTTTCCAACCCCCTCCTACCAGGGTTTCTAGTTTGACCCATAGTTTGACCTTGAACACAGTGGACCCCACCTGCAATTGCTTACCAAGTTTGTCCCCAGATCTGTTTTCATTTCATTTTCCTTAAATGATTATTTGGTGCTTATTAGCTTATTTGTGTTGACTGCTAGTTGTTTTTAGCTTATTTAAGTACTTTGAACTTATTTGTATCTGTTTTCAACATTGTGGACCCCACCTTAAGTCCTGAGTGCTAATTTGCCAAAACAGTCAACATAAGTCAACTGTATAAGTTAAGGGGGTGTTACAGCTTATTTATAAGCTATTTTCAAAATTTCTATTTTCAGTGGTAAAGTTAGGTTGTAAAAGAAAAATCCAAAAAAATCAAGTTTAAAACAAGTGATAGTTTCTATTTAATTCAACTTAATTTTAATTTTCATTTTTAGATTTTAGTTCAGAACTTAGTGTTTTTATATTTTTATTAATTACCTTATATAGTAAAGTAATTTTAGTAATTTTTTCAGATTTTTATTTTGTCATTTAGTATTTATTAGATTTAATTTTAGTTTTCTTAATTATTAATCAATATTAAGTATTAAATAGCATATTTAGTTTTTATAAAGCATAACTTAGTTTTTATATTTTTCCTAGCTATAATATATTATAATAGACTTTTAGAAAATATAATTAGAGTTTCTACTGTTCATTTTACATTTTTCTTATTTTAATTATTTAATTTAGACTTAAGTTAATTAAAAGGTAATTAATTAGTAGATTAATCTTAAAACTTAATTTTCAGAGTTTTTATAATTTTTTAGGATTCCTGTGATGGTTAAGTAGTTTTATAAATTTTATCTTAATTTTCTAAGTTAATTTAGTATTAATATTAATTAAAAGTAGTTTAATTAGTTTAATTAAGTTAATTAGTTTTCAATTTATAAAAAACCCATAAAAAGACAAAAATATTTATTTTTATTTTTTTATACTTTCTTCAAGTTCTAATTTAAGTTTAGAAATTATTTTTGCAAATTTTTAGTTTAATTTGTAATAGTTATAATTTTTAGTTAATTTAAATTAGACTTTAATTTAGTTTTTAAATAGTTTTATTAATTAAATAATATTTAAATAGTATTTTAATCATTTTCATAATTTCATTTTCATTTTTAATTTTAAGTTTCAAAAAGTGTCAAAAGCACCCCCTGTAGTTTGTTAAATACCAAAATCCCACTTTTTCAGTCCGATTGCGTAAATCTGAATTGTGAATACGTGCATATATCTGTTATCTGATTTTTGTGAATATTATATCTGTGTATAAATACCATAATAACAGTAGCAATATCAATTCCACATCATCTGGCTACTGTCCTCAGTGCCACTTTCTCAAAAACGATTTCAAACGACACCATTTCAATCTCGCTGGGACTTTAACGACCCGGGGAAACACTATACTATCCACGGAGTATTGATTCTAGGCTGTCTTTGACTTGTTGACCTTGGTCAATAATTATCTGACTGCTTTGGGACCAATCAAAATTTGGCGCCGCTGCCGGGGAGTATCTCCAACAATAGTACCATCATCAAGGTACCACGCCTGAAGGGCAAGCTCACAAGAATGATTAATAGTATGAACCAAAGGGTGCAAGGTTAGGGCAAACAATAAAGGGCCCAGCGGATCCCCCTGTTGAACCCCCTGACATGACTAGAGGATGGAGTTATCATAATACAGCCTGGCAGGGCGTGCATAGCAAAACTCAACCTAAGGGGCAATAGCCGGGCAACGCGTTCTAGTTTCCTGTAGTAAGACACTCCTCTCGACCAGATTGAAAGCATTCTTAAATTCCACCAAGAGCATGGAGTGTCCAACTACATCGCCTTGAGACTCAATAAGCCTATTCACAGAATGGAGGATAGCCTCACACCCCCCGGGACTCCAACCCCGAATTGGAAATCCTGCAGATATGAATTCATGGAGTTACCAACCGACGAGGAAGCAACCTTGGACACAAGCCTTCTCCAAACCGTACCAACAGCAATAGGCCGTAAACCCCCACCTGGCTTGACCAAGGGGGTCAAGGGGGCACTAGCGATATATTCACCCAGCTGGATGGGGCACTTACCGTTGAGGAACAAATTAACAATACTGGTGATAGACCCCAGCAAGTCATCGGCGATGGCGGTCGCCGCCCCACCCAAGATATCCATCAAATGTTGTGCCCGAAGCCCATCACGTCCACACGACGTCCCCTTGGGGAAACTACGAATTATGTTAAGCACCAAATCTTTATGGACGATAATGGCATCTTCTTCGAGGGGAAAAGATGGCAGGGTGGGAGGGGGTGCAAAAGGGTGTTTGGCCTCGAGCTCCCGCAAGGTGTCAGACGTGGGTGGGGCGATGCCCGAAGATGTGAGCACCTTAATGGCAGCAGTAAAGTGCCCGTCCCCGAGTTTGCACTTGCATTGACCCACATTGACTCCATCTGGATCCTTCTGTTTTATCCCCCTATTGGAAGATGGAGGCATAACGGTCAGCCGTTCCTCAACCAAACCAAGCCTGTCGACGGGATCCTTCCATCTAAGGATGGCCCGTGTAATGCTATCAAGCTGGTGTCTCTCTCTCTCGCCGGATCGTCGTTGAGATCTGTTTGTTGGCACAAAGGTAGACAACACACAGGGTGGCAAAATGAGGAGTTGCAAGAAGTTAGTGGGGAGTCGATATACTAATTGAGCTCTCACTCCTCTAGCTATAGAAAAACTAATTCTACTAAAGATATGAGCAGCAGCACGTGCTCCAATGTCTTGGGTTATCGAGAACTTTCGGATTCACTTCAGTAGTGTCACAGCATCCTTCTCAAGTTCTCCAAAAGAAGAAAATGAGAAGGGGAGAAACCCATATCCAATATTCATGCACTTAGCCTCATACTTGACGCGTTTACGTTGTGCGGCCTCAATCACAGCACGACTCGGCACAAAATCAACCAGTTTGGGTCAAAGGCGATGACCCTGTCAAATCAACACAAACATCAAGACCTCCATCCCATGAGTAAAGCAACATATCGGCTGACGTAAGGGGTTATCCCTTTCTCCACTAAGCCCGAAATCAACTTCTTTACGAGCCGAAATCCCTGAACGTGAACAGATGTCTACAAGAGTATCGCGAACTACGTTATGTCGATGTTTAATACTAATAATACCAGCACACGATACAACATGGTCCCCATAAATATCTCCCGTAAAGACCTTGGAATAAGCTGAGCACGTCATCTGAACAGAGAATAAAGGAACACCTAACCGATAACATAATACACACCGGTAGGTTCTAGCATTCATAGTCTGTTCCAATCCAGATATCGGAACCACCCTAAGCCAGTCTAAGGTGTAGTCCTCCATTTGTGATCTCCATAATGCCATTTGTCGAGTAGATAGGGAAAAAGTGGATTCAACCGTTTGGGTACCACGTGTGAAATATATATATACCAATTTCTTCACGAGTTTGGGGGCAGCAATCTTACTTGGATTACTCAAAAGGTCAGTCTCCATTTTCGCGTTAAAAGTACATAAGACATCATCAAAGGAAGGCCCAGAAGTTACAATACCAGAATGTCGACGGAGCTTAGCTTGTAAGCTAGATTGGAGTCTAGACGCAAAGAATGCATAGTTCAAGACATCACCTGCAGAGTATACACCAAGCCCCCCAAAAGCAAAGGGTATAGTAGCAAGCCTCCACTGCCAATCACCAAAACCAAGTCTAGAGGCAGTCACAATACGTTCCAGAGAAGCACGGAGTGCCACATCAAATGAACTTTGAGCACGCTCAAAGACCTGAGGAGAACATGTGCGCATAGAAAAATATAACTTGAAAATGCCGGCACAAGAACGAATGAGCAACAACTCACATTAAGGGTCATTAAGCTTAGCGATAGCACCCATAAGCTCAATGGTTTTAGCAACCCTTTTCATGACAAGCTCACTACTGAAATCAAAGTCCACACTAGCTGGCCCACCCAGTAATTTAACATCATGCAAAGGTCGGGCAATATTAGGCGGGAAAACACCTACAAGCCTGCTTTTGGGGTCTTCTTTTGGCCAAAAACCTCAGTTTTATCAACATTGAGGTGTAAACCGCGGTGAGGTCCATCAATCATAATAAGCTCTAAAACCTTCCCCACGACCAAAGTATCTCCAATAATAGTGCCATTATCCAGATACCAAGCTTGAAAGGAAATGTCAAATGAGTCTCTAATCTTACATACCAAAGGATGTAACACTAAAGCAAAAGGTAAAGGTCCAAGTGGATCCCCTTGTTGCACACCTTGATTCGACCTTAAGGTATACTCCCCATAATATAATCTAGCTGGGCTGGAATAACAAAATTCTACCCAACGTGAAATAGCAGGACAGCGAAGGCGAACCTCTAGTAGCATAACCTCACGGTCTACCAAATTGAAGGCATTTTTGGAATCTACCAACAACATCGAAAGACCCACATCATCACTTTATTATTATTATTATTATTATTATTATTATTATTATTATTATTATTATTATTATTATGGCGGCATTATAAAAAGAGTTTTTCTATCTTATGCTTTAGGGCACAAAATAAGAAAGCAAAAAGTACATAAAAAGTACTACGAACTCACAAAAATAGAATTAAGCCTTATAAAAAACTAACAAAAGCTAGACAACAAAACTTTTATAGAAAGTAATTGACATACTTTTAAATTTTACTGGGACACTCTATTATACAAGTAGTTAAAATAAGTTATACTTAATGTACAACTGTACAGCGAAGTGTTCAAATAAATTTTGAAAGTGTGCCTCATTTCCCAACTTTTATACTTGCACATGATGAAACAGTCAATCGACATATACCAAACTTGAGCGTTGCTTTCTTTAAACCTTTTATCATGGCCAACTTAAAGATAAATCAGAAACTTCACATGGTAATTGTACTATGAGGGGCCTCTTCCAGCTGGTCCAAAAACATTAAAGGTTCACATATTTGGCTTTATAAAAGAGGAACCACTTATCATAAGCACTTAAGCAATTCATCATATTCTAATAGAGATACAGCTACTGTAATAAATTAATTAATGAGTTAACTACATTTTGGTCCTTGTGGTTTAATGCGGATGTCATTTTTGGTCCACTATTTTTTCAAAAAGTTGTGGTTTTAGTCAAATCGATAGTTTGGTTCAACTTTCGGTCCATTTTGATAACGACATTAGTTCAGTTAGTTATGTCTAATTATAAAGTGGCAACATTAGTCTTTTAACCTAACGGTCGTTTGCAGCGTTTGTCCCTTTATACTAAATATATAATTAAGTCAAACATATACTTAAGGGATAAATAGTTAAATAGCCCGATTGCCCTGGGTTTAGGCATATTTAGCCTGATTTTGAAATATTCTCGTTTTAACCCGGGTTGCCCTGGGCAACAAGCGTATAGCTACCCGAATGATGACAAATGTCATTATTGGGGGGCAGCTTTTGTGTTTTTTGGGCAACTTTTGTAATTTTTGGGCAACCCAGGCTAAATCAAGAATATTTTAAAATTGGGCTAAAAATGCCTAGATCGCAGGGCAACGGGCCATTTTGGTAGTTATCCTTATAATTAATCTCGCACAAAATTATCTGAAAAAGAATTCAGAAAAAAATTAATTCGAATATATTTTGAAAAACAATTTCTAAAAAATATTTTTAGAAAAAAAATCTTAATTTTTTTTTAGAAATAAAAAAGTATAAAAAAAAATTTCTTATTTTATTTCCGAATTCAGGAAAAAATGAAACTTTTTTTTTAGAAAATAATTTCATTTTTTTTAATTTAAAAAAATTCTAAAAAAAAATTAATTATGTTTTTCTGAATTCTTTTTTAAATTATTTTTTTTAGAAAAAACAATTTCTAAAAAATGTGCGAAAACGTGTGTAAAAATATGTATAAAAACGTATACAACAAGATTAACTTTTTTTTTTTTTTTTTTTTTTTTTTTTTTTTTTTTTTCGTTTTTTTTAAGATCTATAACCGTGTGTTGTAAATCATGTGATAAGCTTCCGTTTAAGTTTATGGTTCGGACTTATTGCTTATTCTTTTTTTTGTTGGTCGCGTTGGATATTGGTTAGCCACAAGAAGTTTGGCCGAGACCCATGTGTGTATTTGGATCGTTAGTTTTGAATTCGATTGGATAAGTGCTTATTTTTCTTTTAGCTTTTTTTCTGCTTATTGGCTTAAGTCGGAGCTTTTTGAGCTCATTCTTGTTCGGTTTATTTTTCTTTTGTTACTGAACCTTAGAGGTTTCGGGTTTGCTTATTTGCTTATTTATTGCTTATACCGAACCAAGTGCTTATTTAGTTTTCTCTTTGGCTTATTGGATTTAAATACCATTCGGACCTATTAAATTGATTACCGAGACTATATTGGGCCAAGAGGCCAATAGAAGAGTGCAAGTGCTTATTTCTAAAAGTGCTTATTTTGCGGTTTCTAAGACTATATTCGGACCTATTAAATGATCGTTGGTAAAAAGACTAATGTTGCAAATGATCATTGATATAAAGGACTAATGTGGCAACTGTTGTAAACGATCTTTGGTATTAAGGACTAACGCTGCAAACGACCGTTAGGTTAAAAGACTAATGTTGTCACTTTACAATTAGACTTAACTAACTGAATTAATGTCGTTATCAAAATGGACTGAAAGTGGAACCAAACTATCGATTTTGGACTAAAACCACAACTTTTTGAAAAAATGAAATCCGCACTAAACCACGAGGACCAAAAATGTAGTTAACTCTTAATTAATCGTACACAGAATGTATAATTAAAGTATTTATTACTCAATTGCTTATCAATGAATAACTACTAGTAATATGCCATGCCAAATTGTTTTTAGACTTAATACTATGTAAGGTGAAAAAATATTTCTTAAACTCTGTACTTTAAAGCTATGATTAATTACAAAACGAGTGTTGGTACCCTGCGTTGCTACGGAATTCTTTTGTTGATGTTAGCTACTTAACGTGAAGTTATTTACCTAGAACTGACTTTGCAATTGATGTATAACATGAAGTACCATTTATGTAAATTATGTGAGGATTAAATTTGCAATGAACACCTGAGATGAAGGACAAAGTGCATAAATTTTTTTTTTAAATGTTAAAGTAACGGTCATTAGTTAACAGCCGTTAAATAACTAACGGCTGTTAGTACTGTACAAATAGGACTGAATTTGCAATTGATGTATAACATGAAGGACCATTTATGTAAATTATTTGAGGACTAAATTTGCAATGAACCGCTGAGATGAAAGACAAAGTGCGTACAATTCTTTTTGAAATGTTAAAGTTAACGGTCGTTAGTTAACAGCCGTTAAAAAAAAATACTGTAGAAACCAGTGTAGCAGCTACAGTGCTTGTTCCCATCATCCTCCCATCTTTTAATATATATATATAATTTGTACACTCCTAATTATGGTAAATGATTGTTTTTAAAACTTAATACTCTGTAATGTGAAACGGGTTATGTTATTAAGACCCCTGTGATGTGACAATAAGGAAAATAGCATTTCTTAAACTGTGTACTTTAAGAGGAGTGCTAGAATCACACAAAATTTACAAAAAGAAATTCACACAAAGATTTGTCATGCTTTGATTGGTGTAGAAAAGAGAAGAGAGAGAAAATTTATTTAAACACACCAATCAACATGTGACAAATCTCTTTTGTGGATTTCTTTTTGTAAATCTTGTGTGGTTCTAGCACTCCTCGTACTTTAAAGCTACGATTAATTACTAAACTTGTACACTCCTAAATATGGTAAATCTAAGCTTGATAATGTGATTATGTAGTACATATTTATGTACACAGATTAAACTTTTAATTTTCAAATTTTCATATATGACCGAAGAGTTTTACACCTTTTTAAATCATATGATGTTAAGTATTAATATATTACATACATTTTCAGAATGTGATATGTGTCAAATTACGAAAGTGAATTATGTGTTTCTCTTATGTACGGTTTTTCTATAATCTAAAAGAGGTGAGAAAAACTTATGTGAGAGAGCTTTGTAAGTGTTTTGAGAGTTTGACCCTGTCAATTTTGTAATCACATATCTATACTGAGTTATTCGTTAGTGGATTAGGCTAGAGAAGCCAAACAGGTGAATCGTTGTGTGTTGTGTAATTTGTTGTTTTTTTATTGTTTGGCAATTCGTTGTGTGATCCCTTGTTTGTGATTGTACGATACCGGAAAGTAGTATTAGAGCGAGGTTCGTAGAGAAGGAACCATAAAACTCGGAGGAGGCCGATATAGGAAGAAGGAAAAAATTGTGTTTGATACGTCATTTGATGCACAACGCTGATAGAATTAACATTGTGTCTAGGGGTTCAAGACAAATAGATCTAAGATCTCCTTCAAGGGATTTTGCATTCGAGGTCCGACTGAGATTTATAAGCCGTCGATGTTTCTTGCCATAAACTTCCTTGTCAGCTTTTTCGCGGAATTATTTATATTAGTTTCTCTAGGTTGTTTTCTTGTGGATTTTTGTTGGTAAAAATTTGATAAGTGTTATGTCAAAGTTCTTGACCTCGATGTTTGATGGGAAGATATGTTTTACGTTGTGCAAAATAACGACTGAAAATGTGTTGGTGCAACAAGGTATTGATGAATCTATGGAGGAAAAACCACCAAAAGGAGATGAAAGAATATGTATGGAGGACAATGCCGAAGAATTCTTCGAGTACAGTTATAGCTTTAAAAGAGAAGACACAAAGGTTATTTGGGATTAGCTCGCAGATGAGATATTTATGCATCAAGGTCGTTGACACATAGAGTGTTTTTGATGATGGAGTTTTACTTGTTGAATCTTGAAGATGAGTTGTACTCGTTGAAACTTGAAGATGTAAGAAATTTTCATGATCACATAAATTATTTCAATTAGTTGGAGCTGCTCAAAAGAGTCCAACGGGTTATGCATGACAATGTTACGACCCCAAGGTCTTTGAATGTAGTTTTTAAAAGATTAAGTTTCGCTATTCAAAAAGGGCTAGCGGCGCAGCTTGTTGCCCGCTTGCCTGTCGCTTCAGTGTAAAACTTTTATATAAATATCAATCTCATTATATATTAGTTGGTTTGTCAGTTAGCTATTGTCGATGATGCAATGAAAAATGAAGAACAAGCCTTGTTGAGGTTGTCATCGTTACCAAAATCTTATAAGTCATTGCACCAAATATGTTGACAGGGATGACCACTTTGACACTTGAAGATGTGTTGTAGGCGTTGTGTGATAAAGTGAGAATGACAGGGAATGACAGTTCCTCTAGCAGTGATAAATTGTTAGTTGTAGATGGTTTTAAGAGATGAAGAAATTTCCATTGTGGTAGTTTGAAAGGGTATTCGAAGTCTTGAATGGAATGAGATCGAGATATGTTTTTTTTTCTTTTCCAAATGCTACTATTGAGGGGAGAAGAAATTCGATGATGGTGACATGCAAGGTTGGTGCCCTTAATTGCATGAACACTTGAACAATTTACTTGATTTGCAGGGAAAGAAGAAATTCGATGATGGTGACATGAATATGATTGCCCTGAATGAATAAGAAATAGAAAAATAGAGGTAATTGTAAATTCTTATTCAAACGAGTTGAAGCTAACAACATGTCAATTACACTAGTGGTAATGAGTTTTTTATGGTAGAAACTCCAATGGGTGGAATTTAAGAGAAGAAAACCTAAAGTGGATTTAGATTAAGCAGCTTAATCACATATATTGAATGATCGTGCTATGGCTCAGTTGTATAACGATACGGGAAAATTTACTGAAATCAGAGTGGGTAAAACGGAGATGGTGAAGTTTGAAGGTGTCAGGAGTGTAGAATTCAAGCTTCATGATGGAAATGTGAAGACCGCTTCAAATTTGAACTATATTCCGGGTGTGGCTAGGAATATTCTTTCACTCGGTGTATTAATGTTTCGTTGGTACCGTTATGTCGAGTGGAAAACACTTTCAAGGTTTACAAGAGAGATCGACTAGTTATTCGAGGACGGAAAATGATGAATAATCAATGTTATTTGGAAAAAGAATCTTTGCAAGTATGACTTATTGTGAAAGCACCGGAGGTAAGATGAAAATCGAGAAAAGAGTGCATTTCTTGGATTAAGATGAAGTCTTAGGGATTTTTAGTCATGCAAGGTTGTACTAGTTTATGGACTCTAATTTCCTAAATAGAGATTTGAAAGTTTTTTTTTGAAGAACAAGGAGAATAATTTTTAATATTGGTATCTAACAAAGTCAAAAATATCAAAAGCTGTTGCATCGTTCTTTCAACGGTTACTGACATGTGGCGATATATACATGCCTAGTTCTTGAGCCTTTGTGGCAACTGGTTTTGAATTTTAGATATAGCCTCAGTCATAGCAAAAAGTACTATCACATCTGATTTAACTAAGAACCTATAACTTAACTAAAAAACACCCTCACTCATCACACAAGTTACATGACACCCTCTCGTCTCACAATTTTTTCTACATTTTCTTGATAAAGCAACATATAAAAATTAAAAATCACGTAATTTAAATAAATAACTTACCAATTTATACATTTTAGGTATAAGAAAAAAAATTAAAGGAGTAACAACTCAAATCTAATAAGGACTAACGGCGCAAGAACTTAACAGTCGGGATTAAAATATAGCATACCCAATTCTGAATGACTGAAGTAAAAAAAAAAAAAAAAAAAAAAAAAAAAAAAAAAAAAAAAACCCCTTAAAGTGGTCATCTTCAACCTCTTGCATTGACAACCTGCCACTGCAAACACATACCACAAAAACACACAAACACATACACAAATAATAATAATAAAAAAATAAAATATTGCGTATAACTTGGTTTGCCATCACAGCGTGACAACCTATAATGCGAATGATGGTAAAGTTGCCTCGTGTCATAGGTCGAAAACGCGTCTATGAAGCCCCGTAAGTGGTCCTCTTTGTCAAGAGTGAAGACGAAAAAATAGCATTCACACAAAATTGCATATGTAGTATAGATTCTAGGGAATTCTGTTAGTCGTATAATGTGTATAGCCCATGAGTCGTTTGTATGGGCTACGGCTTGATAGTATTATGAGTTAGGGTTCACTAGTACAAAAAGTTCTATTTGTCACGCATGGTCGATTTTGAAATGTCTTATACGTGACTAAATGTACCAGAATAAAATAAACAGCAACACTTGATCCGACTTGTGTGACTATTTCGGAATTCTATTGTCACACATTTGAATATTTATGTGACTAGAGGTAACTGAAAAAAAAATTGGAATATTTAGTCACTTATAATTTGGTGCATGTGAGAGATACAAATGAGTTTGAGACATTAATCACACTATATATATACGTATGTGACAAATATATGTCACACAATTGAACAGTGTGACCAAAATCCATATATGGTCACATGAGGTAATTGTGTATGTGGCTAAATTATATAGTCAAGTTTGTCACACATTATTTAAACGTGACTGCTATTCTTTGCTGAATATTTAGCCACAAAGCGTTTGAAATGTGTGACAACGAAAAAGTAAGTTTGAAGCGTTAGTCACGATATGCATTTAATAGTGACAAACGAGCGGGGAAGCCCGCGCGTTGCTGCGGGAATGCTGTGCTAAATCTAAATTTGAAACGAAAAGATTACCCAAAGAATATTTCGAGACCAAAATGCAACATGTAATTGACATTTTCTTCCTGAAGTAGTTACAAATTAATCGCATTAAGATTCAAAAGCAGTACAAAAATGAGGCCTTCAAGAGAAAAGGTAAAACAAAAGAAATTATTAGAAGATCTAAAATAGCCAATGTCGTTGTTGGGTTCTTGAGCCCTGTTTTGCATTCTTGTTTTGCAGAGCGATCGCTTGAGAGTGTTTATCTTTAAATCGCACAAAGCTCTAGCTTATGATTATTTAACTGTATCAAGCTCCTTCAATGCAACCTCTAATCTTGCCTCAACTACTTCTAAATATAACCTTTGCAGCTGCTGATTGCATATATGGAGCAAGAGTCTGCAAGAGTTTAAAAACTCATAATCAATTTAAACACTTATAGAACGGATCCGCACGACTGATATGATAAGAGGATATTTTTGTAGATCACTTTTTAAACAATACCACTATTAGAACTTCCGCTTAGTGAAACTGGAATTCGAGCTACTATTGCTATTCTAATAGTAACGGTAGGTAAAATGCTATTAGAATCTCTTTTTGTAGATCATATGGATTCATTGCATCTCTAGAGGACAAAGAATATAATCATGTACAATATTTCATATGCATAAACCTCATAGATTCTATTATCTCAGTGCTAATTTGTACCTAAATTTGATCATAAATTGACTTTAAGCCATACATTGTTTAGTTCTTTCGCCTTAACCTACATGGAAGGGTGCAACTTCTGCACTTGTATGGTATTAAGTTACACATGATTCACTTAAGATGTTGGTACTAATATCAACAATAAATTGTCCTAAGTATATATATATATATATATATATATATATATATATATATATATATATATATATATATATATATATATATATATATATATATATATATATATATATATATATATTATGGCGCTACTTTCATATAATCATGATTTGCTAACTGTATACACTATTTACACATGATATTTTGATGATATATTTTTGAACGTTACATGAGTGTACCAATTCTAATAACAATTTGTGAAAGTAAGATCAACCAGTACAAAAATGAGTCTTGCAATTTTAATAACAGTTGATGTTGTCTGGTTCTAATAACAATTCGTGTCAACATAATAATGGCCGTTTTGAACCAAACTAAAAGAAGCGGCAAAAAACATAGATCATATAAAAGGCAATTATTATAATCCAAGAGTGCTACTTATCGGTATGAGCAACTCCATTTATTATGCCATTACTTTTTACTTGACAGACTGCATATTATATAAACACTCGTTTAGGACTTACTCCAATGGACAGACAACCATCGTGCCATTCTCCTCGGCAGTATACAAAAGTAGCCATGCACCATTGTAACAATTCGCAATTTCAGGATAATTACTATTCCCGAAAAATTTCACTATTCACTTTTACTATTCATTTTTCCCGAAATTTTCCCGAAACTTGATTTTTGTTTCTTGGCCTCGAGTGATAAATCATTTCTATGACAAATTAAAAGTTTGACATTCATAAGCTCATTTTCGTGAAAGTTATTAAGGAATTACACGTTTTAGGGTAAAACGTCATTCAGAAATTCTACGCACAACGAAATTCGACCCCGTCAGGTGACCCCACATCGGAAAAATGTTTGACACACTCATGATTTATTTGAGAATTAATCATGACTGAGAAAAACATGACCAAAATAAGCCTCGGCCGTGAAAAACTGGAATTTTCAATTTTTAAGCGTTTTTACTCAGCCGTAACCTTAGCCTATACCTGCACCGCATTTCTAAGGCAATTTGAGTTTTCAACTTATTACAAAAAGTCAACATATTTTCCCCCCCTCCATTGACCAAAAATCATCCCTTGATTTTATAAGTCATTCCTTGATTTTTAGGCTTACGGTTTGATATTTAAAAGACATTTAATACCAACCGACACTAGACTGAACCCAGTCTAGACATTATAAGTCATTTTAAATCAATATTATCCTATTAGAAAAGTAACATTTTACTTTTCTCAATTTTACGCAATATTCGTACGTTTTACGTATTACGCGTTTTAGACCCGTGTTTTCAGTTTTAGCAGGGTTTTACCACCCCAATGGAACCTACCACTCATTTTATATTTTATTATGGAGTATTTTGACAAGTTTAATCATTCTTCCAAGTTTCGTATTTTTACGATACCCGGTTTTACGTTTTGAGGCTTAATCATTTACGGTTAGCAATTTACGGGGTCAAAACTAGTCACATAAGTAGGATAATATCATCAAAAGTCCACACCTTGTTCCCCAAGCATATGAACCGACTTAGGGGGGGGGATTCAGCCCCTAGGTGGCTTAATCCCATGCTTTAAGCCTTAAGATGTGAACATGTGTTCAACTTGGTGAGCAAGTGTTGACAAGTCAACATAACTAACCTCCTCAAGACCTTATTTAAGCCTCTCCTCCCCTCCTTGGCCATTCCAACGACCCACACACACCAACACCATCTCCTTTGCTCATTTTCTTCCAAATTTTAGCAAGATTCAAGAGCAAGTTCAAGGTAGAAACCCTAGTTGATCTTAGGTTATCAAAACACTTCCATAACCTCATATACTTGGTGATTTCTCTTGAGTTTGAATCCACTCAAGTCACCTCAACTTTCATCATCTCTCTTTCAAGATTACAAGAGTAGAAAGATTGCATGAAGTGAAGTGGGTTGAAGCAAGTCTATCAAAGTCCTATCCTTACATGTTAACTTCCTTTCATCTTTGAAAGCCAAAAGTTGTGAGCCAAACCCTAACATGCTTCTTGTTAATTAATCATGTTCATATCATTTACATGTTATTCTTGCTATATTATGTCTTGTATAAATGTCCATGATGTATAAAAATGATTAAAACATGTTGTTGTAATTGATTGTTAAGATAAGTTATTAAAACAAGTAAACTAGTGACTTTCTTGGTATAACCTGATCAAAATGGTAAAATTATGATCTTGGATCATTACATATTACAGTAGAGGACTTAACAAGGAAACCATAGCAATTTGAACCACCTAAAACGAGTATACGAGTCAAAAGTTACGCCCATTTGAAGTTACCAAAGATTTGCGGCAAAACTGCCTAGACCTTACTGTTTTGCATTCTGACTTTTTGAAAGTCACCCTTCTGGTCCGATTCATCAAAAAGTTAAAACACGAAAGTTGTCCGGAACGCCGTTTTCGTTCAGGAACAAAGAAGCTCGAGCCCTGAAAACGCTTTCCGAGTGATAATTTCTTCAAATTCTAAACAGCCCATTTTTAAACCAAAGTCATTATATATAGGTTATGGTTTAAAAGGAACAAGAGGTCTTATGACCTATAATCAAGACCACAACCATGGCTAGAGCCAAGGTTGAGTCTCATGACCATGGAACAATGACCAAAGGTCATGGCAAAGCCATGGCTAAAGACCATATATACATACCAAGGCGAAAACATGAGCTAACGACCATATAAACTTACCAAGGCAAAAACATGAAACAAGGAGTTGACGATAACTTGGACAAGCAATTTGGATCTACTTCACTTAAAAGGAACCATGAGATATTACAAAGAAAAATGGTCATACAAAACTTATGAAACTTCCCCTAATAACAATCTTCATGTAATAATAAACTTTCCTAAGTTTATTCAAATATCGGACATGTAACTTTTCGGATCAAAACTTATATCTATATACTTTATCAACTACTACAATAGTAGGGAGCCTCATGTGAGGAGTTCATTATGTAAGCCGTCGAGATGAGTTGTGGATTTACGAATTAAAGTGTCCTGGCTCCTCGAACGCTTACTAACATGACTTCTGAATTATGTCGGCCCGAACGGTAGTAAACGATATACAAAACATACATGTTTCATGAATCTTTTCTTTCAAAGACTTACAATATACATCATACCACATCATGGACTAAATGCAAGATATATATATATAGGCACTACTTCATATTCTGTACTCAAATCCTAAGTCGCAACATTCTATTATAGGTTGCTCGTAGAAACCTTCACGATTCAACCGTTACATTCATTACTTGCTATCTTACTTAAGGTGAGTTCATAGCCCCACTTTACATTACTTCAATGTTTTACAAACCCTTGGGGGGAATACATGCTATTTTTAACCGAGCACAATGTTTTTAAATTGTTTGCTTGCCTGATTGTTTTATTATCACTAAGTACCAGCCTTGCTAAACCGAGATCCTTTATTATGAACCATTTAGTCACTAGCAATAGTGAGCGCGAATATTGTGAATAGGCCTATTGGGATTGACGAATCCCATTTGTATTGACTAAATTCAAACAAATGCACTAATATTTGAGATTTAGGTATGTTAGCAAAGTACCTACCGGGATAAATCTGCCGATCGATATTGGTACACGTTAACGTTTTGGTGTCATAAGCTTAGTGTATAATACATTTTATGGGCGTATAATAACGTAGCCTGCCTGTTTTGTTTTCCAAACATTGGTGTGAGTCTATAGCTCACACTACCAACATATTGTGTTCAAACATTAAACAAACTCTATGAATATCACTCAACCTTTGTGTTGACCTCTCAAGCATGTATTTCAGGTTCATGACGATCAAGGATGGCACGGAAGGGCACGGATACTCAAGAGGGCTATAAATTTTATTATCATTCAAAAACTCATTTAATGTATATTGTAAACATGGAACCATTTGGGACCTCATTTTGTAATCTCTGATATTTATACAATTTGAATGATAAATCTTTTAAAAACGACTCAATTGGAGTTCGTTTTCTATTATTGTGACTATTGTGCCGTCGAGTAACACCCAGTTTGAATTCCGCTGCAACCATGAATTGGGGGTGTTACAACCATCACGGCTGTTCAGAATATCTTCACACGAACTTTCAACATCAAGAAAGGTTATTGTTGAGTCTGAAAAGTCCCTCACATCTCTTACCTGCAAAACGAATGACTAAACGTTATTACATATCTAAGAACAGGTAAAACATTTTGGAACTTTATTAAAACCCAGTTTTTGGTTTTTCTTATTTATATTTGGTTTTGTCGACTCGGTTTCTTTTATTTTCATTCTTCAGTTCCTCTAAATTAGTCTTTTGTTTTTTTTAACATAGCAGCTTTAACTATTCAATTTTGTACAATGGAAACATACGTCATCATTAGTTCATCATATGTACTTATGTACTATTTGAACCTTATTAAGCATGTTTAGTACAAACTCGTTCCAGCATGTTTAGACTCACCTGTGCACAGCTCATGGAGAGACAACCTACCATGACAACATATTGACATCGACCTACTCGATCTTATTAGTTATTACAAAGCAACGTCCAGTAGGTCCCTGCACCATAGCAATCAAATATGAGAATCAAAGAAAATCTTCCACTGTAACTGCCTATACAACTCCAAACACGCCGTTAATCATTTTCCCAAACAGGCATAATCACATAAAAAAAAAAGAAATGGAAAAAAAGGTTTAAGGACACCATTACTTTAAAGCTTAAAAATATAATAAAGGACAATAATTTTGGAGCTTCAAAATAGAAATCACCTACAGAAGCTAATAAATTTAAATCTTAAAATAACTCGAGACATAATTACCCAAAAGCATAAATATTCTTGTGGTTTTACAACAGACCTGAACACCAATTTATACCACCCAAAACGCCTTACAAAAATGACCGAAATACTCCTTTACTACTAGTGTTGCAGCAGACTAAAAAAATCAAGGCGAATTCCCATTATAAGCCATCGATATGATGGCAAATAATACTTCTTTCAATATACAATAAGTCAAGACCTCAACACTCAATTTGATATTCAGAACCTGTTCGTCTAGATGATGATTTATTTTGAAGATCAAATTGATGTTCCGCCACCATCTTTTTACTGTCAAACCAAATAGATAATTAATATTCAAATCTCAAACAATCACTTCAGAAAACGAAAGCATATATCGACAACGTTAAATATAAAAATTAAGTTAAAACATACGCAGGAAAAGAATAGAAGTTTCAATTTTGTCACCCTCATCCTCTAGACTCCATGTGATCCGCTTTGTTTTGCAGTTCATGTGCAATTGGATTATGGAATCTGGAATCATAACGAAAAAATGTTAGATAGTGTAGGATAACCATTTCATTCCCAAACACATACGATTTTAGCAAGTTTTTACTTGTTCAATAGCATCAACCAAAGGTAACAAAACCAAAAAAAATGCAATCACGACAATAATAACATAACCAAATATCATAAAAAGAATAAAGAAAGTTACCTGATCTACAGATTTATCAACTAATGATAAAAGTGATAATGTATACATACGAGAGTTGGTGGTGATGCGGCATGAGGATAAATAGTGAGTGGATAAAATAACGTGAAGAGAAGTGAGGGGAGAGTGACTACAACTGCGATTAAAAACAACCATATTTGCGGCCAAAAACGGTGGATCTAATGGAAGTGAAGGAGTGCACATACATTAACCATGGGAGGGAGGAGAAAGACAGACCAAAACGTCACAATAATAAGTAGCAGAGTTGTGAGAAGTAGACAACGACGCATATATCAAAGTCAATATTCATAAGTCGACACCATACGAACTCGTAATCATATGAAATAATCAAATAAAGTACACAAACAGTCATGATTTTAACTCTTATTACACATTAACAATAAACCCACAGATCATATTATTTTGAATAGATTTGCAATTGTATTTAACTACTTAACTTGTCATTGGACTTTGATACACCATTAAAAAGTAAAACATGTTATGAAAATTACCTTGGACACTTCCTGGTCAGCGAATCAGAATCCGATCCACAACTATAGTTTACCTTGAAAAAAATTATAACTACATAAGCAAAAAAAAAAAAAAAAAATTGAATCAATTTCGTATGATTAAACCCCAAAAAGATGATAACGCTAAAACAATAAAATTAGGGTTCATCAACTTACTAAATTGATTACAATCCATGAAAGATAAAATAGTTCCATACCGATCAACTTTCAGTTAATCTCTTTTTTCTTGGTTTGTTATTCCCTCTTCTTCATCATCACCAGCCGGAATATTGTTCTAAATCGACACAAAATGAAACATCATCTTCATCATCACCAAGGGATGTGTATCGAAAGTCGGCAACGTCGTACCATCCACTAATACCTGTTGATTTGTTGTGTTTGCTGTTAATTAAATCTTTCTTTATGAACATGGTAAGAAGCTGTTGATGATCCGGTCCGGCATTAAAAATGTCAATTTGTTTATGGTGGTTTGGATTTGTGTTATCGTGGGTACGTTTTTGGGGGTTTGATGATAAAATTAGTGTGTGTTTTTTGGTGATGAAGTTAGTTGGTGGCTTTGTTGATATGCAGGAAGAAGGTTCTAGGTGTGTGTGGAGATGGGGATAAATATCAAAGTTAGATTTGCTCTAAAGCAACCATTACAGCAGCATAACAGGGCTGCACAGTAGGGAAAACGGGGTAAAACCTAATGAATAGTGGTTCAAACAGTGCTATAACGGGACGGAGCTACAGTACTCCATTATACTTGGACCAATAGAATGTCGAAACGTCTGTACCATCTATGTACCATGTGCATCTTACTTTTGTACCTACTTATTTTTAACCACATATTGGACCTTAACAATTGTGTAACAACCCCTGTAATATTTGTACTTTGAACGGATCAAAAAATGGGTTTTAGTATATATTGTAATATATGTCACACACTTGACGAGTGTGACCAAATGTCATATATGGTCACACTAAACCATAGAAACATGATTAAGTGTAACGAAAATTCGATACATATGGTCACGTAAGTTAATATGTGTCTCTAAAGTTTAGTGTGTGTTTGCTTGCCAAATCCTAATGTGTATAGTCACACTTAATTGAAGCACGATCATGTGACTATAGGCTTTACAAAAAAACATAAAAATAAAAATAAAAATAAATAAATAAATAAATAAATAAAAATAGTCACATTGTAACTATAGGCTTTACAATAGTCACACCATATCAGAAATGTGTATCTAAATGATGTTTATGGCCACATTATAAGGGTATTATATGTGACCAATACATTCAAAATAGTCACATTGTGAAATACTCATGTGACTATTATTTATAGCAAAATGTGAAGTCAGTTATCATTAACATTGATATATATTAGTTACATTGAGTTTTTGGCTCTTTCATACATTTTGAAGATCTCATCATCTGAGTATCGCTTTAATTGAACAAGCTTCCAACCCTTCATATTGTTTAGATGGTACTCATAGTACTTCCTCTTTTGCTTAACTGTTGGACGATTGAGCACTTTTCTATTCTTTCTTTGATTGAGATAAATTTTCTTCCTTTCAGCTTCATAATTCGTCTTCCATTCATCTTTTTGTTCTTGAGTGTATTCTTGCATTTCTTCTTTTATTTGTTTCATCCGTGCAATATCAGCATCACATTTAATCCTTTCTTCATCCCAATAATCCAAGAGTGCTTTTGTTTTGGCCTTAGCTTCAGCGTGTTTCCTTCTTTGTTCAAGTACCATCTGATTCTCCTCTGCAAACGAAGCAGCCAATTTTCTTGCAGCAGCTCCATCTACTTTAAGTTGCTTGTGTTTGGGCCAGTACACAAAAGGAAGATCCTTTAAAGGATCATGCTTAGGCTCTTCAACCATAATACCTTTGCCTTTGCCCTTATAACTTGGCTCTTGTACACTCTTCTTGATTTGTTAAGTTGGTTCTCTAATCACCACACCTTTGAAAGGTACTCTTGGTTGTTGTGGTGGTGGTTGTGATTGTTCTGTTGGTAGTGGTGATTGTGGCATTGCTTGTTTAAATCGTGTCTTCAATAGAATCATTGCTTCGGCCAAAGTTTCATCATCATCACTCAAGGCCGTCACGTGTAAACTTGTCAAAACTTGCGCGCGAAGTAGCTGATATTGTTTTGGTCATAACTTTTGCATACGAACTCGGATTTAGGTGATTCAAAAGCCCACGTGAAGAGGACGAAGAGATCTACAATTTGGTGAAAAAGTGGTCTTGACGGCGTCAAGAGTACGGGCTGACGCTGTTACGAAGGGCCGACAGAAAACATGCCTATAAATATAACTTCATAACTTCACTTTTTGTAAGCCCTAAACCCTAAGGTCGATTCCTGGGTTTAGGTGGGTGTTTTTCCAGCAACTTAGAGGGTTTCAATCACTCCATAAACATCATGTATTGGTTTGATGATTCTATCTCAACTATGTCTTTCATTATTCTTGTTGATTGTCCTTCTTTGATTATGTTTTGTTAATTCACCTTGTGTCTACTTATGATTGTGTGAAACTTGTATATAATTGATTAGATCTTATTGATTCCTTGTTGATGTTTGTGTCTATCTTCATCAATTAGGGCGTGACACTTCGATAGATCTAGTTGGTTTAGTTTATAATCATTGTTTCCTATTGATTCTTGTTTTGATTGAATGATTTATATGTTAGGCTTAAGAAAACTGGCAGATCTCCAAATGGTAACATGCTTGAACGTCTTAAGAAACATGAACCGAGGCGTACTAGGTCTTTATTGGTTGTATTTAATGCATGAGCCACTGTTTACAATCCCTATAGTTGTGCTGGGCATGGTGTAGGAGGAAATAAGAGCTCATAGAATTGGGGAGTTATGTATGCCACCCCATGAATGGTGTTAAGGAATACAACCCGTCAATTAAAACAAGGTTACAATTCAATAGGTAGGATTGGATAGCTAGCAAGGAGTAACATATCATAGGTAGACATGCTTCACTTATCTTGTAGAACCTTAGTTTAGTTTTCTTGTTAATTAGTTTAATTAGTAGCTTTTGGGTTAGTTGATTAGCAACTAATTCCGCCCACTCTCCCAATACCCGAGATTTTTACTTGCTTTTCATAAAAATATAAAAATACAAAAAGAATCATCCTTCACCTTTAGACCTAGTTAGATTAATTTCAATCCTAACGACACTATTCCTAGCTGAACGAACAATCCCCCGGTACTTGTCACTATACTATACTACAACGATCAGGTACACTGCCTGGTGGGGGTTGTAAGCTTCTCAAGATCCCTTGAGAGGTAAAGCCTGGTGCAATTCCCACGCATCAAGTTTTTGGCGCCGCAGCCCGGGGAATAGTTATTGTTTAGGTTGAATTTGATTTTTATTAGGTCTACTCATTAGATTCCTTTTTAGTGAGATTTTTATTTTCTTTTTATTAGCTTTCTTGTAGTCTATCTTTTCTTTGTGCATTTGTTCGTAGAAACCTTTCCATTGACTCTTTCGTTCACCATTATGGAGTACGCGAATCCACCATACCACCAACTACAAAGGCCATTCTACCCTTTTGAAATCTCGAATTTCAAACAATATCGAGATGAACCCATATATGATGCATGGACTCGTTTTAAAATTTTAATTCGAAAATTCCCTCATCATAGTTTCTCTTTAGCATCCCTAACCGAAACCTTTTACTATCGTGTCAGCCGATGTGACCAAATGTGCATTGATGATTTTGCCGATGGGGGCCCTAGGGAATTAAGTGCTGAAGAAGCATGGGACACCTTAGAAGACTGTGCCCAATATTATTATAGAGTAGACAACCCAACAAACAACATCACAAATCAATCAAAAACAAGTTTGAAGGAGCAAACAGGAAGTTTGTCTGGGGATGAATATACTCATGTTGAGATACCTAGTTGGATGGCACCTAATATCATAGTACAAAACAAACACATAGGTAATCTAGGTACAATGGAGGATGAGGTGGACAATCCAAGCCCACAAAGTACCCCACAAGTCCTACCATCATTTGAGGCACATACAACACCCGTGATTTACCCGGAAGAAGTAGAAGAGACTATAGGAACCCCAATTGAGGTAGAACCTTTGGACCAAGCACCACTAGAGGATATAGGTTTGGATACTTGTAGTGATAACCTTACTCCTAGTTCTAGGGAATTTCCTAATGTTGATGAACCGGAACCTCAACCTTTACACAACTTCCCATCCTTAGATTTATTTCTAGGAGACAAAAGAGGAACCGACCCACCCATCAACCAATATTGTCCGGGTAGTTTTAGGATGAAGGAAGCCATTCACTCACCCCCTTCACCTCACGTGGCATATTCACACCCTAAGGGTGTGTATCGCTACTTTCACCCACACTTAATCCTAAGTGTAGGGAGAACCCCCTCTATTTCCATTAAATAAGGGTAGAGTCAGGCTCGTGACTCGAACAAAAACAAGCGCTTCTTGGGAGGCAACCCATGTTTTGTGTGTTTTTATTTGTTTGTTTGTTTGTTTGTTTGATTTTATTTGTTTTCGTATGCATGTTTTATTTTTTTATTGTTTGTGGCTCATGTTTCAAAGTGAATTGTGAAAATGCTTTATTTTGTTTTTAACTTCGTCTTAATTGCATATAAAGGTATTTTGCAAAAGATAAGTGTAAGAGAGATCCAAATTTGTTTATAAGAACGAAATTGAGCATGAACCACAACAATATTAAATGGACATGTGTATTAGTACTTGTTAGAGTCAAATGCTTGTATTGAGTCATAATGAAGTTTTGCAGGATTTTCCAGGAAGTAGGACGAAGTTTTTCCAGAAATTTTCCGGAAACTTAACATAAGAATTTCTGCAGGTCCATTCTGACGGCGTCAGAGTATTACTCTTGACGGCGTCAGGAGTAAAAAATCTGAAAATTTTACCGGTTTTGTTTTTCTAACGGAGTCTTATGGTTTTTGTGAATTATTAAGTTTTATAATCTCCAGGAAATCTGCAAACTTCATTCCATAAGCATTATATCTTATCTTGTTTTCTAGGATTTAGTAACTTATATAGGATGCCGCCAATTTTACGCGAGGTTGCCTTGTCTATTGTTGTCAGGATTTACAGGTTATTTTTGACAAGAAGATGATTTATATTCTGGAAGGGAAGCTTTGATTGTTCGTTTTCTTGGAAGAAGATTTAACCTGGTCAACCTAAAATCCATACCGAGCGAATCAGGGGAGTATTTGATTTCATTCTCTTTACTTTTTCACTTTTACATTCTTTACTTGAACATTGGGGACAATGTTCATCTTAAGTGTAAGGGGAGGGTAAAAAGATGATACCTTACATATGCACTTTCGCTTGAGTTTGTTTTGTTTAATGGTAGATGTGTAATAAAACTACGAGAAATACTTGTTAGTGTAATTTTAGCGCCAAATTTAAATTTTTTTACAACATTTAGGAGTGAAACTTTAGCCATAGCAAGCGTCTCATGGATAGGAGATTGTATGACTAGCACATAACCGTATATTCAGAAAAATTTTCCACCCAAAAATGTGAGGTTCGCCTTTAGATTTGATAGGAAAAGCATTCATTTGAGTGTACCGGTAGCATTTAGATTCTAGAACTTGCGTTAGTGATGCATTCCGAGACCGCTAGTGAGACTACATTCGTGTGGTAGGATTTACTACATGATAAGAGGCATTAGGATCACTCTTGTGTTAAACCCGTATCATAATTACTTGACCATTTAAGTCATATTACTTGGCTAGTTAAGTCAACTAATTTTTCCCACACCCTTAGCGTTGTACTCATTTTTTAGTACACGAAACCCCTAGTACACCCCTCCGAGCCTATCTTTTCGTTTCTAACTTTAAGCATCTTACTTAAAGGAAGAATTTGTTACACCCCACTTAAATGTACACCCAAATCGCCTTAGCCTTCTGTGTATGCGCTCATTTTTAGTGCATTATTGTTATTTGTTAAACCCTAAGTTAACTTTCTAATTGATTACATGGTTGCTAAGTCGAGTCATATCCTTGTACATATTGTTTTGGGACGATTGGGACTCATGGGTAAGTACTTATTTTATGGAGTAATGGGGAAGAACATCATTTATTACCCCCATATGTACGTTAATCTTAAAAGTGCTCCAAGTGTTTTGATTTTCTTAATTCGAGTAATTAGATTAGTTTAATGTAAAGTATGTAAAGATTCAAGTGTAAGGGGAATTCTCATCCCCTATGATGTATTATTTCGGATGGTAGGGTAAGAGTGTATGCAAAAAAAAAAAAAAAAAAAAAAAAAAAAAAAAAAAATCGAAAAAACAAGAAAAAGAAAAAAAAAAATAAATAAATAAAAAGAAAAAGAGAAAAAAAAAAACATACGGACTACCATCCCGTTTTCATTCTATGTTTATTTTATGTTTTTGTTATTTTTCATTTATTAAGTCGAGTCTAGTCTTGGCTTAGCAACGCTATATTGTACATGTAATTAACCAAGATTGTTAACTCGCCACCAGTAAAACTTCCTTTATCCAAAAAAACCGTGTAATTCATATCCCTATACCTAACGTTACAACCCTTTAAAAGACCTCTTTGATAGTTTATCCTAGGTGCTTACGCCATGTGGTGGAGGTTTGATCCTTTCCCAAGCCTATGGTAATCTATTTTGCTATGACAGGTAGTGAGAGATATCTTCCATTTCCATAATGTTATATTACTTTATTACACCCGAGAGATGTGAGTATCTAAACACTATTTGTGAGGTGCTTGTGTATGACCTCCGTGCTTATCTATTGGTCTTTAGTGGAACGATTATTTGTTGTAATTACTTTTATATTAGTGTTAAATGACCCCTAACTTGTCTTTTGAGTAGAATAAAAGCTCATTTGCTTGAGGACAAGCAAATCTCAAGTGTAAGGGTATATGATGAGGCGAAAAATGATCTGTTTTTAGGGGGTCATTTAAGCCTGAATCCGACTTTATTTGATCAAATATTGCCCTAAATCGTTCCTTTTGTGATTTTAGGTACTTGGAGAGTGAATTCTGGAAAAGAAGCCATTTTGGACGTTTTTGGAGCATAAAAGTGAAGAAAACGGCAAAGTCTCCAAATTCTATGCTGTGAACAGTGCATGAAGGCGTCAAGACTTGCTCTTGACGGCGTCAAAGTGCCAAGAATAAAATACCGTGGTTGGTGACGGCGTCACCAAGGCCGTCACGTGTAAACTTGTCAAAACTTGCGCGCGGAGTAGCTGATATTGTTTTGGTCATAACTTTTGCATACGAACTCGGATTTAGGTGATTCAAAAGCCCATGTGAAGAGGACGAAGAGATCTACAATTTGGTGAAAAAGTGGTCTTGACGGCGTCAAGAGTACGGGCTGACGCCGTCACGAAGGGCCGACAGAAAACATGCCTATAAATATAACTTCATAACTTCACTTTTTGTAAGCCTTAAACCCTAAGGTCGATTCCTGGGTTTAGGTGGGTGTTTTTCCAGCAACTTAGAGGGTTTCAATCACTCCATAAACATCATGTATTGGTTTGATGATTTTATCTCAACTATGTCTTTCATTATTCTTGTTGATTGTCCTTCTTTGATTATGTTTTGTTAATTCACCTTGTGTCTACTTATGATTGTGTGAAACTTGTATATAATTGATTAGATCTTATTGATTCCTTGTTGATGTTTGTGTCTATCTTCATCAATTAGGGCGTGACACTTCGATAGATCTAGTTGGTTTAGTTTATAATCATTGTTTCCTATTGATTCTTGTTTTGATTGAATGATTTATATGTTAGGCTTAAGAAAACTGGCAGATCTCCAAATGGTAACATGCTTGAACGTCTTAAGAAACATGAACCGAGGCGTACTAGGTCTTTATTGGTTGTATTTAATGCATGAGCCACTGTTTACAATCCCTATAGTTGTGCTGGGCATGGTGTAGGAGGAGATAAGAGCTCATAGAATTGGGGAGTTATGTATGCCACCCCATGAATGGTATTAAGGAATACAACCCGTCAATTAAAACAAGGTTACAATTAATAGGTAGGATTGGATAGCTAGCAAGGAGTAACATATCATAGGTAGACATGCTTCACTTATCTTGTAGAACCTTAGTTTAGTTTTCTTGTTAATTAGTTTAATTAGTAGCTTTTGGGTTAGTTGATTAGCAACTAATTCCGCCCACTCTCCCAATACCCGAGATTTTTACTTGCTTTTCATAAAAATATAAAAATACAAAAAGAATCATCCTTCACCTTTAGACCTAGTTAGATTAATTTCAATCCTAACGACACTATTCCTAGCTGAACGATTAATCCCCCGGTACTTGTCACTATACTATACTACAACGATCAGGTACACTTCCTGGTGGGGGTTGTAAGCTTCTCAAGATCCCTTGAGAGGTAAAGCCTGGTGCAATTCCCACGCATCATATCCACACCAATGTCATCACCACCAGCAGCACTATCAAAATTTTCCATAGCTTCCCCTGAATCCTTGGTTTCATTCCTCCCCTGTTTGGGATCATTCTCCCCCAGACTTATGCTTTCAGATGAACTAATCCTTTGTCTTGTGCCCACTTTTTTCGATCTTTTGAATGACATGGTTCTTGACCCCTTCTGACCTCCCAATTGCTTAACCCTCAGCTTCAAACCTGTAATTACATCCCCCTGAGTATCTGTGATTTGTTGTAGGCGAAGAATCTTCTTTAAGTTTGGTATATTTAACCAACAATTCTTTAACAAGTTCCACCTCTTCCTCACCACTTTTATCCTCATCACTTGGGCATTGTCCCCCTTGGTTTCTTGGCACCTGCGGTTTCCTTCACCTGAATCAGTTCCATTGGAACTTGATTCATTATGAGTTCTTGAACCCTCACCCTTCTTATGTTGACCTAGTTCCAACATTGCTTGAAACAATGGTTTAACTATGACAGGAAAGTCCTTACCTTTTCTCTTTATGTTAGAAAAGACCTTTTTAATATGAGAGTGAATAGGATAAACCTTGTCGTGAACTTTCTTATTTGTAAACTGTTTGTCCATAAGAAGTTGCAAAAATCTTGGATATAAGTAATGTTGGTTTGAAGAATTATCCAAGGCTTTAACCACATGATCAAAAATTAATTTTGAAAAATTGAATTTTTCTTTATTTTTTGCCAAACATATAAGGGCAGAAGCCATGTTACTACTAAACTCATTCCAACCAGTAGTCTTTGGGCTAAGACACTGTAACCTAGGATGATTTCTGTCTGATTTCTTCTTTGAATCATGTCGGATTTGAATCCTCATCCTCCAAATCCAGATCCAAAAAACCCTAATCCAGATCCAACTAACCCTATCTCTATTCCACCTCATCCTGGGTCTAATGAGTTTGCAAGATCTAAGAGAAATACTAGGAATTCTGGGAATGATAATAAACAGTCAATGAAACATACTGGTACGGGCTCTAAAGGTTCATTGGGTGTTAAGAAGAATAATAAAAAAGGTAGTGGTAAGAATAAGAGTTTGTCTAAAGATATGGATGGTATGGAATTTTAAGGTGATGATGCAAAGGATATGGAGGTTAAGGATGATGATTTGGGAAGTGTTGGGGGGAATGATGATGCTGCTGTGTCTCATAGTTCTCAAGGTTTTACTGGGATTGATGGTGAGTCAAACCATGGGGCTAAGAGTCAGGGTAAGGATCATATTGTTTCTGGTTTTGTTAATGGTAATGTTAGTAATGATTCTAGTGTTATGGATAAGGGTAATGTGTATGCTAATGATTCTAATGTGGCTAAGGTTAGTGATAATCTAGCTAATAGTCATAGTAAAGAGATGCCTATTCCATTTGCTGAGAACCCTGTTTTGAATCCAAGTTTTGTTAAACATGGTAGTCTTGCTAACAATAAGGATATTAGTAACTTGAATGGAGTTGGGGATAGAACTGAATGGCCTACTTTAAATGGAAATGTGAAACAAAGAGATGCTAAGAATGATATGGGAACTAAGTAAGTGGGTGATACTGTTATGTCAGAAAGGTTTGTTCAAAATGATGTTTCATTTGCTTCTGCATTTAAAGGGTTATCTGGTAATGGTAATAACAAACTGTCTTAAGTGCCTGTTAGGACTAATGATAAGGGTAGGGTTGTGATTGATATGGACCCTGTTATTGAAGAGGGTAGTAAAAAATGGGATCTAACTCTTGTAGGGTATTTTGTTGGTTTAAAGATGAATTACAATGAGATATCTGGTCATTTGAGAAGGATGTGGAGAACTCATCAGTTAGCAGATATCATCACTAATGAATGTGGGCTATTGTTTCTTAAATTTAGATCTGTAGAAGGGTTGAATTTTGTTCTAGAGAATAGGCCTTGGCTTGTTGATAACAAACCTTTCTTTGTCCAAAAATGGGAGGCTGGGCTATGTATGGAGAGGCCAGAGCCATCTAAAGTTCCAATATGGGTTAAGCTCATGAATGTTCCACTTGAAGCATGGAATGTCCAGGGTATAAGTAGAATTTCTAGTGGGGTTGGAAATCCTATTATTATGAATAACAGTCACCTATTTTTCTCTTGTGATTTTTCTAAAAAAGTGTGGGATAGGCTTAAACCTATGGCTGAGATGGATAATGTGGGTAATGAATGGGCTAGAGTGATATCAGTTATTGTCAATAAGCCTGCAACTAACACTATATGGAGTGTGATCCAAAGATTGGTCTTAAGTGCTGTTGTCTACTCTATCTGGCATGAAAGAAATAATAGAAGGGTTAACCAGTTGAATAGAGATGATGTTAGTGTTTTCAATGAAATTGTGAACACTGTTAGAATGAAATTAATGGGGCTCAAATTCAAGTACACTTCTAATGTGTATAAAGCTGCTTTAATATGGAATATTCCTTTGGGTAGGAGTGAGTATTATAGGAGGATGGTGTATGATTTGGTGAATGAGTAGTTTGATCTCTGATATGTCTTCCATGAGGTTTACTTTTCTATTCTGCTTCTCTTGGTTCCTTTTCATCCATGAAGGAACTGGTTTTTGGTTGTGTAATAAATGTTTTGACCCTTTTATTGGTGAGAATTATGTTGCTAGTAGTTACAGGTTCTATACATGTAGCTATGCTGTTTACTGATTCTTTCTGGATAGAGTTAAGTGGTGATGTTATGATGCTGTTTGCTGATTCTTGCTGGATGTATTTGAGTGGTGATGTTATGATGCTGTTTAGAGAGTTTCTGCAGTGTAGATGTTTCATGGAGTTTGGGAAGGTTTTGGTTTATGTTGTGTTCTTTTTGTCCTTTTTATGGTTTTACCCACTGGGTTTTACATAAAAAGGTTTTTAAGGAGGCAAATAATCCAAAATAGCTACTCTGGCACTTCCCTTTTATGTATTTATTGGATCTGTATGGCCTCCTGTTTTGGCCTTTGTGATGAATGGTTGGTGATTTTTAGATGGCATGGGTTATGTGGTTCTGCTAATATGTGGAATGGAGCATGATTTCTGTTGAGTCTAAGGTATTGTGCTGTTTTGGACTTCTTTGGTTGGTCCCTCTGATTTCCAATGATGCAGAAGTACTTTGGACTTTTCAGTTTGAGCTTGGTCTTCATTCTACATTTTTAGCTTTTAGTTTATATTTCTTGTTGTTTTGTTCCTTTTGTTAGCTGATTATGTTATTGAGCTAGGGAATTGTCCTATGCCATCTTTTTTTGTGGTGTTTAAGTGTTAAGGCTAGGGATGTGTTCTAGTTCTTGCTAACACTTTACACATTTTTTCATGTACTGCCTTTTTGGCTTTTCTTTACTTAATAAAATTTACCTTTAAGTAAAAAAATAAAGAATTTCCACTGTAGGGGAAAACCACATTTATTAAATTTCAAAGAATCATTTTTTCTTACATACCCCATCTCTTGAAGGTCTTCAAAAATTGTGGAGTCTGGAAGATTCTTAATTCCATTAACATCTCCTAGATGAAGAACTTCTCTAACAGATGCCTCTGTAACAATAATCTTCTGCCCATCCACACGGGCTTGAATCTTTACTTCCTCATCAATAGTTTTGACCTTTGCAGTAGCACAAAACTGTTTGATGTTGGAAACATATACAGTAGGGTTAACTGTTAATGCATACCTAATATGAGTAGCATTGAGAAAATCAACAACTTCAGTGAACTCTTCATTCTCCTTGGTGGGCTTTTGCAAGAATGCAATCATGTTATGCTTGTTGGAAAAAGACAGAGTCGACACTGTGAAATTTGAAAATTTGTGTAGGGTTTTGCTGGGAATTGCAATTAATTGATAAAATCAAGCAGGGTTTTATGTCTGATAGAGTTTTGATTGGATAAAAACATTTGTGTGAAACTGTGAATGATTGAAGTGTACAAACCCTTAACCGTTCTTATTTCTAAAACAGTACCCTGCACTCTCAAAAATAGCAGAACAACCCTTAGCCGGACTAAGTTAGGCTTAGCAGCACTAAAATATGCCTAGCAACACTAAGTCAGTTTCCACTCGAAACGGCTTATTTTTTAGGACTCCAGCACTTTTCTCAGCTTATCCTGCAAAATATTAGTCCCAAAAACACAAAAGCTAACTCATTACCCGAATCACAATAATCACATCATCAATTACACTTAGCAATACTACTTATAACTAGCAACATTAACACATCATTTCTGGATTTTAACAATTTGACATACTGCTTTTATCCAAGAAACCAAACACACCTTTGACAGTTTGACATCACAAGCAACCATACAAGATCTCAAAATTTTCAATGATATTTATAAAAGCTGCAAACATAAATATAATTAATTATCCTACCTAAATACTAAAGATACTAAAAGCATAAAAAAATCATCATTAAAAACTGCTTCACTCCATTTCACACCAACTTGTTAAAACCAGAGCGCTCTACTCCCTGCGTTGCATCCTTTTCCTTTCCAGAAGATATTGAAACTTAATTTGAATATCGGTAATCCTGTTTTCCAGATTTAACGGGTCTGCAAATGCAAACCCATCTTGTTGACCCCCTTGGTTTTGATGCTCCACCACATTTTGATGCTCCATCACATTTTGCTGCTGGTCCTCTTCATTTTGCTGCTCCACCACATTTTGCTGCGCATCCTCTTCATTTTGATGCTCTACCACGTTTTGCTGCGCATCCTGTTTATCCTCCTCATCCTCTTCTTCCTCCACCTCCACATCATTCAGTCCCCAACGCTCATCCCAGTAAAAGTCTTGTCTATGCACCCATTTCAAAATTATTGACCTCATCCACGTATCTACTTGCCCAAACGACCCATATTCGTAAACGGGTCATACCCGAAATGATTAAACACTGCGTCCCATAGCAAACTGTTGTTTAATACCCACTCGTACTCTTCTGCATCATTTTGAAAGTTACCATTTGCCGCCATTGTTGAAGTTTTCTTTGAAAGTGATATATGTGTTTGTGTGTGTTATTTTGTATATATACAATAGAGAGGTATAAATAGGCTGGAGAGGTATATGAACGGTTCCCAATACTTTTGGCGGGAAAAGGGATCGACCAAAGGCGCCTAAATCATACTGTGAATTGAAGATATTTTAAAACTGTTCCTAAAGATAAGGAATTGAGTGTGGTACGCAAAAGTCTCCACTTTCCTTTTACCAAGTCTTGACTTACCAAGTACAATGAGTTGATGCAACAATTACTTGTATCTCATGCTTTATGAATAATAAACTTCCAAACTCAATGTTTCCAACAATGATTTGGGATCGGGTTTTGACCCGAGGGAATAAATGTTTGACCGTGACTCGAAGAAAACTTATGTTATGTTTCTTTGAAGTTTAATGTTTTTGTGTTCAAAGAAAACTTATGTTATGTTTCTTTGTTAATCAAGTTATCGATTACTATATTATGATGCTTTGTTAAAAGTCAAACAAAGATTGTCAAACTTGATTGTCATTTGTAAAAGTCAAAGAGTCTCCATGTGAATTTGGGCAATTCCGGGTAATTACTATCAAAAGATAACTAATAGCCAATCATGATTGTCACTTTGGGTAATTTTTGGTAGTTTGGGGCCTGTACATTCATTTGCATAAGGTCAAATAGGATAGTCAAATTGTGCCATTTTGGGTAATTACTGCCAAAAGATATCGAGTAACCAAAAGATCAAGATCTGTTAAATTTACAAGCAAACACTTAACCATTCATCATAAATATGGGGTACATGAGCCACTACAAACCACACAATCTAGCCATAAACACTATACTACTTCAATGCAAGTACCAAAGAAACCACAACTGCAAAAACACAAAGTGTTGACTTCCAAACACTGACTTTATTTAAGGCATTTGTCAACTCTGCCTCCAATTCTTCAATCCTTCTTTGACAATTAACTTCAATTTGAACCTCACGCCTTTGATTGGGATTCAGTTTTCTATACATCTCAAACAAATGCATCTTGTACCAATCACATTCCTCCTCTGTATCATACCAATCAAATTGTTCACATTTCTTCGTACCCGATTTCTAAAATAAAAAAAATGTAGTATATTAAACATTAAACTTAATAATCTTTAAACTAAACGTATCTGATAACTTACCCATCGATTTGGGAAGCAAATGAAACTTCGAGCAGGGTTGGATGGTGTCCAAGATGTTACCACCATTGCTGGCCTGTCACATTTGCAGTAATTGTCACAAAGATAAGACGAAATGAGTTAGTTTGATTTTGATTTGAGATTTGTTATGATTTTTTAGAGTGTGTTAAATTAAGGTTTATGTGAAAGGGAATTGATTTGCACACTTTATAAATTGATTGGGACACTCCATCTGTGCATTAAATACTTGTACACTATTAAACACTCTGCTTCAACCGCTTGTACATTGAGTGTGCAAATAACTTTTTTGAGTGTGCAAATCATTAGTCGTATGTATAACAGAAGATCAAAAATTAACGGCCATTAATCCTTATTCGGGTCAATCGGGCCGACCCCGTACCCGAGTTAGCAAAATATTTTCAACCCGATACGGGACCCTATTTAGTATTTGGGTTACTCGGGTTGACCCGAATCACCCGAATAAAAAGGAGAAGGACGTATGGAGATGAAAAAATCGTACAAAAATGTACGAAAGCATAATAAACGTTTCATAACATTTTAATATAGAGGAAAACATTCAGAAAAGCTTAGAACATATGAAAACGAGTGAAAATTGCCAAAAACATTCAAAATGGATGAAATCGGTCGAAAAGGGTCGCAATCGGTCGTAGTCGGACTAAAATGGTCTAAATCCGTCAAAAATTGTCAACGCCGGTCAAAAACTAGCGACATCGATCAAAATTGATTGAAAACAGTAAAAAAGGGACGAAAAACGTTACAAACGGATGAAAACATAAAAAAATACAAAACGTATAAAATGTTGTATAGTATTTGTCTTAGTTTACAAAATCCAATGCACATGACCCATGACCCATGTTAATTACCCATTGTCGATCACCAATCATGTATTGGTTGAT